>JAVKLA010000028.1:6814177-6831070 GCA_034782735.1 Sagittarius serpentarius
GGGGCAAAACCCACCCCACCTTCCCCCCCCCCCCCCCCCCCGAACTTTCGAGAAAACCCCACAACGCATGCGTGAAGTGCCCTCTGATGAGGGTACGAAGGGCGAGGCAGGCAGGGCACTGACCCGGGGCGGGCGCCTGAGGGATCCCGACGGCCGCTGTGGAGACCGTTTCTTCGCTGGATCCAAGGGCGGTGAGACTTACCTCTCCTTTTTAGCTCGTTTTTCTCTCTCTCTTATCTGTTCTCTTCCTCCTACCTTGTTGTTAGGAATATTTTGCTACAGCTGCTAAGTGACAAGTTTTTTATTCAAAATATCTGCTGCACCAAATTTAGCTACACTTGTGTTATAAGTCAATGTCAAATAAAACATGTTTTGAGCACTTAGGGTCCATTGTCGTGACTCCTGCCCTGGGGTTCACTGAGCGAAACGGGGTGTTGAAATTTTCCTTGTCCCTCCTGAGTCGTTGTTGTGACTCCTGTGTGCGGCAACAGACTATCTAAAAGATCATCTGCCCCGAGCCCACCGAGTGGGACGGGACGGGGTTGCTTCAAATATTCAGAGCCTCCCTTCCCTGCCTCCAGCTCCTTTGCATTACTTTTCCCATGCTATATAATTGACTGTATTTGCTTCTGAGGAACGGGCAATCTTCTTGCTAGGGCTCTTTCTGAGAGGATTTTTGTATGTGTAGGACAGGTCTGTTTTCTAGGCTTGTATAACGTTGAGTATCTGGAACTGACCGTGCTGGCGAAGATGGAAGTCCCAATGCTAAACCTACATTTGGCTCTACATTTTAGATGTTGCAGCTATTACTGTGTTGGTTTTCCTCCTACAAAATACAGCTGGCAGCAGTGACCTATGCATCTGTTTCTGTATTTTTAAAGGCTTCGCCTAACTTCAGTATAAAGTCCACAGCTTTGGCACTGTCCTGGATTCAGCCGGGATAGAGTTAATTTTCACAGGAAAAAGTGGGAGGGGGGATCTGGATCAGGACAACTGACCAGAACTAGCCAAGAGGGTATTCCATACCATGTGACATTATGCTCAGCATATGTACTGGGGGAGGTAGCGTGGCAAGCTCTTTTTTTTTTTTTTTTTTCTTCAGTGGTGGAGCGCTAGGTTCCCCGTGGTGAGCAACTGTATTGTGTGTCACTCGTTTTGTATTTTCGTTTATTTGTACTGTTGTTGCTATTGTAATTTCTCTCCTTGTGTTGTCCCAGTAAACTGTCCTTATCTCAAGCCCCGAGGTTCCACCTTCTTGGTCTCCTCTCTGATTGTCCTCCCCACCGCTCCGGAGCAGGGAGGGAGTGCTGCCTGGTGCTTTGTGACCGGCTGGGCTCAAGCCACGGCAGGCACATCCCACCTTTTAAGGTCGGCTGTTGTGAAAGCAGCTACTCCTGAAAGAAACCTACCGCTGTTTCTGGCATGAGCAGCACTGGAGGGCAGGTACTCATTTCATCATTTGGGGGTTTGCGTCCTTTGTATTTAGCAGCTTTTGTGGGGTTACTTGTGTAACTGCTGCCAGTAGAGTGACTACGCGTTTGGGATAGCCAGAAGATCTAGAGAAAACTTGGAACAGAAGGACTGTTGTAGTAGATCTCATGGTACATGAGGGTCTAAACCTGTTCTGTCAGTGTGTTACAGGGTCTGGCAGACTTAGCATAGTGTCTTTCCAGAGTGAAATTGATCTCCAGGCTAGTATTTGTAGGCTTGCTTAGAGATTTACACCTCTCCTGTCTAAAACCTACCTTTACTAGAATATAGGGCTCGCTGTGGAGTCTAATACATTAATAATGTTCTTTTCTACTATTACTAAAGCAGGAGTTCTGTTCCCTCATGCACAGCAAAGCCCAGCTGAGACACATGAGTGAGGCTTCAATGGCAAGAAATTTCTCACACATTTACTGAAATAATCTGCTTGCATCCTGAAACAGAAGAGTAGATTTTTCCACTGAATATCTGTTCCACATTTGGAGACAATGTGTCTCTATGTGTGTAGCCTTTTAAAAACAAGGTCAACCCCATTGTCTCTTTGAATATGACAGGGAACAGGAATAAAGTGAGGAGAAACGTATGTACCAAACAAAGGAAAGTGTTTCTTTATAGTGAATTTAATGAAACTGTGCAGCTCCTTGCTACAGAATATTATGGTTTACTAAAAGTGAGGTCAGAGAAATGGCCAAAATAATGTAAGCCAAAAGCATCTAAAAGCTATTGAATGTGGAGGTTTTCTACATCTGACTTACTTCAGAGTTCTTTATGCCAGGAGCCAATATAATGAACCCTATTTCACAGGATACCCTGAATCAAGAAATTAGGTGACTTGCTGAAATGCAGGAGCACTTGGAGCTAAGAGGAGAATCTAGTCAGTTGTCTTGTCCAGTGAATCACTGTATCATCTAAGTTACATTTTATGCCATCTTAATAACACATAATCAAAGATGTGTTGTCATCCAAGTTGTGCCTATCTATGTATTGTTAATATGGCACTTGTCCTGGTTTCGGCTGGGATAGAGTTAATTGTCTTCCTAGTAGCTGGTACAGCGCTGTGTTTTGGGTTTAGCAGGAGAAGAATGTTGATAACACCCTGATGGTTTCAGTTGTTGCTAAGTCCTGTTTAGACTCAGTCAAGGACTTTTCAGCTTCTCCTGCCCAGCCAGCAAGAAGGCTGGAGGGGCACCAGAAAGTTGGCGGGGGACACAGCCAGGACAGCTGACCCCAGCTGGCCAAAGGGGTATTCCATACCATGGGACGCCATGCCCAGCTTGGTGGGGGAGGAGGAGCGCAGCTCGGGCATCGGTCAGTGAGTGGTGAGCAATTGCACTGTGCATCACTTGTTTTGTGGATTCCAATCCTTTTATTATTATTTTCACTTTATTGTTTTTATTAGGGTCGTTGGTTTCTTCCTTTCTGTTCTTTTGAGCTGTTCTTATCTCAACCCATGAGCTTTCCTTTATTTTCCGATTCCGTCCCCCATCCCCCTGGGTGGGGGGGGAAGTGAGTGAGCGGCTGTGTGGTGCTGAGTTCCTGGCTGGGGTTAAACCATGACACACATCAGAATTATTCCCCTTCCCAATAATAGAACTGTTAAGAGTACTGGTTTCAACACGTATTTACGCTGTCCACTCTTTATTCGTACAACTTGTAAGCAAGTGTTCAGTTTATAATTCAAGAATACACAAGCCATACAGAAAAAAAAAAAGGGGGGGGAGTTTGGCCTGGCAACATTCAGTCTTAACCCAGCTGAATTTCAGGACCCTGGCTTCCTGTGTGGAATACAGATTCCTCAGTCAGGTTACTGCAGTTGAGTCTGAAAGATGAGGGGAGCCAGCCATAGGCTCCTGTGTCCAAGTCCTAAAGTGCCTGGAAGCTGGTTTGTGATGTTAACTTGGGTCCATCTCCTTGCTAATACCTCCTGTTTTCATCACCATGTCTTTTGGTAATGAGACATCAAACTTGGTCCCTGAAGCGCTGAGGCTTCCATCTGATGAGCTGCAACTTTTGTGGTGCACCTGTAAAATTTGGCACTAAAAATGTCACATTAAGTCCTCTGCTGATGAAGGGTGGTATATCTTCTTTAATTCAACCGTGCAGTGCATCGTAAGAGATTCGGTCCTTTGGTGTATTCATTTAGACATATGTAAGACAAAGGAAGGTGAAATTTTAATAGGCAGTCTTATAAAGTTAAATGAAACCAGTAAGATTTCTTGATTTAAATTTTTGTCTTGCTTAGGGAAGAAACTGAGCTCTCTACAGCTCAATTGCATATGCATGTTGGCAGTCAAAAAACAATCTTTCAGTTATATTGCCCTAACAAGTCAAAGATGAATTTTTAAAATGTCAACTATTTTTGTCAGTTAATAATTTAGATAATTCATCCCAATCTCCCAATTGGAGAAATGATCTACCAAGAATCTTCAAATGGCCATATGGTGTCAAGCCATATCCTCATATAGCCTACTGTCTTTATAACAGTGGCCTTGAGCAGTTGCCAAGAGAAAAGGAAAAGAGTATAGTGATTATTGTCAACCTCTCTTGAATCAGGAAATGTAAGAGCACAGCAGCCTTTACCATTGTGAGAACAGTAATATTTTGAGTTAGTCTTTAATTCCACGATTCATCATCCAGGGAGAAGAGGCTAAAAGGAAAATTGTTTAAAATTTGCATTTACCTACTGAAAGTGAAATTTTGAAAGTGCTCACAAAAATGTGAATTGGGAAATAAGAATGTTAAGTTGCTCTGAAAAACCTGAAGCTTTCAAATACAGTTTTACTATTTTAGTGCTTTTTCTTTTTTAGTTTAAATGATCAGTTTTGTTTCAGGTGGGCAATTGCTTGTGTGAATAGCTTTTAATAGCGTATAAAAAACTGATGCTATTGCTTGTATTACATTTGTGCGTAAAGGAACCAACTGAGAATCTGTTTGCGCTGCTCTGTGATATCAGCAAAGATGGTTCCTGCTCCTCAAATATTTTCTAGTCCAACTAGAAGTGTTATAAACTGATGTTAAAATGACAACATAGAGTATGTGTACTATGAAGCTTGAAATACTAGAAATAATATGATGTCAAATGCACAAGCGTCTCAGCGTTCAGGTGGCTCTTACAGCCTTTGTCAAGTGGACTGGCTAATTTATGTTTGAAGGAAACTTAGAAGGTTTTGTAAAACTATTGAATTGAATATATGAGACAGAACAGTTGATTTCACTGCCCCTCCATCCTACCACTTGCGCTGGTAGGACTCGTGGAAATCCTGAATATGGCAGAATTTTTATGTGAACTCCTCTCATAGTTGCACAGCACTGTTGCTATGACTCATGTAGACTGATACATCAGCCTGGGATTACTGCACACTTTCACATCTGCTATTTATTGTTCTTCTGATCAGTAGCATTTTGACAATCTTTGGACCTCCACTTAACTGTAGCAGATCCCTGATTTTAACTTGTTTTTGGAATGCAGTCCCATGTTGGCCATGATATTGAGAAAATTAGAAATACGTCATTGCTTTTATTGAACCAGGTCCTTAAAAGAACCGGAGTTCCGTCTGTATGCATGCCTTAAACCTTAGTTCATGTTGTTGCAGACAGCCTACTTGGGAGCCTCAGTCAGGGGTTTTGCCCAAAAGACTTGTGTTTCTGCCAGGAATCCTCAGTAAAAACCGTTGCAACTTGCCTTCAGTTAACTGCTCTGATTTCTCAGATTGGCTTAGATTACTCCTACTTAATGAAACGTGTTAGTTTGTACTACCAGTCTCCTTGTGAAGTCTTTCAGAAGTTCAAGAGAAGATTTTGTTCTGAAGCTTAATCTTTTCTGTCCTACTGTAAGAGACAGACTGGTTATTCTTAAACTGTTTCTCTAAAGTATGCAGATGCATCTTTGTTAAAGAAGGAACCAGCTGCTCAATTTACTTGGCTAACAGTGAGCTTCTGTCCTGAAAAACCTTTCTTCTTCCCCATTGGGACATTACTCCTCAGTGGGAAATGTCTTAAACTTGCATGAGGCCTTTCATTCTATATCAGTCCGTTAAGTTTATTTAGTTTATAAATGGGATAAATATGTGTACCTACCACTAGCTCTTAACACAGACATGGTTATAATTAATCACTCTGGGGTGGCAGTGGATTAAGGAATATTGATCCCTGATGTCCTTAGAAGGATGTTATACATGCATGGCATTGCCTTGTTAACTCTTTAAGTTTTATAATTAAAGGATTATAAAATAAGATTACAGTTAGAGTTAATAAGGAAAAGTTTGAGTGACAATGGACTCATCTCCTAAGGAATAATACAGAATCCTTGTTGCTTGAGACATTTAAAAATAGAGAAGGCAGCTGACCTTTTCCATCTCTGACTCCTGTGTTTCAAGCTTTGATTTCAAACAGCCTTGTCAAGCATTTGTCTTTGATATTTTTATTTTGAGCAATGAATTTTTGGTATTCAGTAGAACTTACTTTGCAGAGAATACACAAAGAAAATTTTTTTTAGGTTTAACAATCTGAATTTAATTGTAATCCCTTTTGGTTAAAGGCATAATATGTCTAATGGTCATATTCTGACTCAGGAGAGGCAGTTAATTGAAAAGAAGGATAACTTTATTTCAAATATAAAAAGAGTCTGTGTATTATGTTAATAATTCCATTTTTAATACTGCACTTGTTTTTATTCATGGCACCTTTAAAACCACAGTTTCTGATGGGAAGTAGCTCTATAGTGTTTAATTGCTTCCAGCTGCAAGCTTTATCATGGAAGAACTAACTCATTGGGAAAGTGCAAGGCATGAAGAAAGTGCATGTTCAAGAATGGATTCTAAAAAAGATGTGCTTCTGAGAAACTTCTTTCACAGAACGCATGCTTCTTTCTAATTCAGCTGGGCTCAAGCAGAGAGGGAGGGCTATTAAAATCCCCATGTTTGCAACATCATGCAATACTATCTTACAGATGTCATTCTATTGCAAACTGGTGATAGCAGTTTAAGAAGGGTACTTTTGAGTACATTAGTAACAGAGGAAAATGTCACTGTGCAGAAGGTAAGAATTTCTGTAAAATGCAGTGAATTACACTGTGGTTTTGGAACTGTAGAAACAATGTTAGAAAACACACATAATTAATAAAGGAGAATCTTTGGTAGCTGTAGGAAGAAGAGTAAAGAAGTATCACCAAAAAGTACATACTCAATTTTGCAATTGCAGTCCCTCCTGTCACCTGTGCTGAAGAGGATACACTCAATTAACTCCATGTTTCAATAATGAAAAACCCCAAGCACATAGAAAGTCTCAGAGTTGATACTAAACATACGTACAGATTAAGAGGGCTCATGAACTTCATCAGCAAGGAAGAGTGGCTGTCCACAGAATCTGCAGAGAATAAAGTATGAATAGCTGAATAGAGAGACATCTTAAGCAGATTACGAATTGGATCCATGACTGCATATTGTAAGGACAGATTGTTAAGGGACTCTTTCTTCCATGAATAAATTAATCAAAAAGCAGTGATATTCCAGCTTGCCAAGTGCAGTCAAACTCTAAAGTTGGTTGTAGCCACAAACTCTGCAATACTGCAGAACAAAATGTTAGAAATTGTTGGCATCTCTTTTGTGAATAGAAGATCCCTAGACTGACTGTGCAGCTCTAAGGCTCCAGATACATAAAATGTGAATAATATGGCCTCTCCATTCAGCTGGAACTGTTTGTGTCTGGCACAGCGGCAGTCCTGGCCTCTCCTCAAAGCTGCTGCCCCTGTAGCCCCCCTTCTGCCAGCACCTCGCTGTGTAAACTCAATGCAGAAGATGATTTAGGTCTACCACGACTTGAATGCTTTAGAGCATGGAATGTGTCTTCAGTGGTTGCACAACGGCAACAACATGGATATTCCAATTATGCTATTTCAAGATGGAAAGCTTAGCTGTCTCTTTCTTGCTTTTCTTGTCACTCACTTCTGAGCAGAGAGAAGCTCCTTATTAAGGCAGCCATCTTCCAGGACCAAAGGTAGAAGAGCTCTGAATCTGGCAACTCATAGAGCTATTGGAGGAAAAGGGTACTGCAGTGTGCTCTTGAATGCACCCAAAAGAGGGGCTAGGGTGGAGTATTATTCTCTTATGGGAGCTGCAACTATGGACAGGAAAGGAGAAAAATTGGAAGCTCTGAACAGCCTGAGTAGAAGTCTGCAGGCTAACTTAAGCTTGCACGGCGGCAAAGAGTCTAGTAGCAAGAGAGGGATAAAGCTCTTTGGAAGAAAGATGTTGAGAGAAAAATCAATTGTAATGTGCTGAGTATAGGAAATGTAATTGATCCATGCCCAGGGCCCTAGTCCTCACAAGAAGCAAAGCTGAGAAGTGTGACACTTGGTGTACATTTACGGTGCCTCTGTCACTTTTACTGAGTTCCTCTGCATTGTCCATACGTGTCAGAAGTGAGAAGTAGAGCAAAGGACAACCACTTCAGGGTTGGAGAACATACAGTAAATTATGAGCTCATTAAAAGACTGAGAGAGCAGAGGCTTTGAAAATAACTGAACTTCAGTTTCAAGAGAGAGTATTGGTAGGCTTAAACAAACCACATGTAGAAACTTTTTTCTTTTCTTTTTTGAGGGAGGTATATTTTGTTGTGTGGTATGTTTGTTTTTGCTGTTGGGGGCATAAGCAGTGAAGAATGCAACTGCATTTAGCTTGTATACAAACGGAGAGGTGATGTGTCCCAGTTACATGATTGGGAGAATGTGCATGGGAGGAACTGGCAAAAGGCTTCTTTCATACCTTTAGTAAGTTTCAAGCCTCAGTGGAAGACACTGGATCTGGTTTTAGAGTTGTGATTATGTTCACAACTACTGTTACATTTAATGTTGCACATCAGCTCTGACTCATTCTTTCTGTTAATCAATTAAAGCTAAAATTTCTTCTTACTTTAAAATTCGTTACTGGCAAAATAGTGCTTTTTCACTTGCTTTCAGTTGAAGGTAGCAGAAAATGTCTCCTCATAGAAATAAGAGGAGAAACAAGTGAAGGGAGAGGTGAGGTCTGTAACTAATGTAAACCGGGAACATTCTGAATTTGGTGGAATAGTTGCCAAGGCTGGGAGCTGGGACATGTGAGGTGCAGTTAGACTTCTGTTATGTCTGGGCAAGCAGCCTGTGAAGTATCTTTCCTGCATTGTATTTTCTTCTCAGTAATTTTCTATTTAAAAAAAAAAAAGTGTCCGATTTATAGTAATGCTTTCCATGCAGGTTAAGTATTAAATTATGATACATCTTGCATGCAACAAAACTGTCTGACTATTTCCTGTGTAAATGTTAAAGAGAAGTTAAGGTGAATTGACATTAGTGACTGCTGAATAGATTAATTTATCCTTCTGTAATGTGACTGAAGCCAACAGAATCGTGTAAGAGAGTAACTTCACCTGCAGTGTTGCTACTTTTTTCCTATTGTTTGCTGTGATTTGCCATGCAGCTAAAGAACATATATCTTTTAATTTCAGTGTTTGGATATTCTTATGCATTCTTTCTGGGTGGACGTGCAGCCTTCAAGTTTACTCTTGTGGCTTTGCTACTCTTACTCTGTACACCACCTTGTTCCCTTAAGTAGACAAAACAACTTGTTTGCCCTAACTTAGGAAGGAACTTTTGTTCCCCCCTGAGGGCATCAGCCATATCGATTATGCTTTTTTTGAGTTAAAATAAAAATCTCTTCAAATGAAAAAAAGCCTATGGGAGTTAGCCTGAATTTGGGGGGGGGGGGGGAAGAGGAAAAGAATGCCCATTGTTTCCTATTTCCGATGAGACATGGAAATAAACAAAAAATAAACTTTTTAAATGCAGCAGCCCTGCTGGAAGGGCGGGTGGGGAGGGGGGAAGCACAGCAATTGCCACTGTTCCACAGTAGCCATAAAATCCTGAGTGCCACTTCTTTGGATTTGCTCCTCAAAAGAAGTGTGTCCCTGTGGCGGTTCTGAAGCTTGAAAAGCTTTGTTCTCAGCTGGAGTGGCAGACTTGGCGTTATTACTGATGTTCAAATACTTCATTGCAACTCAAGAAAATTATTCTTTAAGAAGCCTCATAGGGATCTGCTCCTTCTGAGAGATGGATCAAAAATGGCAGCCACATGCAAGTCTTCTGTCAAATTCTATTGTAATTTAAAATTTGAGCACTGTATAACTAAAATCTATATAGAAAACCACTGAGAAACAATATATTTTGTCTTAAGTGTGTCACAGATTAAGGAAGATGCACATACTTTCCAGGAAGGAAGATGAGTTAGCCAAACTATTTTGAGTTCCCTTACTGCAGCATTTGCACTGTATGTGTTTCATTTGAAGCAGTGTCATGAACTAATGGATGCTATATGGAGAAAATGTAAACAAAGGCTCTGCCCTTATAATTGTGGTTGATAATTTTGAAATGGAATTGCAGAATTTCAGGCAGGTGCAAGTTGCGGTATATTTTTTTTCTCAGAGTATCTGAATACAGAACAATGCTAATAGCTTTTGCTATTCCTTTACAGTAAGATAATGGCTCCCTTTCTTGATCTCTCACTGTGATACATATTTATAAAGCCCCTAGAACTTGTGCAGCGTAAACAAACACCTGGACAACGGGAGAGGCATGTGAGAACAAAGTATTGCCTGCATGCCTAGATGTACTAGAAAGCGAGATTGCTCTTGGTGCTTAAAAACAATGAGTCCTTGTGTTTCCTTACTCTTTTGTAGATACACAGTTGCAAAGTACAAATAGTTACGCTACCAATGAGGAAATGGGATAAGTACAAGGAAATTAGTTGCAACGTTTGGAGCTGTGATGGTTTAAGCCCAGCCAGTAACAAAGCACCACGAAGCCACTCGCTCACTCCTTCCCCCGGCCCTGCTGGGATGAGGAAGAGAAAATATAAAGAAATGCTCATGGGTCAAGACAAAGACAGGGAGAGATAACTTACCAATTATGGTCACAGGCAAAAAACAGTCAGCTTGGGGAAAGGCAAAATCAATTTAGTTTACTACCAATCAAAACAGCGACAATGAGAAGTAAATCCAAATCTTAAAACACCTTCCCCCACCCCTCTCCGCTTCCCGGCTCAACTCCACTCCCAGTTTTCTCTACCTTCTCCCCCCTCTCAGGTGGCACAGGGAGACGGGGAATGGGGGTTGGGGTCAGTTCCTCACACACCTTGTCTCTGCTGCTCCTTCCTCCCCAGGGGCAGGACTCCTCACTCGGCCCCTGCTCCAGCTTGAGTCCTTCCCACGGGCTGCAGTCCTCCACGACCTGCTCCAGCGTGAGTCTTTCCCACGGCCTGCAGCCACTGACTGCTCCAGCACGGGCTTCCCCGTGGAGTCAGACATCTTGGGGGGCACACATCTGCTCTGGCGTGGGGTTCTCCCCGGGCTGCAGGGGGGCATCTGCTCCCCCGCTTCCCTCCATGGCTGCAGGGGGACAGCCTGCCCTCTCCCCAGGGGCTGCAGGACTATCCCCTCCTCCTCCCCCACCTTCCTCACTGACCTTGGTATCTGCATAGGTGTTTCTGTCACATCCCAATCTCCTCCCCCCACTGCAGGTTTCCCCTCTTAAGTACTTATCTCAGAGGTGATAGTTGCTGACGGGCTCGGCCTTGGCCAGAGGTGGGCCCAACAGGAGCTGGGAAAGCTTCTAGCAGCTTCTCACAGGAGGCACCCCCGCAGTCCCTCCCCCACTACCAAAACCCTGCCACACAAACCCAAAACAGGAGCTAAAGATTGTTCCTTATTTATAGAAATCTTAGTTTTTCCTTTCGTACAGAAGGCAATTTTAGTGGGAGAGATTCAACTTTACCTAGGCTCACCCATCCACAGTCACCCTTACAGTGTCTCTGTCTCCTTTGCTGTTCGTTGATAGCCATGCAGTAGAAAAATCTGATGATTAATGGTAATAGAACCAGCTTTTCAAATGAGCACCAAAATTTGTAATTTGTTTGCAGAAACAATTCATTCTGTAATCCAGCTTGGAGGGGAGGAGATGATGTCATCTGGCCCTGTTAAATCTGGGAAGAGGAGAATAGGATCACAGTCAATAAAAAATAACAAAATAAGAGTGCGTTAGCATAACACCTCTCTACTTGGGCATGACTATATAGAGTAAAGAATAGAATGTCTTTATGGTGGTCGAACAAGTGACCTTATGGAAATAATCACAAGATGTAAATAAATCCAAAGAGAAGCAGAGCATTATTACAGAATATTTTTTTACACCTGGGTAAAATCTTTTGTGTTGCCTCATTGTTAATTGCCAATAGGGTTTATGCTGTAGTTCTCAGTGAAGATACTTTTATTCTTCCTGTGCCTGAAGTGTTTAATTTTTACTTATTGAATACTTAGCCATGATTAAAGTAATGATGTCTGAAAGCCATCAAGGAGCACCTGTTTTACCTCTTCTACCTCTTTCTTTGTAAGAAGAGATTTGTTGTCATAGCCATATGATAGCTGTCTCCTATGCTAAGCATCTCCTGGAAGTCAGTTCTTGGTGTTTTTACCGACTGCTGAAAAGCACCTGTGACTCTTGCAGCGCATGATTTGACTTATGAAATCAATACACTAAACATAGTGTATTCACACATTTTTCTTCAGACTCTTGTCCTGGTTTCGGCTGGGATGGAGTTAATTTGTCTTCCTAGTAGCTGGTACAGCGCTGTGTTTTCAGTTCAGTATGAGAAGAATGCTGATAACACCCTGATGGTTTCAGTTGTTGTTAAGTCCTGTTTAGACCAAGTCAAGGACTTTTCAGCTTCTCCTGCCCAGCCAGCAAGGAGGCTGGAGGGGCACAGGAAAGGTAGGAGGGGACACAGCCGGGACAGCTGACCCCAACTGGCCAACGGGGTATTCCATACCATGGGACATCATGCCCAGTTGGTTGTGGGGGAGGAGGAACCGCAGCTCGGGTGTCAGTCAGCAAGTGGTGAGCAATTGCATTGTGCATCACTTGTCTTGTATATTCCAGTCCTTTTTTTATGTCATTTTCTTGTTGTTGTTAGTGTCATTGTTAGTTTCTTCCTTGCTATTCTATTAAACTGTTCTTATCTCAACCCACAAGCTTTCCTTTATTTTTCCGATTCTCTCCAGCATCCCACTGGGTGGGGGGGAAGTGAGTGAGTGGCTGCGTGGTGCTAAGTTGCTGGCTGGGGTTAAACCATGACACTCTCCTACCCCCCTGAAATATAGATATACTCAGATGCTCTGTAAGATAGAAGAGCATCTTCTTCACTATTTTTGTTGTTATAACTGATTCTGTTTCTCAGCTAAATCACTTCCAGATCGCTTGATCCTTACAGATCCAGGTCCTTACAGATCCAACTCGGAATATTCCAGTTTGTAGTATTTATTCACTAGATACAACAAATACTGCCAGTTCAGGATTTCCAGCTTTTTCACAATTGACTTCTAGTTCCTCCTGAAAACCTTTTGTCCCTGATGCAGTTCTTCATCAAGGGGATGGCAAGGAAGGATGAGACAGCTGTAGTTCTGTTGCTTTATATGTCTCTCTTAAACTTTCCTGTATCATTTTTCTGATTTCTGTTCATCCACTTTAATTTTAAACTTCCACTGCTGTGCTCTGCCTAACTCCTTTCCCAAATTCATGGCAAGGGAGTAGTCAGCAAAAATGAACCTTTCAAACGCTCAGTAGATTTCCTCTGATATAGCTCCAATACAGCTAGCCCAACTTGTGCAGTGACATTGCAGTATGGAAAGAAGTTTGTAGCAATCTACTCTCAGCAGCTATGAAGAACGTACAGTCTTGGGATGTCCACAGTTCTACCTGGAGCAATAGCTACACGTAAAAGGTCATGATAATGCTGTTATGAGCAGGCACAATAGGAAGATGTTTCGCTGTTAAGGCAGTACAGTAGAACAGCCTTTTGCTATTCCATCTAAGAAATAATGGCAAACTGCTTTCAGTCCACGGTCTGCTCACTGGACCTCACCAAATCCCCATATATTAAATCCGTTCCAGTGTATTTTCGTGCTTTAGATCAGTCCTTTAATTTGAAATTTAAATCTTGTCTTACTGTGTAGATTTACTAAGAATAATAGTATAATTGAGTAGATTTTCATAGGAAATATACATGAGGTATTTTACTGTGCAGTGGTGTTGGAGGTATTTGTAATTATCCAGTTGACTTTTGCTATAACAAGGCTTTTTTCAGCTGATAGATAGTTGAGCTCTGCGAAGAAAAGCATCAACAGTCCTTGCATTTCCAAATCTGCATTGTAATTAGGGATACTGGAATAACTCTGCAGTTTCCTGATTTTGCATATTGTCCTGTAAATTTTTTTCATAGTCTGCTTGTCAAAACCAGCAAAGCAGGAAAACTGGCTTTGAATAGTGTTCTGTGGTGCAGAAAGAGAAGTTGTTCTACCTGCTACAGACATTATAAAGGCTCTCAGCGTAGAGCCATTTGTGCAGTAGTTTTGAAGCCACTGGAGTTATT
Organism: Sagittarius serpentarius; assembly: GCA_034782735.1. Classification (NCBI taxonomy): domain Eukaryota; kingdom Metazoa; phylum Chordata; class Aves; order Accipitriformes; family Sagittariidae; genus Sagittarius; species Sagittarius serpentarius. The sequence continues at coordinate 6,828,115 of JAVKLA010000028.1, forward strand.
TTTGAAATAAGATGATACAGTTAGCTAGAACAATGAGATTTTGACTTGTGGTTTGTATTTATTCTTTGTTATAAACATTCTTATTCAGTGAAAGATTTTTTTGTTTGATATTTCACTTCAGGAATGATTCGTGATGAAAATATGTTGAATGCAAAAATCTAAATTAATGGGTTATGCTATGAACTTTTTATCTATTGAAACTGAAGTGAGTGAATTTATTAAAATGCAGAGGTATTTGTGTAATGTATGCCTATGTATATGCGCTGCTTTTTACAGTAAGTGAAATGCCTTTGGTTGCTCTGTGTGAGAGATCTGCTGGAACGCATGGAGCTCTGCCTGGGAAGAGATGATGAGCCAGCAGAGAACTGGTGGGTCAGGATTAAAGGGCAGACCAACATGTGTGAAGTTGTAAGACCACTGGGTTAGGAAGTAATACATGAGACCTCCTTCAGGCAACTTGGAAGAAACCTTGTGTTTGGAGGCCTTGGGCCTCATGAGGAACTTCCTGACACAGGTGATCAAGGAGCTGATGGGGAAGATGCTGTGCTGTACAGATAAGGAGGAACTGGTCAGGGATGTGAGGGGCAGCGGTATCCTTGGCTGCCTGCAGTGAACATGAGATGGTGGACCTTGGGATCCTGAGAGAAGGGAACAAGGCAAATAGCAGGATCACAACCCTGAGCTTCAGGAGAGCAGACTTCGACCTGTTCAGGAATTTGCTTAGAAGAATACCATGGAATACAATCTTGAAGAGAAGAGGGGTCTAAGAAAGCTAGTTGATTTTCAACATTCATCCACTCCAAGCCCAAGAATATTCCATTTCTTTGTGCAGGAATTAAAACAAAGGTAGCAGGAAGTTTGCATGGATAAATAAGAGGCTCCTGAGAAAACTCAATTATAAAAAGGTGGAAGCAGGATCAGGTGATCCAGGAGAAAAACAGACACTGCCTTAGACAGAGGGTTGCCACTAGGTCAAGGGAGGTGATTGTTCATCTTGACTCAGCCCTGCTGAGACCACATGTGGAATGCTGTGTCCACTTCAGCGCTCCCCAGTAGAAGAAAGAGATGGAGCTAGTGGAGAGAGTCAAGGGCCACTAAGTTAAGGGACTGGATTATCTCTTCTACAAGGAAATGTTGAGAGAGCTGGGACTGTTCAGTTTGTGACCACACAACACATGTTTCAGTGCTCAGGGTCCCACTCCAGCATTGTTGTGTGCTGAGACTACCTAGAATTGTTGACAGGGACAGTTGTGATGTAAAAGAGGAGATTATTTTATCCTGTTCAATATATTTGTATGGCCTATCACTCATGTATCTCAACCAGGAAGCTGCAAATGAATTCAGAGTTCAAAGCCTGGTCATATAGATGGTTGGTGAACGGTCATTTGAAATTATTAGTGTTAGATAAGGAAAATACTTTGAAATTGTATCCAGAAGAGTATATTCTATTGGAAAATGTTATGCAGGCTAAAAGTTAGATACACTGAAAAACCAAGCACTCAGAAGTAAGCAAACAGTATTGGTAGTGTTATTTCAGTTTAGTTCATCTGTACACACATGTTTTAATCTTATGATACACTTTTCTTACATGTTCCTGGTCTGTTTCAGTTCACAAATTGGTATCTGAAAAGGAAAGTGCATGAGTTGCAGAGATAACTGTTAAATATTGCATTTTCTAACTCTGAAATATTTACATTCTTAACTCGATATATACAACTTGAACTAAACCCCTTTAAACATTAGCTAGCAAAATACACAACTCGTAATGAAAATAGATTGGTGTCATATTTGGGTGCAAGATTCATATCTGTAAAACATAGCATGAATGTTTTTTTCCTCCAGAAAACAGACTGAGTAGGAGTATGACTTTGGGCTCTCTTCTTGGATCTTTTTTTCCAGGCTGAGTTAACTTAATGAGATTAACAGGATGAATTTGAGGGAGTTGCCTGTGTTTCTTTAATACAGGCTGAATATGTTTAAGTGATCATAAGTTATTGCTTGCTCTATTTTTCCTCAAAATATTCTGTGCATATAGCCTGAAAATGTCCCAGTTTGTAACTGGCAGTTACATGATTCAGGTAGAAAACAAAACCAGCAGCAACCATGACATCCTACACTGGTTTGTACCTTTAGCTGGTTTTCCTGGTTTTGAGTTGCACTGAAGAGAGAGACAGTTCTGATAGCATTCACAGGCTCCGAGCCAGGAGAGATTCTAGCTGTGCTCTTTGTTAGTGCACTGGAACTAGATACAGATGAAAGATACATTTTGGGAATGTGGTGGGTTGACCCTGGCTGTGGATGCCAGGTGCCCACCAAAGCCACTCTTATCACTTGACAGTGGAGAGAAATAACGAAAGGCTTCTGGGTCGAGATAAGGACAGGGAGAGATCACTCACCACTTACCGTCACAGGCCAAACAGACTTGACTTGGGGAAAATTAATTTTATTTATTACCAATAAAACCAGAGTAGGGTAATAACAAATAAAACCAAATCTTAAAACACCTTCCCCCCACCCCTCCCTTCTTCCTGGGCACAACTTCACTCCCAGTTTTCTCCACTTCCTCCCTCTGAGCAGCACAGGGGGACAAGGAATGGCAGTTATGGTCAGTTTATCACATGTCGTCTCTGCCACTCCTTCCTCCTCAGGGGGAGGACTCCTCACACTCTTCTCCTGCTCTGCCTGGGGTCCCTCCCGTGGGGGACAGTCCTCCATGAACTTCTCCAACATGAGTCCTTCCCACAGACTGCAGTTCTTCACAAACTGCTCCAGCTTAGGTCCCTCCCATGGGCTGCAGTCCTTCAGGCACAGACTGCTCCAGCGTGGGTCCCCCGCAGAGTCACAAGTCCTGAAAGCAAACCTGCTCCAGCCTGGACTCTTCTCTCCACAGGGCCACAGGTCCTGCCAGGAGCCTGCTCCAGCGCGGGCTTCCCACGGGGTCACAGCCTCCTTCGGG
>JAVKLA010000028.1:6831170-6850044 GCA_034782735.1 Sagittarius serpentarius
TCCCCATGGGCCGCGGGGGAATCTCTGCTCCGGCGCCTGGAGCACCTCCTGCCCCTCCTTCTGCGCTGACCTGGGGGTCTGTGGAGTTGCTTCTCTCACATATTCTCACTCCTCTCTCCGGCTGCAGTTTCTGTGCTGCAGCAACTTCTTCGCCGCCTTAAATCTGTTATCCCAGAGGCGCTACCACCGTCGCTGATGGGCTCGGCCTTGGCCAGCAGCAGGTCATTCTTGGAGCCGGCTGGCTTTGGCTCTGTGGGACATGGGGGAAGCTTCTAGCAGCTTCTCACAGAAGCGACCCCTGTAGGCTGCCTGCTACCAAAGCCTTGCCACGCAAACCCATTACAGGGAAGAAGTCTAACATGTAGATACTTATGCACCTGTAGTTTCTCAGAAGTTCTGCACTGATCTGGACCTCTAATATGTACAGGGTTTTTCTTTTTTTATTCTTCTCCAGAAACAGCATGTTTTCCATGGTATATGGACTGTGTGGCTAAAAATTCCTTGACTACAAACTTTGTCAGACTTTGCTAGCTGTGTATAATGTATGACGTTCCAGGAGTTAAATTTTATCCTTTACACTGCTCGTATAATTCTTCTGTAATGGACACCTAGAAAAGCTGGGTTTGGAGGCCTACAAAATAGCAGCTGAGGAGTGTTTTTAGTGGGCAGAGAAGACTGCACTTCAGGTGGGGCACTGCAATCTTACAGGATGCCTGTGACATAGAAACTAGGGTGTTTAGAGGAAGAAGGATTTGAAGATACATTGGACTTAAGTGACAGTACTGAATAGACTGTTCATTGCAGAAAATCAGGTATTCACCGAAGTGTTTTTCAGGTGTCCTAAATGAAAACCATTGCATCTTTTACTTCTAAAAGAAGCGCTATTGGTAGGACTTTACAGACTTCTACTTTTTTTCAAGTTTGGTTTTTTCAGGAAAGGTACGTAAAGACTGGTGTGGGGGAGTGAGGAGTGTCTGCCTTTTATTGTTGTTACTGTTTTTATTGTGGCATCCTCTTGGTAGGGTGCGAATAGTTGGTGAACCTTATCTTCTAATTGTCAAGTCCATAACAGATTGGCTGCAGGCATTTCAAGTTGATCTGAATTGCTGTGTTGAGATGGAAGGCAGGGATGGGTTTAGTCATGAGTGCTTCATGCAACAAGAGATTGGGTCTTTGGATATTACATGGCTATAATTGTTAAGATTCAAAATGAAAAGTGGTTTTCACTGACTTGGAAGTCACAGGAGATAATAAAATATAATGGAAGCTGTCTACGAAAACCAGGGAAGTAATGTGTGTTTGAGTGTTTTGATGAAAATTAATCCGATATGCAAAGAAGGGCTTCTGGTCACCCAGGATATACTAGTCTGATTGGGCACACCAATCAAACCACACTACTTCATTGCATGCTCTGTTCAAAAAAACAGGCACAAGCATAGGTTACAGAGCACAGAATGTATATTTCTGCACAGGTTGGTAAAACTCTTAAATATTTATCCAGTATTTGTATTGTTGCCATGTCAATCTACTAGTTCAAAGGAGTTCTTCTGGGAAAAGATATGAGAGAAGATCTGCCAGATGAGGAAACTGTCGAAGAATGATTCCATGGGGCTCTCTTATTGTAAGGGCTATGTCTACATTTCAAAGCAGGTGCCCTCTGTGATGTGCCCTGCATTTCTGATTGCCTAATTATCCAAACGAGGGTTCTCTGTCATGCACAAAAGTTCCCTCTCTGCCCCAATCCCATGCAAGTAGGATGTGGGAATTTAGGCTACAAACTGTTTTTTTTTTAAATTTTCTTGAGTCACTGATTATTTACATCTGCTGTCATTACAATTCCAAGCCTTAAACTGTACTTTCTGTGAACGTGTTTGACATGGGGTTTTTTTCGTATTGGTCCACATGTCAATCAATATGCACTGCAGTTCTCCTTTGTCAATATTGTAATACCACAAGCATATTTTTTTAACAAAAGTAAATGTTTGTTGTCATGCTTGCAAAAAGGAGCACACCATTACCCTGTTCTGCCTGCAAAATGGCTGGTTTCAAATGCCTAAAAAGTACTTTCACTCCTTGTTCTTGTCTTACTCTTCCAGTGTATTTTCCTTTTTGATTTGGATCACTCTGTTTTGCTGCCCATATTGTGTGAATGCTCCATTATTCCTAGGATTCTTTCTGCAGTCAAGCAGCGAGATTTCCCCCAAACAAAATGTAAGGTGGTTCAGTTGGTTTGGAGCTACTTTAAAGGACAGTACCATACCAGATCTCATTCTTTCTGCCTACTGCAGTCCTCCAACACAAATCAACAGGCAGCTGCACTTTCAGCATCATACTATGTCAAGTAGCTAGGTAGATTACCATTTTAGTGTGTTATAAAAGGATTTATGGGATGCATTTTTTAAATGCATCGGGCCCTTGAAGTGACATAAGGCTCAGAAGAGATGTGGCTCTTACTACAGTCTACCTCACACTATCTTGGAGCAAAGAGAGGGATATCTGCCTTCACAAATCTGCCTTGTTCTCTGTAAGCAAAGCAACCTCATGCTCAGAGTTGAAGTGAAGTTCTGAGCAATCTGAATAGAAAATAAAAATGACTGCTAAAAATAGCATGTTGATAACTATCATAAGGTGGCCTGGTCACATGGAAATACAGGGAAAGAAAATGCATTGTATAGGATGTGACCGATACATCACAGAAGTTTTTGAGTGTGTACTGAATTCGTAGTATGCCTTTCTATATCTGACAATATTAATAGCGGGACAGTTGTGACATAAAAGAAGAGAGTTAACCAGGCCTTTCGCTTTCTCATGTGTATTTCCCATGTAAACTGATGTAATTTCACCTTAAACTCTTTGATAAAATGAGACCATCTGTATGCCCTGGGAGAAGAGTGTGCAAGTGGGTTAGAGATAGAAGAATGGGATTTCAAATGGGACTTCAAATAGGGGAGTTCTAAGACTATCTAAATATAGGGAGTAACTGAAAGACCTGGTGGAAGCAGGGAAGACAATGTTTCAATAAGAAATACAATATAATATTAGTGATTTTTTGCGGTGTGGGAGTAGAACCAAGAGATCAGAGGATTCAAAAAATAGGTGGAAAGCATAACCAAAGTAAAATGCATTGAAGTGTGTAGGTAGGGTCAAAGAGTTGAGTAAAGGCAAGGTGTTCAATACACAAACTAAATTATACTAAATTATACTTCTAAAAGGTGAAAATTCCCAGTGAAATATCTTCTCAGTAATAGTTTGTTTGGTATTGCCTGTCTTAGGTTTCAAAAGAAGGGGAACTGAATCACTGTCTTACTGTCCTACTGCTAGAATTCAGTCCCTAGTCTGGATAATGTTATCTTATTGATTTGTTTTCTTTTTAAAAAGTGTTTTGAAGAATAGAACTTTGAGGTTTTGATAGATTACATCTGAAAAGCAGCTGACATTTTTTCCCCGTTACATATAATAAGATATGCCAAAAAGACTGATCACAGATCTTTGAAGTTCTTTTTTGTAGTTACTCCATTTTCAGCATAGTCTTGAAATCACAAAAAGTTCAGAGATTGTTTGGAAGAGAAGCAGGATCAGGTGAATAGGAATGAGGTTTTCTTATTAGGTTTTTGTATTTATTTATTCATTCCATTAAAATAACACCTCACAGGTTATTAATTTTCAGTGTGAGTGTGTTCCATTATACCTCGAAGGCCTAACTTGATATGTAGCAATGGGACATGACTAATGCTATTGATTCCTGTTACCACGAGAACCAGACCACTTCAGATGAGACAGCTGTGCTTTGTCTAAACAGTCTGGGAATAGTTTCAGTTTATGTTGCCTTCTTGGCTGCCTCTGGCAAATAGCAGATTTCAGGTATTAACCTTTGCAAATGAATGCAAAACAAAAATAATTTTTAAAATGTAACATGAGTCATGAAGTTGCAGCATTAAAATCTACAAGTGAGAACACTGAAAAATCAGATGCTCACTTCAGGTGTTTCTGAGGCCAGTAGATTTAGATCAAACACAGGTTCCATTATACAAATAATCTGTATTGCCATGTCTACTAGATTTAGATCGAACACAGGCTCCATTACACAAATTATCTGTATTGCCATGTCTACCTTTATATACACGTACTAAGGCAGATGTTTAAGCAACAAAGAGGAGGTAAAACTGTGTACTTCACATGAAACAAGTTTTACATACTCCATCTTTTTGTAGTTACCAGGTGAGACCGTAACAGTGTTTTACTGAGGGTGATACAGTGATCTTGTTTGTAAAAAATAATAATTTGTCTCTATCTGGTAATGTTGTATAGTAGTTGAAATTTAGCTAATCTGAAACTTAACTGAATTTCTAAATTTACTGTTGTCATATATCCTAAGTTCACTTTGCCACCTATTCTAAGATGACTATGTACTTGCTCAGAAAAAATAAAAGTATTTACAGAATATTTTCATCAACTTAGTGACCATTGTAAAGTGACTTATTCAGCTACTGGAAAGTAGACTTCTTTCAGCAACACTAAAACCTTACATATTTCTTGGGTATAACTTGGTGTGATTGAAATTACAAGGAACTGGAAAAAAAAAAGATAAAGGTCTATGAAAAACCTTAAGATTGCAGATACCATATACTTCTGTATGTGTGTTCAGGTAACTTTGAAACTCCTTTTTTTTGATAAGTATGGTGAGGATTTTCATTCGTAGTGTGAGTGCAGTTTTCTCATCAGCTTCCAAGAAGTCGACTTCACTTAATAAAACACTCCATTTTTGAACAGTGTTAAAGGGGCAAATAGCTCCTTGTAATCTCTTCCAGTTTGTATTTCTGTGCTTACATATTCTCTCAAACTGTCCTCATTCGGATTCTTTTTTTTCCTTAGACCTCTGGGAATTCTGGAGAAGAATGCATCTTCACATTGCAATGCACTTTTCATCTCTTGGGCAATCTACAGACCGAACCGCATATTAAAAAGTAAGTATCTAGAGGTCTTACTTTCTGCATTGTTTTCATTTATAGAATATCACATACGTTGTGACACATAGCTAAATTCAGTAATCTCAGCAGTGATGAATGACTTCCTCAGTATTGTAAGAAATGTGAAAAAGGTGAAAAAACATTTTCTCCCTGTCATTTAAGTGGTTTTATGACAAAACAGCTCTCTCTCTTAGAATAAGAGAACATTTGCTGCAATTGTGCAGTGAAACAAAGCTAGAGGGAAAATTTTAATCTCTTTTAACATCCAGCTGTGACTAAATTATAGCCTGTTACCTTAGTTATGGGGAGATGGGTGTAGGGGAGAAAGCAGATCCATTGAATGCAAGGCAACATTTGTCCTGTGGAGATACACAACCTAAGTGAATGTGATATAGGCTTTGTTACAGTTTTCTGTATGAGAGTGATGGAACTCTGAGCTAACTCAACACCTTTTTTAAAAATTTGAAGTAGTTTGGTGTTTGTAATATGTGGGCCATTTTAGTTTTGGAGGTATTCTAGGAATGTCCAACAGAAAATAAGTACTATAATTATAGTCATGTTTCCGTGATTCAAAAGTAGCTTTTTAGAAACTCAAGAAGATTTCATTTCTCATAATTAACAATTTATAATAATTTTTTCTTCTGTTAAACATGTTAAATCTTGACTTCCTCTTAACACAAAAAGAAGCTATTTCAGTATGGTTTTGTTTGAATTTTTAAAATGTGTGAGATTTTAAATAAGCTTTAGAAATATGGTGGGGTTTGAAAGTTTTTGAATTTTTAAAAAATAAATTTTGAAATATTCTATCATGAAAGTCCTTTCAGAACAATTACAGATGTTCATTGAAGCTTGCTAGCAAGTTCACATCTCTTCTACATGATTAGAGTTCATTAAGGCAAGAACTCTGTTGGTCATAGAACTTCGGTCATCTCATTTGCAGCTCAAATGTACAGGAACTAGGTTTTGTTCCCAAAACCAGCTTGTGTAAACAGTTAAGATAGGAGTAATAGATTTTGCTCATTTACACTCCTGGGCAGAAATAGTGTTTTCTCTAATTTTTGTTGAAATCATTGCAGAATTTAAATTTTTTTCTGGCTCTGAAGTTCTGGGAAATATTCAGGAAAGATCAAGAAGCGAGCTGTGCTGCATTTCTAGTATCACTTGTGACTGTGCTTTGAATTAAATTACAAAAGAATGAAAATGGTAAAGGAAATAACTCATATAGTTAGTTACGAGGGAAGGTTATCAACAGTAACATAGTCAAAGCTTAACAGGAGTCTTAATAGATGCTTTGAAATTAATATTTTAAAAGAAATTACTTATAATAAACCCTCTTACAGGCAGTGTTAATGGATTGCATTCACACAGAAGGGCTATTCAGAGCAATTTGTATATTGTAATATGTGCATTTCTGTAGTTCAATACAGAATACAAAATGAGTCCTAGCCAAGCTGCATTCCAATAATACAGTATTTAATGGCTCTGTTCATTATTCTGCTTCGACGTTTTCTGTGATGCACTGCTTAACTGAATTGTAGGTGTTTCATCATTCAGCCTGCAATCTTTAGGGAGGAGTTCAAGGATCTTGCAGTGTATACAGTAACATGTATTATATAGCAAGAGATTTACAACTTTGTTTCAGTAGAAGCCATTCAAGCAGCAGAACCCTGTAGCCTGCTGGAGATGAGCGCTCATACCACTAACAAATGGTGATGCAGAAGTCAAGCTAACAGTTAAATACACCAAAATGTTTCCTTTTTTTATTCTTCCACAAAATTGTTCAAAGTAAAAATCCTCAGCATCCTTGCACTAGTGGGTTCTGTGTTTTACAGAGCTAATGCTATAGAACATGAAAGCTAGGAAGACTTGGTAAAGACTGCATTTGTGCCAAGTAAATGGGTCGGCTCTGGACAGAATTCGAGGGCTTGGCATTTTGAGTGACTAGCACTGTGAGGCTTCTTTTTTTAGTCATGTAAGTACACTGTGGCTGCACAAATCCCTCTGCTGACTTCATAAAGCCTAAAGGAAATGTGTGTATAAATTTTCACCAGTTCCTTGAAAGACAGGCTACATCAGTGCTGGTGTTTGTATCAGTAATGATGTCATTAGCCCATGGAAGTAAAATTCATGTTGTTTCTGTTGGGAGGTTATTTTTCCTCTCCTTTTTATGACCTTCAAAATCATACATGTAGCAGGATGCATCCAAGGTTTTGGAAACTATACAGACCATGGTTAGCTTCAGTACACTCCCAGTCTCATAACGTACACGTAGTTTGTTTTGGCATCAGTGCAGTCACTTATTTTCATAAATTCTGTGTAGCAACATGACAAACTAATTCTCTTTCTAGCTTGAACGATAGCAGTCTCGTTTAATTTATATGTCAGTCTATATAATCTGAATGGCACTACTAGCCTTTTCTGATTGTGTATTTTTATGGTCCCATTATGAATCTACAACACAGTCTAATTGCATTTAATCCTTTAATGGCAATGCTTAGAACTGCCTACCATAAGCATGAGCTTTTTATAATTATAGCTATTCTAAAACCATCCTAAAACAAAATAATTAAAAATTATCAGTGATTCAGAAGTAACAGGTCAGGCCATCAGCTGGACAGAACACAAAATTCTGGGATCATCCATGTTCTTACACAAGACTTTGAGCAACTGTGAGATCGTGTGAATTTCATGTCATGGTAGCTAGGCCCCTGTTAAGCATACTATAATTCTAGTATGTCAGGTGTCCATGTTTTATGTAGAGATTTGTGATAGAAATGTTAGATTGATACTAATAGAGAAAGAAGGGGAATGTCTAGTTGTGAGATCACCAGACAGTGAAGAGTCAAGAATGGCTGGATTTTGACAGCACCTAGATTAGCAGGTCTGGGTAGCTCTTGTCACTTGTTATTAGTGTCATGGTTAATCCTGACTACACCAGTGGATGTATGTCTTGGTGCTTCAGTACTGGCCAGACCACTTGGGTTCATGCATATTGCAGCCAGACTGCTGCCCAGACTACTTGGACTTAACTGTTTTGGAAGTTGCTGGTATGTATGAGAGCATGAGTGAGAGTGAATAAAACTTAGGTTTGTTTTAAAATAAACTCACTTTCCCCTCCTGTAAGATCTTACATTGAGCTTTGCTACATCTTCGTTAGCATTACAATATTTCTATGTTTATAAAATGACCTCTATCTTTTAGACTTTCTGCATTTAGCTTTCTTTTTAAACAAGGTCTCCATATCTGCAGAAGGCCCTTAGAACAACTGGATAGTTGTGTGAATGTATTAAATTGCCCTCTTCCCTAGGGAGCGTTAAATAACTATAGTTCTAAATTATTTCAAACATTGGCGATTAAAGTAAATTTAATCTGTGATACTCCTAAATATGTCAAGGCTGTAATTTATCACAAGCCTGCATTTGATACACTTGTTCACAGACTCCACATGTGATACTTCAGCTTGATGTGGGCACTGGGTTTTTGGCACGTCTTTGTATGCATGTCTGCTAGACTATCTGTATGGTTGGTCATCAGGTGGTAGATAAAGAAATCAAAGTGTTATCATGTGTTCATGAGGATCCCCTTAGTGGCAGGCAGTCCCAAATGAGGAGCACATCTGTGACTAATGGCATTCTGCTGCCGAATGCTTGTTGTCCCTCCCAGGTCATGCTCTCTCATTGATATATCATTCCTGAGAAAGAAGACTACAAAGAAGTGTGTTGTATAAGATGTCTAAACTGTGTTTTGAGGCTTTGCACTTTGAATTTCTTACCAAATTTTATTATATCCCTTTCATAAATCTCATGTTTTTCTTGAATCTTTTGTACTTTTTCCTTGAATCTACAGCTTCCCTAGGAGAATTTTAAGGTTCAGCTCTGCTTAAATCACAGGGCCTTGTCACGTTGATGTGATTTAAAACTATAAAATATTCATTTCTGTTAACTGTGTATTTATGTTGGTAAGTTAATGTGCAGATGGAGAGTTGAGAGTGTATGTTATTACGTGTGGAGGAAAATGAAATTTTTCATAATTTTAATCACGTTTGTGCTACTAACAGTCATGGAGGAGCGTATTATTTTACAAGCTCTTTTCATGAAACAGTGTGAGTTTCCTAAAGAAGATAGCTCCATTAAAAGCAGCAGAAATGTGTCCATTTTACTGAATGTTAGTATTAGAAACAATTGTTTCTAGCTGAGCTGTAACTGACTCATAAAATGATATGTCATTGATGACTAAATAAGGTAATTTTAAAATTTAGTTTATTTGTCCTTCCCTCTTCCTTTCTCTTTTGGTAAGCATGCCATATGGCAGTTCTTGAACTCTAATATCAAAGACAACAGCGTATTTGTGACATTTGACTGAAATGCTTATTCATTTAAATTAATGAGTCAAGGTATCTTGGAACAATATGACTCAAGGTTGAGAATAGATGTTAGCAAGAGAAAGACTGCTAGTTGGCCACAGAACTCTGGTGGTCGTGTGAGTATGCCAGATGTGCTGCTTCATTCTCCCTTTCTTGAGTGCATGAGAGACCGGTCAATTCAGTGATCTTGCAAGTAATGCAACACTAATGGAAAGTAATTAAATTATTCCTTTCTCTAAACCAGTCTCTGCCTCATTCTTCAGGTACTATACTTTAAAATTCCCCCCATCAAAGTATAGAGCAAGTACACCATTGTGTACATTAATATAGAAGTCTCCCTAGTTTCTCCAGTGTTTGCATAGGATTGTGCAGTTGAGGGAGGTAACTAGCCAGTCGTCTTGAAACATTTGGCCTTTGTTTAGACAGCTAAATAGATGAAGACTATATACTTAATATTAGATGATCTCTTTAGAAAAAATACTGTCCAGATGCCTCACTCACTTCTACACATACCTAGAAATTATGACACTGAGTGGCTCGGAAGCTGTGTAGAGATGAAAATAAGCAACTACTTCGTGGTCTAATCCTTGCCTCCTGATACCTAGAGTAATTTGGAGAGTTGGTAATCAAAATAATTTCTATACTGCTTCCATTAAGAAATTTGTATTCAGATAAATATCAGGGGAAAAAATGTAGATGAACTGACCTAAAAATAAAACCACAGTCACGTAAGTTAAGTAAATACCACTTGTGGATATTTTCAAAATGTTAATTTTTAAAACTCTGGCAAATTATTTCTTTTATACAAAATGGTGCCCATGATTTTTTTTTTTGGGGGGGACACAAACAAACAAACAAATCCCAACCACTTTTCCCTTTATAACAGCTTTACAGACTGCAAAGTCCCAAGTGGTGCAAAATTGGTAAGATGGATGCATTTAAAAAAATGAAAAGCTAAGAGCACACAAATGTAGTCAGAGTGATTGTTGTGTAATTTGAATAAAATTTTGGATAATTCTTTGACAAGTTTAAGGAAATTAACTAAAAGATAAACTATAATCATAAGATGAAACAGATCTCTAGCAGGTGAAAAAATGTTCAAGTTGTAGAGACAATTGAAGTGGGATTACAAATGCTTAGCTGGATAATGGCATAAATTAATGTCATCATTATGTTCTATTTGTTGGCTGAGAACTTCAGTAGCAGCGAATGTTTTAGAAGGCAATACAAAAACTAGCTATGTGGAAAAGATTGGTGAATGAGAGCAAGACAAACTCATGTACTTGTATGTATACTTTTTTCATTTCTTTTTATATTTTCAAAATTTGGTTCCAAGATCAAAGATTTATTATGGTTAAGCTTTTCCTTAGTGCAAATCTGATACTTAACTAAACCCGGAATGGTAGAACTTTTAGGCTACAATACCAAGAAAGGTACAGAAACTTGAAAGAGTCTCTTAGTTAAGTGTCAGGACCCTGAGTGCACCATGAGACTTTTAACTGTCCTGAGTAGCTTCCCCTGGGCCTACCCTTCACCCTCTGCCTGCCTGCCTATTTCAGGTCAGGCCATGCTAGAGGTGTGCCTCTCAAGTTTTTTCTCTGGCCCCAGCTCCTTGATGAACCTTGGACCTATGTTGTAGTCTTGTTTCCAGTCATGCTTCTGGCCCCGTCTCCTGCCTGGACTCTCTGGACCCAGTTAACTGCCTTGATTTGTCTGGGACTGTCAGTGCGGCCTGTTACCTGCACCATGCTCTGCCCACAACTTTCAGACATTGTGCTGTTGTGTCCTGGCTGGCGAGGGCACTCTCTGGGTTGGGATTACCCATGGCTTCCACCTCATCCTCCCATGTGGAGAAGTGCCACTCCCTGACATTTAAGTTCTAATGATTATGTTATCATTTTTAGCTTTAATACATGTGCAACATTTTGAGTATATAGTTCCATTACTGAAGGTTTTAATGTAATGTACTATAGAGCAATTTTGTTTTTAAAAAAATACCTGTAACCTCCTAGAAATTCTGTTTAGGAAAAAAAGTGGTAAAAAGCAAGAGGTTTTTCTTTTAATTATAGCCTGAGAACTTCAGTATCAGAGAAGGCTTATAATCCACAGTGATATGAAGACCAGCTATTTGAAAAAAAATTGGGAATGAGATTATCAGTTGCCAACATGGGTTTACAAAGAACAGGTCTTGTCAAAGTTTCTGATCGGGGTTTTTGGAAGTTTTCAAAAATAAATCTCAGGGAGAGAGAATGTAGTCTAGATTTTACTAACGACTCAGTAAAGTGCCGCATAGCTTAATCTAAAAGGTCAAAAGTATGAGTATTAATTTTGGGATGGAGTCTTTGGTCAAAAGCTGACTAGAATAAAGAAGCTGCAGTATTATTATTAGGTGTATCAAGCTGGGTTCTGCAAAGCTGAGCACTAGCAATAGTTCTACCCGAACACCTTTGTTCAAATAAGGATTTTTGAACCTGGTGCAAACTGTCGTATACACTTACAGATAGCATTTAAAAAAAATGAACAGGCTACAGAGTAACATACATCAAAGTTCTGTATAGGATCAAGTATAGAATGAAACATTTCAAAATATAAAGCCATTCATGCTGGCAGCATCCAAGAAAAAGTCAAAAGAGCACAACGAAAGTAAGTAAAAAGACTTTCTGGGGAATTAAATTTATATTGTACATAACATGCGTTATGAAAAGTATAGTTTGTGTCAAGTGCAGGAAGTACTGCTAAAGGAATTGCATTGAACTTCAGTCAAATGCAGTCCTCAGGACTGTTATGTATGGATTCTGTTGCTCAACTAGCTGTATGGCCTGTGGGATGAGAGGCAGAAGTGAAAGAAGTGTGGATTCAGAGAAGCTAGAGGTACAGTTAGGTAACTGTACATTGTCAGGTCTGTAAAATCACACTTTTAAAATTATTTAGTGTGCGCTGAGCATCGAGGATAATAGACTGAAAGCTATCCTGTGCTTTCACTCTAACCAGGTTGCAAAGGAGAATCGGTTGAGGCCAGAAGGTTATTATAGACTGTCTTGTCTGTGTTCTGTTTACAGGGCTAAATAGTTTTTATGGAAATATGACATGGATTTTTTCCAGGGAAAACTGATGAAGTACTTTGGGCATACTAAGTATATTTAGCCTTTCACTAAAGATGGAGAGCTTACTGAAATGAAGATCCTTTGTACTTGGATTTTCAGTTTGCCTACATCTCAAACATACCCACATAGAACTTATTCTCTTGCATTTGTTTGTGGTTGTAGGATTGCTCTTGATGGAAGGAGCGAACTCTCACTTTAAGTATCAGTCAGTGTTTTCACAAAGTTGAGTGACTAAGTTTACAACTTGGCAAAAATAGCACTGGCAACGATTAAGTGCATGTATATGTGTTTTATCTTCTTTGTTGATGGACTAAGCTGCAATGTATTACATAAAAGGTTAAATTCTGAATATTCAATATGTCTTCTCTACCTACTGAAGTAAAAGAAAATAAATCATAGGCGTTTTGTTGGCCTGTATTACTACTGACTGTAAGGATAGCAGAGGAAAGAAATTGAACTGTATTTCTGCAGAAGTTAATTCAGTCAGTGAAGTGACTTACTTTGATGCTTCCTTTGGTCAATTACACAACATTAAGAAGATATTAAAAGGAAGAAGGCATCAAAGGGTAACCAAACTCATACAGTGGACTATTTTAAAAGGTTGAATCAGCAAAAATGGATTTTTTTTTTCATTGGAAAGGGAAAAGATTAATGTTTTTAGGTGTTTTTTAAACTAGTGTTAAATACAAGATCAAGATGCAGTCATATTGAAGCAGGACAGGGCATTAAGGGGTTTTATACCACATTACCGTTTGGATCTTACTGGATTGGCTTGAACATACAAATTCAACCTCAGATCTTAAAGGATAAGAAAGTAAATGCTACAAATCAAATATACCGGAGGCATCATGTCAGATTCTCCTCTTCTGTTTCTTCTGGTTTTGACCAAGCTAAATTTAGCAGATGCGGTCTGGTCATCCATAAAGCATCTGGTCTAGTGTCAAATGGGAAGTAATGGATTAAACTGAAAAATTAGCCCTTCTTTAGTTGCTGTGTGTCACATCCCAGTTTCTCAGGATGACTACTCAGGTTTGCCGATACCCAGGTCAGGATTAAGGTGAAACGACACCAGATATCCTTTAACTCACAAAACTCAACTTTTATTTGCTCACAACAAGAATTGGCATGAAACCACGTCAGTAAACTGTGTAACACATGCTAACCATACATCACCAAACGTATACTACAAGCCTTGCTTATTTGGGGATCAATTCAGAGAACAAAATAAGGAGAGCGCTCCCATTGTGTCATGAGGTTCAGAGTAGACACCCTTGCTTTCTAGGCTCCTTCTCTAAGGGAAGCCTAGGGTCAGCTAGACCCACTCCTAGTCCCAGACTTGGTCAACGGTTTATGTTTAAAAGGTATAGGGACTGGGCGGGGGAAGGGTGGGAAAGAGAGAGAGGTATTTCACCAGTCCTGGGTCCAGTGTTGGTCCAGCCCGTCTAGAGGTCCACTTCCAGAGGGTGTGTGCCGAGAACTCATCCTCCCTTTTTTATACCTGAAGTGTCTGCACCTATAGGTGGGGATTTGCCATCATTGAGCAAGCACGGTGTGAGCTCAGGAATGTTCCAGAAATGAGTCAGTGGTCTCGACGTGCAGTTCATGCTCCCGGAATTCTCTGGAAATGGGTCTGTGGGCTTGGGGGCTTGCTGGGGAGTTGCTTCTCCCTCCCTGCAGGCATGCATTGTGCTTTTTCGCATAGTTGCTTAAGGTAAGGAAGTGTGGCTTTGGAGAAGCGCGGTCTCACCGCCCCCCCGTGGGTTTTTTCCTCCAGCCACATTTTTCTGTTTACACAACTCAGGTGCTTTTACAGAGACCATCTTCCCCACCAAAATTCTTTAACGAATGTTATGTATATTCTAAATTTCACTGCTAATACCCAAATACGGAAGTTATAGAACAGAGTAAGGATAAATGACCTATTGTCTTGCACAAATCATACTTCCAGTAGAAATCATATTGCTGGTATACTGTATTAGATGGCTACTGATTCTAGCAGAAGGACCACTTCCTTGTTAAATATAATGACTTCCTTTATGCAGAGCTTTTCATAATTAAACAACACAGTCTTTCTTCTAGTTTAAGCAAGACCAGAAGTGCACTTGTGTGTTAAGAATTTACATGAGGACATACAGTCCAGTATAACTGTTCATACTGTGTGAGATTCAGAACATTTAAGAGCTCCTACCTAGGCACTGAGATCCTGAAGCTAAGAAATGGCATGGAATGTAGGGAAAAAACCCTCACTTCTGAGCTCTTGTATAGGTCTTCCAGATAGCCTAACTTCCATATTGTAAGAAACTTTATTTCAGGAACTTTTCTCACATTTTTAGAATTGTTCTGTTTCCACAGCAGGAGGAGGTCAGCAGAGTTTAGGTGGAAGAATGTCTTTCTGTTAGCTTTCCTAGTACAATCAGGGTCTAGTGAGTTACTCAAGATTAGTACTGCAGTCCTAAAGTTCAAATCTCTTAGAGTCTTCCATTACAACGTACATGTTTTTAAGTTTAAAATTAATCTGTTCATGCTAATTAGCTAAAAGCATTGGAGGCCAAAGTAATTTCACAGAGATTAAATCTTCTGAGATTTTGTTTCCCAAAGCTCAATAGAAATAACCGTTGTTAGCTTCTTGTATGTGTCATGTGATAGTTCACTTTGCAAATCAGTATTCATTTTCCGCATAATTTTTCATAAACATGCTTACTGTAAATGTTTGTTGGGTTTTTTTTTAAATGAAAGGGCATTTCCATATTTGGGAAATGGTAATTATGCAAAGATTTTTTTCATGAATTTTAATGATAAAATTTTAAATGTCCCATTTTAAATTATTTGGCTTAGGAATTATTTAAAAATTATACTCCCAATGGAATTGTCTTCTATTATAAAGCAAATTGTTTTAATTGAAACTTTCCATTTCTAAGATGCTGTTCTCATACTGCTACTCACAGTCGTTATTTCTGACAATATATTGAATTGCAAAATAGTTACGTACTTCATGTCTATTGGCTCCTAAAGAGCTATTATTTATATTGCTTTGTGATTTTCTAGATGAATGTAACTACAGTTATTATAGCTATAATACGGTTAAACCATAGCCATTTTGAAATCAAACCTGTGTCTAACTAATAGAATAATTAATAACTAAAGCCTTCTCGCCTTCATGACATAAATATACAATTAATGTATGCTCTGCTGCTGAGAGACTTTTATTTTTTTTATTCTCTACTCTGGCTAGACTGCTAACACATTACTGTTGGAATTCTGAGTCCTCGTCTTGTATTCTCTTTACCAGGTCTCTCAACTTGGAAGGATAAATGTGGCCTAATCCAGTTACTGTGTATTTGTCTTTGTAATCTTTTGATATGTAATCAGCTGAATTGGAACTTTGTTATCTCAGAGAATCCAATCTCTTCTCAGTAATTTACCTTCAGTCCGGCAACACTGGAATTCACACAACAGATACAAAACAGTTACCTGCTCTTCATATCATCTGTGCTTCTTAGGTGAACTTCTGTCATCCCCTTCTTCATTGCTCAGCAAATGATTGCATACCATTTTTCTAGAAGCGTTCTACCTCAGTGCCTGAGTGCACTTTTTGGAAGTGCAGGGTAATAGATTAAGAGTCAACAAACACAAGTTGCAGCAAGGGACATTCCCATTAGATATATAGAAAGAATTCTTCCAGTGAGGGTAATCAAACATTGGAATAGGTTAAGAAAGACAGTGGACTATCCATCCATGGAGATGTTTAAAACTTGACTGAACAAGGCCTTGGACAACCAAGCAAGGAATTGAACTAGATGGCTTCCAGTGGTCCCTTCCAACTTAAATTATTCTCCAGTTCCATTGAATGGTAAGAGAAATTGCTTAAAGCAAGATTTGATAGAGGGACGTAGTATTTACTTCCCTTGTTTTGGACTCAGTCCTGCATCATTCAAGCAGATCTCTTCTGTAACTTGAACAAGAATATAACGAAAACCTTTCTTGACTTAAAATATCTGAGATCTAATTAGCATAGGTATGGAGTAGTCACAGCTTCCACTGAGAATGAGCTGTGAATGACCAAGAATTCTGAAAAAAAATCTATAGTTTTTGAATTTGGAATTCAGTCCTCGTGGCATTCAAATAACGTATTTTCAACTAAGTGCACAAAGACCCCATCTGTGAACTGGGAACAATAATCCCTTCTTGTGTTGTGAATATTAAACTCTTTAAATGATTATCTAGGTACAACAATAAGCAGTACTATAGAAAAGCCCAACAGGAAATTTATTAGTTCTGTTCTTGCTCCTGCATTCGTATGGGAAATACTAAGGTTTGGTTGTACATATTGAATGATGCAAATACAAAATAGATTTGAAGACCTGCCTCATTCTCTAAGCAGTTTTTAGCCTGTAGATGGAATCAAGTAGAAGACACGAGATCAGAAAATAATACTGAAAATACTGTGTAACTTGCCTACCTAATAGGCCACTTTCTAAATTGGAATTCTTCGCTAGGTGCTCTTAAGCGTAATGTTAGCATAGAAGTTTTCCAGTGTAACAGGTATTTCTGGAAAATCCAATTAAGATGCTATTGCTAATAGTATACATGGGTAATTTAAGATTTAAAAAAATCCTTAATCTTATGCACACTCCAAAACTAGGTAATATGAACTCAAAAAATTGAAAGAGAAGTTTTAAAAGGAATGGCATTAGATTAAGAAAAATAATGCTTGGCATAGGCAGCTATCCAGTCTCAACCCTCTCCTGTGGTGAGACTGTCAAATTAAGGAATGTTGGTGCTTTTAACCTCCATTTCAATTAATTTGAATTTATAGGTATAATCAAATACCTTTTGGGGACCAACACTGAAGCATAATTAAGGTTGTATGTTTATTTTTACCAAATACTTTCTCTGGAAATCTGTTTCCTTAGTATGGACTATGCTGCCCTTAGAATCCTCGGATAAGCCTCCATTAACTTTCAGTGACTGAGTGGTGCAGACTAGCAGAAGCAATATAATTACATCTACTAAGGAATGCCACAGGGGTTTCTAGGACCTCAGGACGGAATACCCCAAAGCTGCATGATTTACACTGTTAACATCCAGAACAGAAAGGCTGCATGGAAATTGTTTCTTGGATGTCTTTCCTGGAGCAGTCTCGCTGTTGAACTGCACACAGGAGCTGGTTTGGAGAATCCTGGTTGACATGGGGCTGAAATCATACCAGGGAAGTGCTCTAATCATCTACTAGTATAGACAACTGCATTTCTATTTAATTTTCCTCTTGCAACCGTAACGTAACTATCCAAAAAGTCAGGACTTCACCTGGTATAAACATCCATAAATTTCATTCAGTAATTAAAAGAAAGGATATAGCTATGTTGCACAATAAAGAGCTGTACCAAAAATAGCTTGCTCAGAGCCAGATTCAGGGCTTTCATGGTGGCAGCAGTTTAACTCTTGTATAGTGTGGTATTCAAGTCTGGTGGAAGGCTCCTGTTTTTTAAAGGGCTAATCAGTCTAGGCAGAGCTCCATATTGTTGTCACTGCCTAATCTATCTCAGGTATCTTTGTTCAGCCCTGCGTTATGCCTCGAGATGAACTGAGTCCCTGCTTCTTCCAGTACTCGACAGTTACACTGCAAGTATAGAATAGAAGGCAGCAGATTACTGCAGATATGGAATAGGTGTGGTTTCTTTGGACTGGCCAGATTGGCATTCCCATTAATTTGTATAAAAAGTGAGGATGAAACACTTATTTTACATGCTTTTCCAGAGGTTTAAAGATTATATTGCATTAGAAGAAATTAAACAGAGTGCAGTAAAATGGAGGCTCCAGGAAGCGAAGAACCGTTCTGGTTTTAACCAAATGCATGGACAGTGCAGGCAGTTGTAGGTGCAGGCATAGTCACAGTGATCTGCATTGGCTTTGAATCTGGTATTGAGAACAAAGGTGCTGAGGTGGAAAGAAAATCTTCAGAAAGGGGAACACAAACCAGACAAACACTTCTACAGCTTTTAAGGAAAAGCTATTTTCCTAATAACAGGTATTAGAACAGGTAATCCCCAGAAATGATTTATGGATGGGCATGTGGGTATATACCACAATACATCTTTAACTTGCAGCTGTGTGAGTGGGCAAATCATTTTACACCTTTCTCTCTTCTCCCTACTCTATTTTTTCCTGCTTATTTACGTAACGATGTCTTTAGGGTAAGATCTATTTCTTAGTGTGCACAATACGCAGTATAAATCTTAAAGCCTTTGGGGACTACCATTCTACAAGCTGAAAAAGTTAATAATGATGAGGCTTACATGGTACATACATTAACAGTGGGCTGAATTTTTCACAAGGTGAACATATTCTGTGTTCACATGTGATACATTGTCGTGGTTTAACCCCAGCCAGCAACACAGCACCACGCAGCCGCTCACTCGCTCCCCCCCCACCCAGTGGGA
>JAVKLA010000028.1:6850144-6876430 GCA_034782735.1 Sagittarius serpentarius
TACTGAACTGAAAACACAGCGCTGTACCAGCTACTAGGAAGACAATTAACTCTATCCCAGCCGAAACCAGGACATACATATATACTCACATGTATTTTCTTAGTATATTGATATATACTGCATTCTGAAGCAGAAGGATTTAAGTATGTTCCTAAAATTTTATTTTGGAGAAAAAGGAAAAATGAAAGCTTATAGAAAATAACATGACCATTGAGATGATGCATGGTTTGTTAGGTACAGGCAGACTTCTGTGAATCTTAGTCTTAGAATATTTCTATCATATTGTCTGCTTCTTTTCAATTTAGATTTGTGCTTCATCATTCAATGATTTCCTCTATTCCTCCAGGCCTGTATATTTTGAAACTGGCTTTCATCAATTTGGCTAATATGCTTTGGAAACTTGGGTGTGAGTAAAAGCACTGAAAATTCCATAATCTTTGTTGCAGTTTCAAGGTGTGTATATATTAATAAGTTCATGCACAAGTGCAGATATTAAGAATGCATGTTGGTATTAGTGGTCTATTTCGCGAAAGGCACCTTAGACACCTATCAATTCAATTTTAACATTACCTAATGGTGAAGTGTTTAATTTTTAATAGATTACACAGAGTAATGTAACAGCTCTTTTTAGTGGGTTTTGTTTATATTTTGATTTTACATTTGCATGTAAATTTTTGACACAGATAAATCTCTTAAGATTCCAAATTCAGATTGAAACCTCTATTTCTGGTAATCAACAGTTAGCTGAATCTGCAGTTCTCCATCTTCCTTCTCCCTTTGCATATTCTTATCTAATCTTGTATGAATTGATTCAAAATATTTTGAACTTTACAACAAATATTCTACATAGCTTGATATATGTAGATGTGTTTTAAATATTAATATGACCATTCAGAAGGTCAAAATTTTATATTCCTATCTGCAAAGATACTAGTGCAATTAAACAAATCTGCCTGACATTTTAAAATGTTAACTGTTGTACATTATTGTCCAGTGTAAGGAATTAACTTGCCAAGAAATGTAAGTAGATTTTATTTTTGTTTATTTAAGCATGAATAGGACTGCATGAATGATAGCATTTTGCTGAAGTGTACAATGTTGAAGACTGTTAAGCAAAGAGATTGCCTAATACTAAAACTCACGAAGAAAGTGGCCGTAGACAGCATTAAAGATCTCAGCAAGAAAAACTGGTTGCATTAAAGGGAAAAGATACATATTCTTTTGCCTTCTAATGCAACATAATATTTTCTGTTACGTAAGTAAGAAATGGTGGAGTGTAGCCCCAGTTGCCTTTTGGAATTTCTCGAGGTTTTAGGAGCTTTGTAGTCTGGTTTTGAATCACAAATTGCACAGACTTTTTAGTGCTTGCCTCTTTTGCTGGTGTTATTTTTACCCCTCCAGTGCTCCTATGGTTCTAAGGTTGACAGCTTTAAGTCTTCTGTAGGAAGTGGGATTCTTTGTAATTGGTTCATAAAAACATGTTATTTCCCAGTTTACTCTCTATGGATACGTTGGAGTGTTGTTCTTTGTTATCCCTAAAACCTGTTTTACCCAGTTCCCAAAGTTGTATTTCTAGAATCATTAGTCATTGTTAGTAATTGGCCACCTGTAATCAGTGTGTAAAGTCCTAGAGTGTCTGGTGTCATCTTCTGCTTTTGAGTGGTCCTGTTGCAGCTCCCAGTTCTGGAGCTTTCAAGCTGTAGTCTCCTGACAGCAGAACTAATACTATAATAGCCAAATCTATTTGCACATACACCCTTGTTCGAAGGTCCTTAATGAACAGTTCAATCTAAGTAACTACCAGTTATGACAATATTACTGGCATGTTCTCAAAATTTACACACTTGACATACTGTATGAGGATGTTTCTTTCTGCCACATAAAAATGCAGTTGCCATGTAAAGCATCTGAAGACAGGCTCACCTGAGGGGGAGGGTATGTTATGTATTACTAAATCTAAAGGTCTCGGTACATCACATTGCATAGATATGGGAAAAACCCTGAAAGAAGGCTTTTGATAAAACAGAAAGGAAATTAGGCATGATAGTTGCAGTCTTTTGTTAACATATGGCTAGTTAAAATACACAGGGCTAAAAATCCAGTTCTATCCCTCCCTTTTTGTAAAGAGGAGTTACGGAACAGTGTGCTTTATAAACACAGATCTAATGCATAACCTTATTTCTACAACATAAGCCAGCAGACTACTGCTAGGCTACCTAGACTACTTCGACAAATATTAGTGGATTGTTAAAAAAATCTGGCTTTTGTTCTGTTTTACTGAGCATTTCAAAGCACAAAATCTGAATTTTGTAATGACATCATGTATTTCGAGTAACTTGCCTGTATCACATAACCCTAGAGTATTAGGGAGGTAGGACTTACAAGATCACTCAGGTGTACAATTAATTGCTTGCATTTCACCTATCTGATATGATTAATATTTCTTCCCTAAGGAGGAATGTTATTAAATAATTATTATCCATTAATAGAAATCACATTGCACAAAAGAGCTTAAGTAGGACAATAGCTTTCTGCAAACAGATTTTGCAAGTGACTGGAATGTTTCATTGAGTAACCATGTTAACATTCGTACTGTAAATTGTATATAACATCTTAAAAATTATCAGTCTCACTACATTGTGTTACATTTTACCTTCTGTATAAACTGGAAGAAAATTACCTGAAAAATTTCTTGTACAACAAAAACTGCGGTCACTGCCACTAAAATTATGACTATTTTTTTTTTTACAAAATCCGTTTATCTATGTCTATCACAGCAGAAAGCATTGATTCCTTTTTTTTTTCCAGTCGGTAGTATAGAAGAACTTACAGCTTCATTATCTTTGAATGCTGGTGGGAAATAAGACTTGACCAAACATCAGAAATAGCACATGCCTATTTTGTATTTTAGGTTTTTCGCCAGATTTGAATTGCCCCTGGTCTGGCTTCACCATTCAGCCAGAGTAGGTGGATCTGATTGCTTCCATTTCCTTACAATGGTGAATTACACAGCTAACTCAAGGTGGAATTCAGTGCCCGGAAAGACTCAAACAACAAAACCTCTTTTTTCTTTCAAGATTTACTGTCTGCCTGCTTGCTTTCTTCTTTCACATCTGACCTTGTGTGCTACACATTCCAGTTCAATTCAGTACCTTCACTACTGGTTAGTGTAAATAGGCGTGATAGAAGGTTTCAAGATACGTATAGGTATTGATCCCAAAGGATGCTGCCCGCATAAGGACTTGTCACAACCCGTGCTGGACATTCCCTCGGGCTAAATTAAGGTGAAGTGACACCAAACGATGAGTTGAGCATTTTATTTGTGGCAGAAGCAATCTGAACTTAAAAGGTCTAACAGTAGGTGGTGTGGTTTCTCACAACAAGAATTGGCATGAAACTATGTCAGTAAACCGTAGAACCCGTGCGAACCATATGTCACCAGACATATGCTGCAGGCCTTGCTTATTTGGGGATCAGTTCAGGGCAGACCATGAGGAGAGCCCTCCCGCTGAGTCAGGGGGTTCAGAGCAGACCCCCCTGCATGCTAGGCCCCTCTCTGAGAGGAACCCAGGAGCAGCTGGATCGACTCTCCATCCCAGACTTGGTCAGCGGGTTTATGTCTAAAGGGATGAGGTGTAGGGGTTATGGAAGAGAAAGACTTCACCAGTCCTGGATCCAGCGTCGGTCCAACCAGCTCAGAGCTCCAGTCCCAGCGGGCACATGTAGAGCTTCCATTTGTGCCCTTTTATAATGTTCTCGCCCCTCCTTTGGGCGGGCACTCAAGCTCATTAGGCTAATTAGGTGTCATGCGCGGTTTCTCCTTCCAGAACCTTCGGGAATTGGGTGGGCGGGCTTGGGGGGTCTTGTGGGGAGTAACCTCCCCCTCCCTGCAGGTGGGATCCTTCTTGGCCCTTTGGCCATATATGGTGAGCTGGCCCGCTCAGCCAATCAGAATGCGGAACTGCGTACCCTCCAGCACAGCACGCCCTCCCCGTCCTTAGTTGCTATGCAGACCCTGCCCCGCCAAGGTGTTTGAGACATTAGCTCTTTCAGTCGCTCACAGGACTATAGCTACAGAATTTAAAAATCCTGTTTAAAAGTATTACTTACTGTTTTTCAGTAGGAACACGGTAACTTTCTGGGAGAAATCATAGTCCTTCTGCTGGTTGACAGGGGTTTTCAGAAGAGTTACATGAGTTGCCACCTTCTGGGGTTTTCTGTGGGTGTTTTTTTGTTTTGTTTTTTTATGCAGCTGCATTTTTTACCAAGTTATTGAAAGAAATGGGCAGTCAGTATAGTGTATACAGGCATTTCATTCACAAATGTAATGGCTTTAGTAATGCTGTAATAAGTTGAAGAAAAGCTTTCAGTCAGTGAAACACATTTTATTATACTTCCTGTGTAACTCCTTTACTATAATTACATGTTTATGTTTTTTTTCCTGATATTGATGTAAGGCACCATCTTACAATGGAAGTTTTGTTACCTGTGGATAATATATCTGGTCATGTAAATCAGTTTCTGTTTTGAAAGACCTAAACATAATACACTTTGGCTAGCATTTCATACAACTAAAGCTCCAATTATTCTTAAAATGCAAAGATTCATAAACTTTCGTATATTATACAACAATGTCCCTGTATGTCCCTATCATTAAAACCAAGAAAGGCTGTGTTCTTTCTTTTGCCGTATCATTAAAACCAAGAAAGGCTGCATTCTTTCTTTGCATACTCTTCTGGACAGTGAAGACAATAAATTATGTTCCATCTCTTAACATTTCCACATCCCATATTTGCTCCTGACTGTCAAGCTAAATGAAATTTGCTATGATAAATGTTTTATCTGCTTTCTTCATAAGTCAGTCCCAAATCTCTGACCAGTTTCCTTATTGAGCCCTGGAGACTTTAACAATTATTGCTATCATATTTTTTTCCTGTCAGTTTGATCTATCCTCTCTGTTTGGGCAGAGTCTGCCTTTCTGGTCATTTTGTATGACACATATTTCTGAATCGAGGAGCTATGTTAGATATTACTTCTTTCTATTGTTCCTTTTGTCCAAACTGTTCATTGGGCTAAACTGTATCTTTTACAAACACCTTGCTGTCAAAAGCAGCTTCCAGAAACACCTCATCTCACAGAGGCACCATGCCTGTTGGAGTTGACACACGGACTACGTACTACAACTTACTGAGAATGTGATGAAAGTCATACTGGGTCAGTCCAGAAAATCAGTTTCCCGAGTATTTTCTCTCTACTAGTGGTCAAGCCCACCCAGTCCCAATTGCTGTGAGGGTAGGGAGCATAAAAAGATGGAGCTGTTTCTGCAAACTTTTGTCCAAGGTGATCACTGTCACTTACCAACACCATGCTGTCATCATCTTGGGACAGCCAAAGCCCAACTGGAATTGAATCTGGTGAGGGACATGGAGGGTGACACGGAGGGCTTCTGCAAGTACATCAACAGCAAAAGGAAAACCAGGGAAAATGTGCTGCTGTGTGGGGCAGGGGCAGGGTGTCAAAGGACATGGAAAAGACTGAAGTTCTCAATGCCTTCTTTGTGTCAGTCTGGAGCAAGAAAAACAGCCTTGGTGGAAGAGGATCCAGTTAGGAAACATTTAAACAAGTTGGACGTGTGTAAGTTTATGGGACATGACGGGAAGCACCAACAGTGCTAAGGATGCTGGCTGATGTGATTGCAAGGTCACTCCCAATTATCTCTGAAAGGTCATGGCGATCATGAATGGTTCCTTATGACTGGAAGAAAGCAAACTTCACTGGTATCTTCAGGAAGGGCAAGAATGAGAATCTGGGGAACTACAGGCCAGTCAGGCTCACCTCAGTCCCTAAAAGGGCGGGCAGGAAGGTGATTGGGAGTAGTCAGCATGGGTTTACAGAGGGGAAATCATAATTACCCAATCTGATAGCCTTCTCCAATTATTATTATTATTTATTATTACTAATCATCATCATCATCATTATTGGAAAGACCGTATCTGGCATATCACAATAAAACAGCTAGTGGCCAACCACTGTTAACTTTGCCACATCAGCAATGTCTGTTCCTGCTCCCTATTCCCTTCCCCAGGAGGAGGGAGAAACACCCAGTGTCATCACTTTTGCTGAATGTCTCTGTGCTGTCACCATTGTCACTATTGCCCTTACTTCTGAAGTCATTCCTTCTACTTTGCTCTCATCTCCACGTGGGTGTTATACCTCATACCTCTTAACTATGTCAACTATATATGTTAACGTCTATGTCTCCCACTCTGTCCCCTCTCAGGGACCCTTCCCTGGCTTTGGCTAAAGTTCAGTTCTTGCTGAAGCTGTCATGGACAAGCCACCAAAAAAGACTGAGAAGAGCCCTTTGTGTCTTGTAGCCAAGCAAATAAAACGTTATCATTGCTAGTAACAGGTCACAGGAATTGTACTGGCTTTGCAAGGCCTCAGGACTGAGGCTTGCCAGGACTGCTTTATCTGAACTCATCACAGCCTGCCTGGAGCTTTGTTTTAGCTTGTTGAGCTGTAATGGCAGTTTATGTGATGACCAGCTGGTTATGCCCATTTTGTTTTACTTTTTCTTAGCTTTGCATGGTATAGCCACAGGTTATATATAGATAGTAGTAAGGAGTTGTTCTGTGTAAAAGTAAATATTTACAACGTAGTGATGTAGAGGAATACATGCTTGATACGATAACAGAGGTCTTAAAACTGGGGGGACAGTGTAGAGGTCTACAGATATAGGATGATAAGTAAAAGAGACCCATGCTTACATTGGAGAACCTGGGCCTGTAAAATGTTCAGTAAAGATCAGTCAGAAAAGTCAGATCCGGAAGCAGGAGTAAACCAGTTAGAGGGGTAACAATAAAGAACAAGTATTTAACATACATAAATGTTGCACAAATGGTAAATTTCTATGCAATGTGGACTTGCAGACAGTGAAGTAAACAAAGTGTAGAATGTGTTAGCAAACATATAAAAATGATCCCAAGCAGATCCTGGAGTGAGGAAGAGGAAACCATCAACACGATAAACAAACATTAACCTTCCAGAAAAGAACTGAGGACATAACATGTTTTGGCTTTACCCGCTCCCCCCAGTCCAGACTGAAGATATCAACTTCAGGGCCTGGCAGGAGAGCAGAAGAGTGACTATAACATTGGAAAAAGGGGTAGCTACTGGGAAATGTGTGTTGTTTTAACTGTATTATTTTATTGAAACTTTT
This sequence comes from Sagittarius serpentarius, assembly GCA_034782735.1. Lineage (NCBI taxonomy): Eukaryota > Metazoa > Chordata > Aves > Accipitriformes > Sagittariidae > Sagittarius > Sagittarius serpentarius. Next base: position 6,857,367 of record JAVKLA010000028.1, read on the forward strand.
TCATAGAATAGTATTCTTCTATTTTCTTTTAGTTTTCTTTTTTTTATAATTAGATCTGGATTACTAGTAATTCATTGATCAGACTGTTAGGACTTCAGTCATGCCAACTAAACCTTGGCTTTGCATAAGAGATGTGTTTCTTTTTTGCCCATAGCAGTGTTTTGAGTAGAACTCTTTACATTAACAACTTCCCTGTTATTAAACAACTGTTTCAGATTTGAGCAAACTGAACCACGCGTACTGAAAAATTCAGTTTCAGGATAGTGACTTTGTAGGGATAATCCCCTTGATCCAGAAAAAAAGACTGATTCCCATTTCTCAATCTGAAGCTTATTTCCAGGTCTCTACCAGCTCTTTGTACTGTAAGTGCCTTTGGATTCACAACAGGCCAGGATCATTACCCATTCATGCTTCTGGCCTTTGGTCTTCACATGGCCCTGAACTGTTTAATGAGTAGGTGTTGACTGACATTCCTAGTTGCAGTGATAGCATGCTGTAACCTTCAGCTTGTCACTTCAGACCTGGTTTGGTGCAGCACAGTGGTGTGGTCTTGAATCAATTTTATTATGAAGGCTGTTGCTAAGGCATGAGAAGGGGCATGAGCTAAAGCCATGTACGACAATAAAAGGAAGAATGCAGACAGAACTGAAATTGTTGAGATGGTGACTGTTAGCAGCTCGAGGATTCAAGAGAAAAACTAAGAATGTATGTGACAGTAAGGAAAAAGCAGTGAGCCTGAAGATAGCAATTTGGCAAGAATGAGAGTTGGCCCATTCTGAGAAGCAGTGGAGGCCACTTTCCCTAGCTGCGTGAGACTGGCTGGCCACCAGCGACGCTGTATGTATCCTGATTGATAGCAGAGTTTTGCTGCATGATGTGCAAAATGCCTGAACAAAAGTGGGTACGGTTATGATTCATAAATGTCAGATGTTGAAGCTACATCCCTGTCTTGATAACTGGCTGATAGAAGATGGATCTTTTTTTTCCCAAAACAGTGAATTCCATGAATGAAACCATAGGAGTCCTGAGTTCTCTGAACTGCTGTTCAAAAATAACGTCTAGCACACTCAGCAAATAGAACTCCTAGGAGCGTTATTGAAACCTACAGCAGCTGGGACTTTGATCAATCTCATCTTGTCTGTATACACCAGTCACCATACATTGACAAAAGACTCTCCCGTGCCTTGTCTACGTGGCAGGATGTAGTTTCATGACCCCTTGGTGCAGGAAGGTGACCCTTCAAATTTGGCTCTAGTTTAAACATCAAATACTTGCTCCATAGACATGTGATTTCATGCATAAATCCGTGCACTGGAAGAAAATACCTAAGCAATGTATGGAAAGTATGTCCTTTCATGGAATCTCCTCCAACCATAGGATAATCTTTCATTCCTCCATTCTTGGGCAGGGAGCATGGTCAGAAGGATGTGTAGCCGGAGCTCTCTGTACTGTGAAGACTTGTCAATCATATCTTAGTAGTCTTCAGAAACTCAGACTGGCCAGACACATGTATCCCACATTTCTTCCAGACTTTGCAATTTCAAGTACTCATGGCAGTTAGCACTGCTGTTGTGTGTTACTGCAGCAGTAAATGAGGTGACCCCTTATTTTGCAACTAAAGAGCCACTCTTTGGAATTGGTGTGTGGGCCACATCATCCATGAACCAAATCTACCTCTTGGACTTTTAGCAGTCCAGCAGATACCCTCAGCTGTTGCAGACTCCAGTAAAATGATATACAGACAAATGTCCTGACACTGATAGCTTGAGACAAGGTTATCGCTGGAATCACACTCTTCATGTCAGAGTCCATCAAAGAGTGTTGTGTTTTCTGGCTCTAAAATCCACTTGGAATGACTAGTTGCTTTGAATACATACTGATAATGATTGATAGTGAATAGGAACTATCCACTGACAACATGTATTGTTGCTGAATGTCAATCCAATAAGTGTTTCGAAGTATGGAAGTGACCTGATTGTTCAGTCTTTTAAACACTGTCAACACAGCAATCTGTAGCTCCAAAACAGATAAAATATGTTTTAAATAAATGTATTTGTGACACCAGCAAAGTATTTCACTTGAATTTCAGTGATCATCATCTAAGTGCCAAGATGCTGATGCTTCCTAGGATTAGACAGTAGCTCTTCCTGCTTAGTAAGGAGCCCTTTTTAATAGCAAAAAGGAGTTACCATGTTGATCTAGCAAAGCCAGTGGAAGACATTTGTAGCTGGGTTTTCTCTTGTTTCAAGTTCCTGAGAATCAAGTTTTTCCTCTCTTCTAGAATAAAGAAATCCGGCCTTTCAGTTGGTTCAGTAAGCAGTATTTCAATCCTGGCTTTCCAATGCAAGGTTACAGAACAGTATTCCGTTTTCCTCATTGCAGGCTTTTTTTTAAGTCTAACTAGGGTTCACACTTTACTTTGGGACCCTATTCCTTAGCAGTACTTGGATATCCTTCCTGATCAGCATAGACTTTGCATTTAGGGCCACTTTTTTTGCTGCCATACTTCTCTCTGAATGCAGCATTCCTGTATTCATTATTTCTGCAAGCCATCTTTGGTAAGATTCAAACTTACTGGTGATTAGCTTCAAAATATTTCACATAACATCATTTTCTGACTTCTATCGGATCAAGAAATTGACTTTGCTTCTCCCCCCCAAAAAAAATTTCAGTCTGCTGTTCTAAAATTATTCTGTCACATATTAGATGCTTGCAATTTATTATATTACTGTATGCTACATTCAAAAGTAATTATTGGAATGGAGGTTGCAATTTATTTCTGACTGTTCAGTTTTATCTCAGAGCCTGTTGGGGAAAATAAGTAAAAAGAAAAAATACAAAATTTCAGTTAGAATGTGAAGCCTCTTGAACGTTCCTAGTCAATGATTTTATCCTCTTAATCTGAAATTCATGTTGATTATCTGTTTGAAATTTTTTAAAAATGGTATATAGTTAATAACTATAGAATGATAGTGTATTTTCAGATATTTGGTTGTTGGTTAGCCATTAGCATTTATCCTGTTAGGATAAGTTATGTAATTGTCATCAAAGTTATGTTTGTTATTGTCAGTGATGTGTCCTGGAGATCTAAGTTTAGAACCTCTTCCACTTCGTTGCTGATACCTTTGTGTATTTGGTACAATTTAAGTCCTTAGCGGAATAAGAGCCCCATCAGATTTTATGTTTTAATCTAATAGAGAAGTTATCTCAGCATAGTCATTATGTTCAAAATGTGGTCTAGTGCCCCCTTATTCATTTATTTATTTATTCATGTTAGGCAGTGCTGTGGATAAAGCACTGTGCTAAAGAAAGCTTGACTTGAAAAAATTATTTTTAAACCTTGCAAATACAAATACAGCTGGGACCTACATGTTTTTCAGTAATAAGATGAAACAAAGGTAGCTAGGAAAACAGTTCAGAAATGTATCTTGCTTTTAATTTTGGTGGTCTGTTGGTTTCAAATATTTGATGTTAGTAAATCTCATTATTAATAGTGTGATACAAAAAACACGGTATTACTCGCCTGTAAGTTTTAGTGTGTGTCATTGGTAGAGAGATGAGTGTATGTCATCATATTTGCTCTATGTACTCATTTTTTCTTCCTCACTTTTAAGTATCCAGTTACTGATACTTGTTTGGGGAAAGCTTAGTATCCAGCATTCCCCTTAGAAGAAGCATAGCAAAGCTCAGCATCAGTTGAAGATTGTAGACACGATCTTACCCCTTAAAACAAAAAATCTTAAAAAACCAAACCAAAACAAACCCCAACCAAACTCCTCTTCTGAAAGCTGCTTTTAGTATGGCTTTGTATGTATTTCCTTCCCAGCTCTGCCCTGTGCTGATACGCTGGGGTGGCTGACAGCCGAGGCACCTGTACCTAGGTGCGGCCAGCTGGAGAGAGGGGTGTCCTCAGAGCTCCCCTGCTTTGGGGAGCTTTTACTACAGGCTTTTCCACTGGGTGTCTGCTGGCAGTGTGGCAATTTACTGGTAGTCTGAGGCAAGTCAGTGCTGCAGTACTCTGTGTTTGATACACACAGATAGTTACTGCTATTTCAAAGCATAATTTTGCTTCGAATTTCAAGCAACTTCTGGGTACCTGATTAATCTTACTCTTTTAGAAAATAAAATTTTGCAAAGTATTAAAAGCGTACAGGTTACACTTTAACAGAAAAATACGATGCTTAAAACAGAAGGTGCACTTCTGCAGATTCCAGCCTGAATTCAGTGCAGGACAGGAAATACCTCCTAAGTGCACCTGGGTGCTCTCTTCCTGCATCTGACCACGGGGAGGGCAAAGATTGCTGTCTCATCTGTACAGGAAGGCTCGGTAGAAGCAGTCGCTATAAGGAGCTCTTTATAAGAGATGATAAGAGATGCTCTGGCCTGAGGATCATCTGCTTTACGTGTATCCTGAGGACAAAGCAGTTCATTCTATTTTGAATTTCATTTGTGGAAAAGCACTTGATTAAGCTAAGGGTTTTGAAGCTGATTTGGCATAATTTTACAGACTATTTGTTTCTGAAAATGTTCCTTTCTGAATTAGGTTCCTAGGCTTGCCCTTTGTTCTTTCTCCCTCTGTCCTCCCTCCAGTTTAGCTTATTTTGTAAATGAGTACTTGTTTCTAACTGTTACCTGTGCAGGACTATATTCCAGACCTTAAAAACTTTTTCCTCTCAAAACCCTACAGCTTTATCCACAGCAGTGACAGGAAGCCTGGCTGTAAGGTTGGGATGGGAGATGGAGATACAAGAGGACTGAATGTGTTATGTGCTCTGATGTCATTTTTTTGTGGGATCTTGAGCAAATCTCTGTAATTCCTTGTTTCTTACTTCCTTATCTTTAAAATAGGGAGGTAGACCTGAAGTTATTTTGAAGATTACCATAGTTTATACAACAGTCTGAAAGTAGTAAGCTCTTCCGTAGAGCTAAATCTGTCTCTGACTTGGTATCAAGGTACAAAAACATATTACAAAGTAGAATCCTTACTCAAGTGCAGCGATATGAACACATTCATACAAGCTGAGCTGTGGAGTATCTGGGCACTATGTGCTGCTTTAATCACTGAAGCCTAAAACCAGTAAGATGAATCTAGAGTTCCGTAATGTCTTGTGAAGAAAATAACTTTGGGAGTTAGAAGCCATTGCAGAAAAATACAAACACTGCATGTTTTTTATCAAAGTTTTTTCAGAGGAAACTTCATCACTAATCTAAACGTATATTAGATTTCTCCTTTATATTTAGATTTCTCACTAACATTTAAAAGATAGAACAACATTATACACAACTAAAAATATATTAATTGAGCTTGTGTGATACAGTGTTGGGATGCTGCATTTTTTGTGCTATTTAATCAACAAAGCCTTGTTGCATTCAAAGTATGAACCACCCTAAAATACATTCATTCATGAAAACTTTGTTCAGGTTTGCCACTGATACTAAGGGGAAGTCTACAGGGTTTTAAAAAGATAACATTTTATATTTAATGTAGAGATGGGTGATTGCTGAGCAGAACGAGGAACTTCCTCCTGAAGTTTGAACTGTGTTTGGATTTCTAATCTGCTAGGAAGGCATAAAGGAAAAAAAATTCATTTAGCATACTCTTTTCATAAGAAAAACTGTCTCAAAAGAGGTATACGCCTTATGGTGGATCATACTCCTATAATTCTTTCTTTACATAAAGATCACCACCTTTATCATAACTTGTCCTAATTATTTATGAATATTTATATTCATAAACTGTTTTTATGGTGTGGGTTTTTAAGTAAATCCAATTTGCCATGCAGGCAAAACATAATTTCTCTGAGATTTAACTGGTTTAGAGTATTTTCTTTAGCTGATCTTTTCATTTATAAGGGCAGTGCTGAAGAAAAAATTTTCAGGGGATCTAGGGGAATATGTAAAAAAAACCCCAACCCTGGCATGCAAGGCTGATGGTATAACAGCCTGTTTGTTAAAATTGCTTTTTGTAGGCATGTTCCAGATAATTTCTGTGAAATCCGTTCTGAATACAATTTAAAAAATAAATGCAATACTCTTTAGCGATGGCTTCAAAAGTTCCTGTGCTGCCTTCAGCAACAGAAGTGCTTTATACAGTATAGAATCTGTTCTTTAAATCATAATAGATGGCTGATTGTTCACAGCATCATGAGATGAATGTGATTAAGAAACGTCATCAAACTTATGCAGACTTTATTTTTATTTGTAACTCTTCAGACTGAAGTTTTGCAAGGGCCTATATAATTATTTGTTTGATTACTTTATTGTGTTCCTACTGTACAGCCTGTTGGGGTAGATAATCACTTGCTGATGTTAATAGTATATATCTTTTGGACTGGTTTAGTTATGAACAATGTAGCCAGCAGCATTAGTTTTAAGTTATTTATTATAAGTAGACTGTGCATTACAGGCTTTTGTATGTGCGTATGGATTAGTAGAGAAAGGAGACAAACTGTTTCACCTGTGAAACGCTGACTGCGTAACAGCATGGGTCATTAGGACATGAAAGAACAGAGAGATTTTTACTTGTACTTTCTTGAAATATGGAATCACCCTAGCCTGTAACACTGTGTATGTAGGTAAAGATGTGCAGTAATGGGTTCTTTTCATTCAAAGGGTGAATTAGGATATACTTGAAGGGAAAGAAGTATTGGGTTTGCTTGATAAGAAATGAAAGTTTTTCATGGTGCATGACCAACTCGGGGTGGGGAGGGAGATTAATTTTTTACTTGAAATGAAACATTGCCCTTGTTTCAAATGTATTTTATTTGTTGCCCTTAAAAACTTACGTGATGTTGAACTAAAACAATTTCAGAATTGAATGTGAAACTTTTTGAAAAAAAAATATTTGCAAAATATCACAACAGAAATATTTTTAGTTTTTCATTTAAATAGAATTCACCAAAAATTATTTAGTTAAATTTTTGTATAGGTATGAAACTGCACATTTAACTAATAATACGTTTGCCAAACCTCACTGAAGAAGGAATTGTTCTCAGCAGGTGTATATCTCTTAGCGAGTAAAAAAAACCAAAAAATCCTTTCTTTTTATTGCAGGAGATCACACACAGAGCCATCCTAAATTCAGCTAGAACCTGCAAGAACGGCTCTCGTAGCTTTTTTCAGTGGAACACTTTACCAAGAATATTTCATTCAAGGCAGTCATTTTCAGTGCCCAGGTGCTGGTGAATAGGTAGAACTGGAGGCGGTGCAGAGGGCAGCAGAAAGCACCAGCTCCCAGATGAGATCAGCCCTCCCCATTCAGGTCTAGACCGCAGCTCATGGGCAGAAGGGAGTTGTCCGTTGCAAAAGACATGAGCACAGAGGAGACTAGGGATCAGCTAGGTAGAACAGCTCACCTTAATTAAACACCTAAATGGAAATCAACCATCAGTCCGTAAGTGCACGAGAAGGCTTTGCTCTGCAACCCATTCTCCAACACCATCTCCCAGCAGCTTTGGGCAGCTGTGCCCACAGCTACCTGGGAGAGGCAAGGGGGCCTTGTGGGGACCTCCGCAGTGGCCTGGCAGCTGCCCTGAGCCTCGGGCCCTTGCCTTGCCTTTACCTGAGCCATGTTGTAGGCTTGCCAGTATCTTGCTGGCCTTGGTTCTTACTTGCCCTCCTGACTGCCCGGGACCCACCTTGTCACTGTGGCCTCGTCACCGCAGCCTCACCGGGCTGCCCCACAGCTGACCCTGGGTCCCAGGCCCGGCCCTGACCCTGGTCCCGCTGAGCTCGTTGGGTGGGACTGTGGCTCCAGAAAACATGTTCCTTCTTAGGGGAAATATCAGATGAAAATCTGGCTCTAAACCAAAGGGTTGTTGTAAGTTACCAGGTGTGACCTCCAAAATCATAAAGATGAGGGAGGGAAGGGTAATTCCCAAGAGTTTGCCATGTGCTGCCAGTTCTGATCCAAGTTAGCTCCAGTTGCTCGACCTCCCAAGGGTGCTGGAACTCAAGGAAAATTCATGGTAGGAGGTTAGATGGGTCTTCAGGCTATCTGTACGGAGCATGCTTCTGGGAATGGTTGCACCAAAACTGTTTGCAGTTGGCTGTTGACAAAACAATATGTTATGAGGCAAGCCCAGGAGATTCAAAATGCATGTTCCCATTGAGAGGGCTGGTGGAGATGGCCAGCCTGTTCACATTGGGGACTATGTGATTTGAACATGCAATATGAGAAATGCTTGATTTTTCTTCCCTGTTGTGGCACTGCGTTTCAGTGAGAGAGAACCGGTTTCTGTTCGTGTTCTTGTGACCGACTGCGCCATCATCTGTAATGCTACCATATCTGGAGTCCATCAGTGAAATTCTTTTAATCTTGTCTTTTAACCTTTTATGTTCTCTGTAAATATTTTTCAAAATAGTATGTAAACCAGTTCTCTTAAGGGTTAGAAACATACCAAGTCCTGGTTCTAATACTTTTTCTTCTCCCATATCACACCAGATGTGATAAATAGTCTCTGCTGTACTGTGTAAGTTTAATGTGAAATTGCAAGTGTTGCTGAATTGCATGCTTTACCACAGCTTGAAATTACACGGGGAGCTAGTACAGTAGTTACATAGTGCTACCTGCTTTGTAGCAGCTAAAACCGATCATGATTTATTATTAATATAGCAAACTGGAAAATAGATGTACTTACCAGATATATGTGTCAGATTTTTAGCAAACAAATACTACAGTATGTAAAGTAATTCCAAAAGGTCTGCTTTACTAGTCTTGGGAGTTGTACTTACCTAAAAGACTTGGATGAAAGCCTTGGAGGTACTTCATTGCAAACATCTTTATCAGAATAGAAGACAGATAACCTGTCAAATTCAATTGTGTTTGAAATATAGGGAGGTACTAAAACAAATGGATAACATCGAACTGACAAGTAAGTACAGCCATGGGCTTGGTCACTAAAACTGTAAAAATCAAGAGGGATTTTCAGAATGTACTATACAAGAATACGCAGCAAATAGAAGGTTTCAATAAAGCTTTCTATTGCATTTCACCTTGCAAAATCCTTGAAAATCTAACTATTTACTCTTTTTAATAATGTTTATTTATGTTTTTAAATGTGACTGTAGCTGACAGAAAATTACTGAAGAGACTAGAAGAACTGATATCTCATCAGAAGAGACTGTAGTCTTCTGAAATATGAACATATATTCTCAAACCAGCAAATTATGAGACTAGACTTACATTCCTGTACAGAAAAAATTTCCATTCCTTCCATTTAGTCTAGTGCTACTGAGATCATTGGGAGTCTTTCTGTAGTAGAAGATTGCCACAATTACAGTTAAAAGTTTTATCAATATAGTTATTTATCATAAACAAGATAATTACATGATCGATAACTCTGAAGACAGTCTTACCATAAGAAGTTATAATCAAATCAAACCAGATGAGAAATATGGATTATAGTAATAAACAAACAAAACTGTGATTGAGCTGTATGGTATTAGTATAAAATCTCATATATTGACCGTTTTACTAGAGGCTTCTGCTTCTTTTTCTAATTACTTTCTTGAAATTTTATCTCAACTTTTTTTTTTTTAAGCAATAGAGTGGATAAGGGACTTGAATGAGAAACTAGAAACAATAGCATGGTGAGAGAAATCTAAAAGCACAGAAAAGTACAGGCAATTCAAATAATTAAAGGGTGAAAGAAAAAGACATAAGAAAAGCAGGTGTGGGAACACTTACATAAATTACCAAGTAAGTTTCTTCATTTTGCATTCTCTTTTCTCCTTTTGGACATTCATTAAGAAAGCAGGTCTCCCAGGCTTAATCAATTACAGTGAATTAAGCTTTATTTTGGTCAAATACTTTGGTCTCAGTACAGATCCCTGTGGTATTTCACTTGTTACAAGCCTCCAGGTAGAGTACAACTCATTAACCATGATCCTCTGAGTCCAATCATCTACGCTTTTTTGTCCATCTAGCAGTTCAACCATCCAGACCTTAATGTGGGAAAGATTGCTAAAAGCCTTGTTACAGTCAAGATAGTTGGCATCCATGGCTTTCCCCTAGTCATTTTATTATAAAAGCATAATATGGGCCTTTAGGAAGGCAGTTAAGACCAGGACACCTGTAGTAGCATTCTCTTAAGTTCTCATAGTACTCTGTGTTGTTTTGGAAACTGGCTGAAATGTGGATTTTTAGTGCCTGGCTGTCAGAGAGGTGGTAAGCAGGAATTCAGGTTTTCCAGAGACTGGGGATGCCTCTGTAATAAAGAAGGCCTGTACAAAAGAGGTGAACTTTATTTGACTGAAGAACTAGGGCTTTTGAAATTGAAAACTGACTAGCTTATATATAAATTCAAGAGCATGGTAAAGTCAGCAACAGTGAAAGAGCATAATTCAGTGTAGAGTATCTGTTGTTGATGAAATCACAGAAATTCTGTATCCTTGAGCAAAGATGCAACAGGTCTGAAATCTTCAGTTATAGGGCCTCTCTATAACAATAAGCATGATGAGTTTGTATTCAATGTTCCTGCAGATTCGATCAAAAATCACTGCATCTCTGCTCAGTTTCTAAAAGGGAAACTGCATGAAAACGAGATGAGCAAAAAGAATCCCTACGATGACAGTAAATAGCTATTCCAGTTTACCATGACAATCCCAAGTACAAATACAGTGACTCGTTATGTCAATAGTCACCTAATGTGCAGTTTATTATCAGCAGCTACAGAATGTTAAGCATTTTAAAATAACATCTGTTACAAGTAACAGTATGGTTCGGTGAGATCTGACCCAATCTTATGCACCATGTAGGGCACTGAAAATTATTACGTTATTTCTTCAGTTCGGGAGGTCCTTCCTGGATGCAAACAGATCAAGACCTTTCATTACTCTCTCCACTTTGCTCACCCCGTCAAGGATTTTTGTAAGCTACTGGGTGCTTTATAAACTACACGGGACTGCTTCCTGAGATGTTTCGGACACTGAAGGACTGTGTGAATAACACTGCATCCCATAGATTATGTAAAGTGCATTGCAACTTGTGGTGTGCTGCAGAAGGCTTTTGTGAACCTGTCTAAAATGAAACCTTGGTTGTGAGACAAGGGCCAACTGTGATGAATTGTAGAAAAATCTTAGGAGACTCAGTGACCAGATAATAAAATGGAATTCAGTATAGATAAATGTAAAATGATGCTGATGGCAAAGAGTGGACAAACCTAACTTGCCATTTAAAATAGATTCCCAGTCATTGCAGTCACATGGTAGATTTCAGTTAGGAAGAAGTGAGCCTCAAAAATGTAGGCTTGCTTATCACTGGCAGTCACCAAAGAATTGTTAGGGATTATTAGGAAAGCAATAAGAGATCTGGGCAGAGAAAATCATAAAGCCACTGTCCAATTCCATGTTTTTCCAGAGGATATATGCTTTGTACAGTTCTCCCTTGGCATGAGAGAAAACAATGATACAAAGTTGGAAAATTTAGGGAAGCACAGTAGTGGTGATCAAAGATATGGAAAAAGCTTCCACCTGAGAAGTCAGTAGGCTAGGACTCTTCAGCCTTGAAAAGAGATGTCTCAGAAAGGATATGACTGAGAGGTGTATTGAGGTTTCATACGGGTTACATGGGAAGAGCAGAAAGGAATGATTATGTCCTCTCTGTTCTGATAAAAGAACCTGGCCTATCAATTTGCACTATTTGGAGTCACAATAAACGAAAGAAAGCGGCTGTTCATGTATTGGTTAGTCTAGCAATGAAACTGGTAGCCACAGGACATTGTGGCTCCTAAAAATACACAAAGACTTGAGACAAGACCAAGGTAATGACAAAACATTTTCTAATGTGGTTTTTGTTTTCTGGCATTCAAATTAAATAGCATGATTTTAAAACAAGCTAAGCATTTGTAACTCACCGACTATTCAGACTGACTGGAGAACTAAGCTCTGATTTGAAATATATAGTTGATTTTCTAGAAAGGGTTTGAAGTGGGCATTGAGAACAAACCTTTGCAAATTGTTTGCTTTTGCAAATTACTTATTATAGACTTTTGCAAATTATTAGAACATTCTTAAGTAACAAAAAAATCCAAATTTTCTATGTTTCTTTCTGCAAGCTTTACCTTCAAAGAACGCGCAAGGAAAAGCCTATGCAATTCTCTGACTGTATTTTCCATCTTTTAAGAGTTCTAGTAATCTAAATTTAAACATAGCACAGAAACCATTGTTATTACCTATTTCGATTACCTTACAAATGTGATGACATATTTCAGTTTGAGCTTTTCTTGGAAAAATAAACATGCTCTGAGGTCTGCATTTTCTGTTCTATGTGTATTAATGTCTTTCTTGATAATCCTTCTCAAACACAGTAAGATTGCCAGAAATCTGAGGGAAAAGAAACTCTGATGAAAAGCAAATAAAATAAACTTCGCTTGCAATAGTTGAAGTTTAGCATATACAAGGGGGAAAAAATCCAGCCAAAATAAAACCAAATAAAAGAAACAGGGAAACATGGATTTGACAGGGAAAGAAGTTTTGCTAGTTTATTTAATCTGAATGTTTCTTTTCCTCAGTTCAGTCCAAAATGCAGCTGTTACTACCTTTGATGTGAAAAAATATGGTTGTTAAGTAGCATGTGCTGTAAGCCATAATGGCACTTCTTCATTTTAAAAGAAGCTCTTCTAAAATACACGATGGATTATGAAGTCATTATGAAGCAGTGGTGATTCAGAGCAGTTTTTCTACATGTAAGAATAGTAATAATTTATAGATTTAAATATAGTTATTCCTTCAAACATATAATTTTGTTTAGCAAACACTGCTGATACTGGTCTACAAAGTTATTTTTTTGCTTTCCTCTTTGTTAGAGCTCCTGTATTTTACCTTCTGGGTTCAGTAATGATTCCATCTAGTCAAAAAAATCCTTAAAAACGCATATTTGAGGTAAAGTAAAATCTTGAGTTTCAGGACTGTAGTTTATTACTGTTAAGATGATAGTGTGGCAGAAGTAGCCATTGCTGCTCTGACTGATGAGTCATGCTCTCTACTTGAAATTCATGCCTATGATTTAAAATGGCCACAAATCATTTAATTAAAGCCATATTCAGAGTTGTATGTACCTATGATAACATTTTGTTCAGTGAAGGGTCTTTTTATACTTTTGTAATGAATAATGCCAGAGCCAAACACTGAGTTATAACTTAGTAATAATTATTTTTTCCTTGAATTCAAAACTCAAGGGTTTTTTTTTTTAATAAAGATTTGCATACACTTCCCTTTCTTGCCTGGCATTAGTAAGATATGCTGGAATATGCAAATCAAAAAGTATTTAAAACTATTGGGGTTTTGGGTTGAGGTTTTTCATAGAGCTGCAGAGAACAGAATTGAGAAGGCAGAAGTAAAACAACAAGAAGTCAAATATTATAGGCATTTTAATGTTAGAGTGTGAAATTATTTTTGTGGGCATTTATTTTAATAACCATTGGAACTTCATTTAAGTACTGTGGACTAAAATAAAAAATATTTAATTAGTAAAAATAGACTTACTCATATAAAACACTTTTTCTGAATCTTTGCACATTGGTAAATTTCAGGTGACATTTGCTTTTCCGGTTCAGTGTAAAAACCAATATGAAACAGCAGAATTGCTTGTGAAGTGGAAATTCTTGTTTCCAGCCTGTTTGAAAGTGAATGTGCTGAAGATGTAAATGTTACAAGTCCATCCATTTTCCCAGAAGCCTGGAAACTGGACTATCAGTTGCATCTCCTGTTTGGTCTTTGAGTGTAGGTTATTCAGTGCAATTAAGACCATATTGCAATAATAAGCCATACAAACATTTATTATTATTAAAGCTAAGAAAGGGGCACAAGGACTTAGCCAGTATTTCCTGCTTCGTTATGTTCTCACCTATTTTGAGATAGGTCAGTCTGAATTTGGTCTGACTTAATTTTGCACGTTTGTTTGTGCTAAGGTAGTCTGTTTCTGTGTTAATATCATGGTGGGGATCTGTAGCATTTTTATGTCTTCTTTGATTTGTTCTTGCCAGCAACTTCTACGTTGACATTTCAGGTGCCCGTCTGGCCTACTGAGCATTAAGGTGTTCTGTTATTTGCTCTGCTAGTGAGGAGCGAGAGCTGCTGGTGCTGCTGAGCTTGGGGAACAATCTTGCTTGTGTGAGTGGATTGTGCTTTTGTTTTAATTTAGTGCTTGGTTCTGTCATTCTTTAAAGTGGAAAGCATGCTTGATACCTGGCTGAGGTAGCTTGAGAAGCTGAATATTCCTTTTTCTTAGTCACTGAGCATTGGGAATTGCTCTGGTACTAGCCTGTAACAGTTGTTACTTGAGTTCTTACGCATATGAAGCATTTGTTCCTGGAACTGTAAATTTAGGATTTATCTGAGGGATTTGTTTCAGTCATATTAACTTGTTAAAACTGGATCCTAAGTTTCACTCCGTGGTGGGTTGACCTTGACTGAATGCTAGGTGCCCACCCAGCTGCTCTATCACTCCTCCTCAATTGGACAGGTGGAGAAAATTACGGCAAAAGGCTCATGGGTTGAGATAAGGACCAGGAGAGATCGTGCAGCAATTACTGTCAGGGGCAAAACAGACTTGATTTGGGGAAATTAATTTATTGCCAATCAAATCAGAGTAGGTAATGAGAGAGAAAACCAAATCTTGAAACACCTTTCCCCTACCCCTCCCTTCTTCCTGGGCACAGCTTCACTCCTGGTTTTCCCTACTGACCCCCTGCTAGCAGCACAGGGGGATGGGGAATGGGGGTTGTCATCAGTTTATCACGTTGTCTCTGCTGCTCCTTTCTCTTCAGGGTCAGCACTCCTCACTCTTCCCCTGCTTCAGCTCTGACGATGGATATCTTTTCATGCAGTAATTTTGTAAGCATTTCCTGTATTTTATATCAAGATAGTGTCCAGATTTAAAATTAAAATTACGTAACTTTCAAGGAGTAATGTGATGTTTTCTTTTGGCATTATATTTGATATATCCTCAGAGTCTCATGAACTCCCATATTAGATTTTTGAAGGTTTTTCTTCACCTCTTACATAATTACCCATTTGTCATGGGTATTTCAGGAGGTTTGATTGTGTGTCAGGATTGTTCTTTGGTATCCAGTGCATAGGATTAGGCAATGGTGCACTCCCATTTTCCTCTTGTTAGAAGCTGGACTGAGTTATACTTAATGATTTAGAATTACAGGTAAAGGACACAGACGCTTCAGAAGTCAGAAAAGACTTCAACTTCAGATGTATGTGTTGAAGAACCAGGCATGCATTTTAACCAGTAAGTGATGAAGATTTTTTTTTGACTCCCAGCTAATTCCCCAGTCAAACTGGGGATTTTATGGGGATGGGGGAGGAAGGGTGATCAGTCTGAGCAGGAAGCATCTACCCTGTCCCTCTGCTGGGCAGTGAGACTGGTTAACTGGACAAGGTCTTTGGTGAAGGCTCAGCCTCAGTTGTTGTTCATAAATGAGCTCCCTGTTTTCTTGTTCTCATCTCTTTTACCACAGAACTGAGTCTTGAATGCTGCGTACTGGGACTGAGGTGCACTCAGTATCTGAGTTGTGACAGTTTTATGTTAACCCTCGGGTTATCTGACTCTGTTCCATGGAGGCTATGGAGTAGCCTGTCTGTGCTATGCAAAGCAAAGGAATCCTTTCTTGATCCCGGCTAATCCACATGATCACAACAAGTGTTCAGGCCCCTGCAAGTGACTTCCCAATGGCCATGTAAAAGGGCAGCTCCTTTCTCACCTTGATGTGACTGAAAAATAGCAATTTAGGAAGCATCTGCCTCATAACATCTGTAGCTGCCTCATTTCCCTAAGCGATACCATACCAGCTTCTCCCAAGCTGGAAGCAGCAATTGGTGATGATCACCACTGCTCCCTCTCCCTGTGACTTTAATAACTTTAGATTTTATTCTTTCAACATATGGTTGAAGGAACTGACATCTATCAGATATTTAATTTGTATTTATTTTCATTAATTACTGCAGATTATTGTCTGTAGAACACAGGCTGATAATTACACAGTGAAGTGGTAAAACCACACACCTTTCTATATAAAATAATCTCTCTGGTTTGCAAAATTCTCTCAGTATTTTTAGCACATAGAAACCTTTATGTAACACTTTTCGGCTTAGGATGCCTATCATTTTTGCTCTTTTGAATTGTGAATGATTGCTTTGTAGTTCACTGACTATTTTATGGAAGTCTGTTTCATTTAGTGTGCTAAATGATGATCGCTGCAGTTCAAACAAATGTAAATGGATTAGGTTCCAGGTCTTGTGGATGTAACAGATCAGGTGATCTAAATTCCTTCTGAACATAGAACTAATGTTAAAATCATTAAAAAACAGTGGACTAGTGTGTCTTCCGCTGTCTTCCTTTCCCATCAGCACTGTGTACAGTGCTATGTGAACTGGCTCTCCACGCCTGATGCAGCAGCAGTTGGACGTCACGCTGCCTTGCAGTCCTGTTTGCTTCCCCTATTAAGCCTGGATTGTGTCCTCCCTTAGGTTTTGCTGCTTGAACCTATTCATTTAGAAGGTTTATTAGATTTAATAGGTTATTTTTATAGTGTTTCTTTTCTGCTGTTAGTAAGGGTGACCAGTAAAGCAGTAAAATGCAAATAATTTACGCGTTCTGATGAACAAGTTCCTTGAGGGTTAAAAAAAACTTTGGCATTTTCACTGTACCGCTGTGACAATGAATCATTAGCGATGCCCAGTGTGCCAAAGTCCCAGGTGTGCAGCTTTCAAAAACAACAGACAGAAAACCAGTAGTATTTTTTTCTTATTCATCAATTTTGTGAAGCCAAATTGGCTTTCTGGAATCCCCCCAGCAATTTGCAAATGATGTATGAAATCAAATATTCCTACCTGCACAGTGCACAGGGAAAAGGAAAAAAAATAGCTTTTCTGTCAGTGCTCTGACATGCTATTTCAGTGATACTTGATAATCCAGTCAGACACTGCCAGAAATAAGATACTAGTTCCAGACGCTGAGAAAAATACTATTTACAAAAATCTTCTGTACATTTTTCTTCTTCAGCACTGTTCTCTCAGCACTGTTAACCTTGATAGTTTTGTCTTTTAGAAAACATATTTGTTCATGCAAGACTGTCTCAATAGTTTTCAGAAATTCTGGAGTGATTTTTCTTTTTTTTTTCCTAACTGATCGTGGCTTGGGGAAGTGTATGAACTGGGTGACCTCTCAAGCTCCATTGCTCTCTCCTGTGATTTATTAAGATTATGCATGCATATTTTTTCTCTTATATAGTTTTTTTGCTTATATAGTTTTTAATTCCCTAGATATTTGCCAGCTGTGTCTGTAGGCAGAGTAAAAACCTTTTTCAGTGCTAATTTGTCTTGTTTTCTATTCTTCTTGTAATTTTAATAGTAAAATTACAGTTTTTCCTTTCCATTTGAAATGGAATATTCACTACAGAAGAGGTTTGCATTTGTATACTATCTCAGATTATGTAAAGTTCTACATATTGTTAATCTCTTTGGTACTTAGAAAAAATATTTTCTGTTTTGGTCACCTGCACCAAGGTGACATGGTACACTTAAATAGGTGATAGGTTACTTAGGTCTCCAGAATGTCATATTAGTGCAGATGCTGTTAATAAAGACTGTTTATTTTCAGTTCAGATATGAAAAACAAAAATAATAGGACAAGAATATTGTAAATGCTATGTCATTAGACCAAAAACTTACAATAATAAACTTACAAAGCCTGTCTTTTTACACTACCAAGTCAGGACAGGTGTAATGGAACTTAGATATGGCTGGTTCAGATTTGATAAATGAAAAAAACCTTTTCCATGGAATATAAATAATATTTGATACGGCTTGTCAAAGATAACTGAAGGGTAAGACTTTAGCCTGAATAAAAGATATGTATATGTAGACATACATAGGTGACAGGTGGCTGTGGTTAGAATGACTTTTGGAAGGGCTGTAAACTCTAATGCTGTCAAGTGAAAACACATTTTTTCATTTGAGGTTTGAAAGGAATTCTTTTATAACATGTTTAACTCCCTTATCTTCAGGTTTTTGTGCACCTATTTCCCAAGAAATCTGATTGCCTTTAGAAAGAAGTGCCAATGTAATGCATTAATGAAATGAGGCATTTCCTACATCTCATTAAATTGGCGAAGTCATTGGGTATCAGTGGATGTCTTCTTTCCTTCCGAACAGGTGGGAAGTACTGTCTAGCCATTAGCGGGGTCAGGGAACTACTAAAGCAAATACTCCTTGCAGGCATTCATAACTTTCAACTGCAGCCACCAACTGTATAGACCTATGCCACTGAGAAACCCGGTGAATTATTCTGCGCAGATCTCCACACAAGCATAGCTATATTACTTTTGATACCTGGGAAAGGCTGTTTCAGCTTTTCCCGGGTAATTCTTCATGGCACCACATTGTACAGTGTAGTACAAAAAAAGGGTCTGTGATGATTTTCTGCTTGGAAAGTCCCTGTCGACCCTGCAGTTATCTTTCTCTCTTTTACTTTTGTAATTGGCATTGAGGGGGATGAAACGTCTCCAGGAAGGAAAGATTTTATTGTTTGTCCTTCTTTTTCTTTAAGCTTGAAGATATTTACCACATACCCTAAGATTTTAGTGACAGAACTGTGTGTTATCAGGATTTCATGATTTTTTCGTGGTTTAACCCCAGCCAGCAACTCAGCACCACACAGCTGCTCACTCACTTTCCCCCCTGCACCCAGTGGGATGGAGGAGAGAATTGGAAAATAAAGGAAAGCTCGTGTGTTGAGAGAAAAACAGTTTAATAGAACAGAAAGGAAGAAACTAGCAATGACACTAGTAACAACAACAAAGTGACAATAATAGTAATAAAAGGATTGGAATACACAAAACAAGTGATGCACAGTGCAGTTGCTCGCCACTGGCCAACTGATGCCCAAGCAGTGCCCCTCCCCCAGCCAACTCCCCCCACTTTATATACTGGGCATGATGTCCCATGGTATGGAATACCCCTTTGGCCACTTCGGGGCAGCTGTCCCGGCTGTGTCACCTCCCAACTTCCCTGTGCCCCTCCAGCCTTCTTGCTGGCTGGGCAGGAGAAGCTGA
>JAVKLA010000028.1:6893066-6926384 GCA_034782735.1 Sagittarius serpentarius
TTATTGTTATTAGTGTCATTGCTAGTTTCTTCCTTTCTGTTCTATTAAACTGTTCTTATCTCAACCCACAAGCTTTATTTTCCGATTCTCTTCCCCATCCCACTGGGTGGGGGGGAAGTGAGTGAGCGGCTGCATGAGGCTGAGTTGCTGGCTGGGGTTAAACCAGGACAGAAGGCTTCACTTTATAGACAAGAATGTCAATTTAGGTCACTTGCAGAGAGAGATTTAAGATAAGACCATTGAATAAGAAATAATTATACGTCTGTGGTTTCATCATCAAATTACCATGAGTGATGTATAATTCTAATCAAACATTAACTTTAATAATGGGCTGAGAGTGTTAGCTATATGATAGTCGTTGAGTTAAATAAGCCAGGGTTTCAGTAGCCATTGGGAACAAATGATTATTCAAGTTAAAATAGTAAGTATAAGATTCCTTTAAAAAAAAACCAAATCACCTAAAGCTCTACAGGTGTTGGTGAGGGGGATTTTTTGGTAGCTTTTAAGTATTTACACCATATAGGGAAAATATGAGATAGCATAAAGAAAGGACAGCCTTTTCAGTTTATTGAACAAGAACTTACTCATAGTTTATAGGCCCTATTTTTCTCTGAGGTAATTAAGTCAAAGTCATCTTGACACACCTAAGTTGCCTGAACACAAAAGCAAATGCAGACTTTGTCATGCAATACACTTGAAATGTCTCAGTAATCTTCTGCTGGGGATATTTTTGTTGTTATTCACCGTTCATTATGAACAAGGTTATCAAGCAGTTTTAAAGCATATAGTGGGCTGGATGCAAGTTGATAAAATACATTTATTAGAGATAATCTTTGACTTGCATATTGTGGATAAACTATTTCTAGAACTAAAAAATGGGAACAAACTGCTTATCCCATTTAATTCAGAAGTATGTCCTACACTGTTATTAAAAACTTACTTTAAGTAGTGTCAGATGCAATACTGTGAATGCATGATTGAACAGACTTTTTGGATTAAAATTCTGTAAGTGGCCTGGCAGTACAGTGGTGGTTTTCAGTATGCGTTGTCATTTCTGCATGTAAGCCTTCTTTACTGTATTTACATGCACTGAAAAAAGACTTACCCTTTGTAGCCTCATCTAACATATATTCAAACTGATAGCAAAACTTCAGTATAGATTGGATTTTTTTCTTCAAAGGAAAAGAAATACCTGCCAGTTATTTTAAGTTAGACTTATAAAACATATTTATCCGTATGTAGGAAGGAAGAGCAACTGAGGTAGTTCAGCAATGGCTCAATGTAACTCACCTTGTTCTAAACATACGCCTGATATCCTATTATCCCCTTAACAAAATCATTCTCTCTCTTGCCTGCTTGTATTGTTCTGTCCCCGTAATGATGGTGCTGTGTGTGGTTTTTGGTTTTGTTTTCCTCTGTATTTTGACTTTTGATATCTAGATATGCAGTAAATCTTTTTTAGGATAAAACATTTGTTCAGCTACCCCTATTTTATTGAAGATGTTGTAAGGAAGTAAGGAGGTATTTTACTTTATTTGGAGAATCACCATAGCCTACAAAACCATGGAATATGTGTTAATTCTGTTCATTTCACTTTTGTGATGCTACTGTCAAAAAACCACTTAAAGATGTAATAACTTGGGAGCATAATTTCAAATGTAACTGAAGTGGCTGCTGTTAGGTAGACTTTCCAAGTGTTTCCTCTTAAACTTTTTTTTTTTTTTCATTGAGTAACTCTGGGATCATTCTGCACTTAAAATCCCCTTGAAATTCACAAAAGGTGTCTTTTGCTGCTGCTATGCTAAAAGGCATGCTCTGAATATTTCTTAATATATGTTGACGGAAGAATTCCTTTACAGCTTCACACTATGACCATTTTCCCACGATGCTGAGCAACAGATGTATTGTTTCTCCTTCTTCCTCTCTGTACAGTTTCAATAGGACTAGAGAATTAAGGGGGCAAAAAATACTTCTTTCATAATGTAATTCAAATCCCAGTCTTTGTGTCCCAGCAACATGTCCCTCGCCCATCTATTCCACTGTGCTAAACCAATTCAAGATTAACTGAGTCAGAAAAGGGAGAGTGAGCACAGCTACAGAGTCTGGTTAAGACCTTCACGTGAGAGGAAGAAACTTGGTTTCTCTTAAAGGATTTTTCTTTGTGTGTGTGGTGTTTTTTAATTATTATTTGTTTGATTTTAGTTATTCCTTGATGTGTCTGTGTTATGGACTGTTACCCTCGGTATGGGAGGAGAAAGGTTTTTGAATGAGCAGATCAAATGTCTAGGTTAGAAAAACTACAGTGGAAGGACTTGCCAGGAAAAAATGGCAGGGTGAAAAAATGTGTAGAATGTGATGAACAGGAGAGATCCAGCACTAGGTGAACAAAGTGCTGTAACTGAACTTGGAATGGGAATACAGATGCTATCCCAGAAAGAAAAGCCGGGAAAAACAGAGCTCTGTCTGAAGTGGATGATGCTATTGGAATATGACTTGCATGCCTCCGAACATCTACCACTTAAAAGTAATATGGAATTTTATATATTTTTACTAATGCTTGATACAGTTTCCCTAGTCTTCGTTTCTCTAGTAAAAATGTTCTGGTTTTCTGATCCTTTGTACTTATTGCTTGTAGCTATAAGCAATAGTATCAGCAAGGTAGCTTATTAAGTAGTTGCTAGTGACTACTGAGGGGTTGATGGCAAAGCTGTTCCTAAGACAAAAATTCTGTTAATATCAGTGGGTTTGCCATGTTAGATGTCATCGGTTTGTAAGCATTCAAACATCCAATATTTCTCATCTTTCTGTCAGTTAATTGTTCCTGGAATGCTGGGAAAATTAGTATGAAAGCAGAGCAAAGCGGCATGCTCTCTAACTAGCAAGGTAGTAGTCCTGATGAAGTTCAGGACCAGAAATCCTTTTCAGAATAAGGAAGAGAAAGTTGTTTAACATTCAAGCTGCATTTGCATTAATTATAGCTGTTTAATTTTTATACAGGTAACTAGGTTTTTGCACAGTAAAGCAAGCAGAGCGCGTTGCTCTCCTGGATTAATACTTAGCAATATGTGAGGTGTATGGTTAATAAAAAATAAGAACCAAATACATTTTTTAGATTTTTCATGGACCACTGGACATACATAATCTTTGAACCTGCAAGAGAGCGTAATTTACTATCATCTCCATTTTACAACTGGTTAAATTAAAGCATTGGAAAGTGACGTTAGGGTTCTTTCATGGATTGCTTCACCCACAGAGTACTGGAAGCAATAAATCACTTTTATTAGTGATAAAATGCTGAAGTTTATTATAATCACAAAAGCAGTTTTATGCAAGGACAGTTTATCACTGCAAATATTGTCTTACTATATGATGATATAAAACAAGTTACGAAAATTAGGGTTGTTTAGAATGTTGAGGATCTAAAAATATGTGGAGTTGTTTTGTTGATCTTCCCTTCAACGTGACATGGTGAATATGAAATGGAAGCTCATTGTGAGCAGGTCCACGGGACTAGAAGAACCCTGCATTGGAACAATTGAAAAGGGGAAGCAAACTTCCTCAACGTTTGCAGAGCCACTAGCTTTGAATTTGGCTCAAAATAATTTATCGATGGGCTTTTTGTTACAGAGCTCATTTGCGGAACTAATAATCTAGTATTATAGTTTTATCATAATACTTTCTAAATATAAAAGAATCTTTATAGTTTTTATCTTATTTTTGCAAGCTAGTCTAATGACATTAACAATGTTAAGCCAAGGTAGCTTTTAGAAGATCAAATACAATGCCTAAAACAAGTTTTTCAAAAAGGAAATAGCCTTTTTGAAATGTTTCTTCAGGTATTGTAGTAGTACTGTGATATTCTGAGGCATGAATGATTTTGTATCTTCCTTTATCATCAACCCCCCTCGCCCCCCAAATCAACAAACTTTTTAACATCAGGAAGATACAATTTTCATGCATGATTTTTTTAAATTGTTTTTTTAAACTGCAGCAATGTCATATATTGTGTGTGTCTAGAGGCTCATGCGTGCCATCTGGTATGTAGTCCATACTGAAAACTGTACTGAATTCTTTTGGAGGCAAATAGTGTAAAAGTGTTTATTTCA
This sequence comes from Sagittarius serpentarius, assembly GCA_034782735.1. Lineage (NCBI taxonomy): Eukaryota > Metazoa > Chordata > Aves > Accipitriformes > Sagittariidae > Sagittarius > Sagittarius serpentarius. The sequence goes on from JAVKLA010000028.1 coordinate 6,897,173, forward strand.
TAGCATTTGTATTAGGAAGGCAAAGAAATTTAATAGGGAGAGTCAGCATGGGAAGGAAATAGGACAGGAGATTCCAATGACGAAATAAGGAACTAAGAAATTAAGAAGGTGAACGTCTTTGCGGTAAAATTACTACATACTGGAGAACTGAAAAATAAGGGGATGGTATGCATCTAGCTGCTTTTTATATGAAAAACAAGTAAAACTTCTCTTCAGTACTATTAAGACTTCTCTGAATTGTTGTAAAGATTGTTTCCGCTAAATCTAGGTATGTGTGACAAACTGATCTTGCTAGACCTCTACAGCAAAGTAAATCATTCCTTGATCTCAGACGTTGTTTTGTATCTCAAATCCAATGTTAGTTTTCCTTTTCTTGTTAGACCAGTGTTGTTGAGTTCTGCAGCATTTTTTTGAATGTGTACTAAATCTCTTCAAGTCTGCATCATAAATTGATTGCAGTGTTTTCTCACATCCAGCCACCTTTGGAAAGGATAGACTCTCTAAAAGTTGTGTTGTGTCTGAATATTGTTTAAGTGTCACCTTACATGTTTCTATAAAGAAACATGGGTTAGTGTAGTGTTGTGTTTTGAAATTTGTTCTTTCAATACAACTTCGCACTTGATCGTCTGATAAACTACATTACAATGGTTTAATTTTCAGTGGTTCAGTGCACAGTGAGAACACTAACTAAAGTAATACACTGGAAGCTTTGGCTGCTGTTTCCTCACTTTTGAGCTTTTTATAGGCATTAACATGCATTTCTTCTCATCAATCAGATATTCAAAACACTCAAGGTGCTTTTCAAGTTTACATGCATGTAAGAAACAAATTGACAGAAAATTAAGGTACAAATGGATACACTGGCAACATTTATCTAAAATTCTTCCAAGTATTACAAGAGTCATGAAATTGTGCTTGGAAGTTGCTGGTAATGACTGGGCTTTTATGACAGATACAGCTTCACAAGGTCCCACAGAGACTTCCTTTCTGTGCATGAAATCCGGTTTCCCGTAGCATCTAATACATAATTTTCTAATGACAGTGCAGTTGACAAGTTGCACGAGAAGAATCTATTGGAGGACTTCAAATTAGAATTGATAGCCATAAAAGTTTTCTCAAGTGTGGGACTGACTGAAATCAACTCATTGATTCATCTTTCCTTTCTACTAACAGTCAATTCTGTAAAGTCTGTATTGGGAGTGGAAGGGAAAACTAAGGGCACCGTGGAGGCCACACTCCACCTTTGCTTCTTCGGAGATCACATCTACCACAGCAGCATGTTCTCTGTGGAGCACATGGTATATAATATGTGATCATTTTACTCTTACGCAGAAATAGAGGTGTGGAGTTTTTTCTCCACAGAGCTGCTATTGGCCTTTCAAGAACCTGACATATTGAAAAGATTAAAGATGCTTGATATCATGATGAAGGAGGGAAGTTTTCTTTCTAGGACAAATGGAGAATGTTTGGGTTTAGTTCCAAAATGTGTCGTGTTTCGGTTCATTTATATGAAGTACAGCTCAAACTTGAAACTAAAGCCTTAGAAGTGGGGAAAAGTGAACTGATACGGGAACAGGTTTTCTACTCTTCTGTCTAAACATGTAAATTTCCATAAAATAAAAACCTACAAGAAATATGGATCCCAAAACATGTGTTTAAAATCTTCGTCTCCTTGAGGACTCTTGAGCTTCAGCATTTCTTTCCTCTGTTTTCCTCTTTCAGCTGTAGGCTGAAGAAGTAAAAAAGAGTGGGGTCTATTTTAAACTAAGATAGGAAGAAAGAAATTCAATGAAATGTTATTTAAAATAATGTAATTTTAATTGTGGCAGTAGTTACGCGACTAGATTGTAGTTCATGTCAGTGAAAGCTATTCATCCTGGAAACTTAGTGTTAGCTGTTTGATAAATTATTGCTCAAACTGGATTATCATCTTGCGAAATAAAACAATCCTCCCATCATTTTTTGGCTCAGCGGGAAACTCAGTAGCCTCTAAACCAGTGTCATGAGCTAGAACAGTTATTGCATGTATTTTATATTCACTGTAAAGCAGTAATTTCTTGGAAGGGTGAGATTTGATTTAAGGCAACGGATTGACAAGAGGAATATAACAATTAGTAGATATTTTATGCTGCACTGGTTTTCTTGTCTTGTAACGGAGGTCATTACATTGCTAGCTTCTTCAAAAGAACAAACTTGTGCTCTATCCCTTGCTCCTGGGGAGACAAGTTGTTCTTTGATGCTATTACCAAATACAGAAATGTTCCTATTTTAAAATGTAGGTTATTCTCCTTTCCATCTCTGTACTGTTACAGACTTTGCCTGTTGTAAATGAAGTTTGAGTATTGTCCACTAACATAAAAAATGGGGAGAAAAACGTAACAGGAGAATAAAGTCTTCCAGAGTTTTCTCTCAAGCCAAATGTTTTATGTAGACTGAAATGAAATTAATGACTTAAGATCCAGATTCTTTTGCACTGAATCATTTGGTCAGCCCTGAATTGGTCAGGCAGTTGGACTAGATGATCGTTGTAGGTCCCTTCCAACTGAAATAGTCTGGTCTATTCTAGTGCCAAAAGAGGTTGTTCTCGCAAGGGCAGAGTCAGCCCTTGAGCAAATCTGTATCTTCTCTTCTGTCTTTTGGGGCAGGGTAGGGGTGGGAAGCACCTTTTGAGTAGAAGGGTGCCACCTGAAAACTGCTAAGCTTTTCCTAAGCTGCAGAACCACTGCAGTTAAATACAAAGTACACTCTAAAGGCCTCTTTCTCCTTCCTCCCTGCCGCCTTCTGAGGTAGCGTCTGCTCTTTGTGAATGTATAACGGGGTGTTGTTTGAATGCTTCTGGCTTGTATGTTTCTGTGACATTTCAGCCCAGATGGAGTTGTTGACTGTGTCACCACACAAATGGAATTTTCTTTTCCTTTTACTCTTTGCACTTTTTTTAACAGAAGACAGAGTACGTTCAAGCTGACTTATTCTTTGGTTCTAGACGGTTATGTTTAAAAATATGTATTTCATAAGACATAGCCCAGAACTGCCTTCAGGGACAGGTGCTGAAATACTAGTGGAAGAAATAGGGGTTTCTCCTGTTGTTTCTTGATTAGTAACAAGATAATATGCAACTTTATGAATTAAGAGAACTATTACCTAGTTTCCTGCAAGCAACTTGAAATAACAGCTCAATTCTCACACATCCACAGGGTGAATATATCTGTACTTTAAGTACTGATGGAACTCTTGAACTATTTCACCTCCTAGGTGCTAAAAAGAAGTATTATTACTGTCTGTCTAGAGTAGGTGCCTAAAGGAGGCAGCTGGGCTGTCGGTGGAGAGAGAGACGTGTTTCTGACTGGAGGGTCTGAAGTGTCCTTCAGAGGACCCGACCTTGCTTTGCTATGAAGGGACTCCAACTTTCCAGCTTGGATGCTTGGGGTGTCCTGGGGCAGTTAGTGTGCATCCTGTGAATGGTTTTGTCTCACTGTTTTGAGCAATAAAAAACCCAGATTGTGTGGCTGTTAAACCATCCAGACTTAGCCCTTCTCAGTGTGGGCTCAATGCATGAAAACCATATGAACAGTACCATTCATAGGGATGTTATCGTATAAGAGGAGCTTGATGTAGGTCTGTCAGGTTTATGTGCACTGACTTGAGGTCTTTGTGGTCAGATACTTGATATAAAACACAGTAAAACAGGATTGGCATGTTTGGGCTTTTGTAAATGCTGACAGTCCATAGAGTGTTCCTTTCAAATAGGATCCAACATTTAGTAGTGGAAATAACTGGATATTTAGTAGCGTGGTTCCAACGGGTGTGTGTTAGTGGCAGTCTTTGGGTTATGGCTATATTAAATTACCATGAACTGTCAAATAGCAGAACCAAAAACCACAGGGCTCTGAGGAAAAGGCACTGAACATTGCCAGCAGTTAAGGAAGTGTGGAACAGATGGCAGAAAGGGAGGGTGACCAAAGCTTTGCAGCTCAATTTGAGAGGCCTGAGTGGTAAGCGTAATGTTGTGCAGTTTACCATGCAGTGTACATATATCTACTTTATCTCAATCATGAAACATTGAAACTGGTAGTCTCACTGTTAGAGACTGGTAGTCTCTTACTGTTAACACTGTGATCTAGAAATGTAAATAAAAATACTTTTATTGCCGTTAAAGATGATTCTCCAGTTAGCACTGGAATTAACCCATCGTTTCTGTCCTTTTGTTCAGATGTTAGAAGGATGTAAAGCATGAAGGATAAAGGGATTTAGTTATTTGCATTTTAACGGGTAAATAGCTGTTTCTCTGTAAAAATAGTCTAGTGATAATTACCTGTTTTTTACGTATTCTATATGAACTAGGAATACATGCTAAATAGTAAAATTGAATTTGTATGGAGGAGCTGACCCTGTTCTGTCTCAGTCATGTACCTACTATGCAGTCTGTGTCTGAAGAAGAAAGAGGGGAGGGAAGCAGTTACAAAACAGTTGTTATGGATTAGTAATCCACATAAAACTTTGCTATACCTTCATAAAGATGTTGTGCATTGTGGACATAAATTACCTGCCATCTAGTTAGGGTAGGTCACCTGTGGTTTAACTTAAGAGTCAGACATGGTAGTCCCTGACTTTTCTCCCCTGGAGCTTGTGCCCTTGGGGTGAGCATGCTCCGAAGACCAATTTCCTTATAGGCAGCGTAAATGCAGACTTGAGTCCCGCTTACTTAGAAATCCTATCTCGCATTACAGCAAACCATAATGGGGGTGCTACTTTTAATATCTTGCACCATCTTGTCTGTCTCGTGATACACAAGTGGTACGCACAGGTAGGTGGGCTAGGTGGCTGTGTTGGACCAAGCACAGGCTGTCAAGTTGTCCGTGTGCAGGGTATGCATCCATAGGGATTATGCTCACGTCTGTGTTCCATGATAACCATATTCAATTCAGATCTGCCTTTCCTAATGGCCAGGTGTGAGGTTGCTCCAGAGGGAGCTGATGTGAATGGATGGTAACTTTGGCCTCCAGCCCGGACTGGAGGCTATTCCTTCAAAGCACTGCAAATGAATTCGCTAAACCTCTTTCTTAGTTCATCCTGATTTTTTGGTTTGGGATTTTTTTTCCCTTTCTTTAGTGCTATTGAATTTAGCCAAGTAATTTATATTTATATTATTTCCTTTCGTGGTGAAGAATGTGTTTAGTAGTCAGTCTTAATATTCAGGATTAACTCTGCATAGCATGCAGCTTACAGAAAAACCTGAATTTCTGAGATGAACTTAGTTTTATGTGTGAAACAAGAAAATTCGCACTTTCTTTTTGCTTGACTCTTATGTATAGTAATTTCGATTAATATTGGGCTGTAAGTCCTGGAAAGGTCCACGCATCTGATATATTTTTATCATTGGCTTCAAGACCAATTATATTACTTCATATTTTTTGGTATTTGTGAAAATGTTTGAGCATTTATGCTAGAGTGATATCTGAATAGAGGCAGAATTGTCACTGCTGTCAGTATAACAAAGAATTTATGAACTAGTTTTAGTTTAAGATTATCTAAAATATTCAATCAAACTGTTCACAATGCTTTTTAGTGTGGTCATGTAACTTACTTTTCCACCTGAAAAGTCTTTTTGTTTCTACTAAAACGTTGCATCATAACAATATGAGAAATTTTGATGCTAATAACAATCCGTTATTGATTTATACAGAAGCCTGAGAGATTAATGTTGACTGAGGTAAAAATGAAATCAGAGTAATTTTCTGTACATACCTTAGTCTTTGCAATGTCAGAAATATATCAGAGTTTTTGATGGAAGCTAGTGAAGTTGGGATAAACTGCGTGGTTTTTGTTGGGGTGTTTTTTGTTTGAAGTGTGCGGGGAGGTTTTCCTCAGAAGAAGGTGTTGGCGTCCTTTCGGCTTATGTGATTAGCAAGATTTTTGACATTTTGTTCATTGTTTCTTTAGGAGAAGAGGAAATAATGGTGAAGGGTTTCCCTTCTCCCTCCCTCACCTGGCTATGTTTCCTACAAGAAAAAGGAGATAAGGTTTTCTGCACTCTTGTATATAGTAGAAATTGTATAGCAGGAGACAAAACCATTGCTTGTATTTGCAAAACTGTTCCAGCATTTTATCCACTTTTTTCCCCTCAAGTTAATGTAAGAGGGTCTCAGGGAAGCACTCCCCTTATTTTCAGTAAGTAGCATTGTTCTTTTAATTATGTGTGTATATGTGCCCACGTGTATGCACAGGAGAAACTCCAGTTAGTGCTCTGGCCTTGTGTTTTGTTAATTCTGCAACAAAGCTTTTGGATTGCGTGGCCCAGGCTTGCTCACAGCTTTGTGCTGTAAAGGTGCATGTATGTTGGTTGTTTTTTTTTCTGTTCCATTTTTGTAGTTCTCATTAAATAAAGGTTCTGTTAATTGTTTATCGGCAGCTCTCCAGCTCGGCAGCTTTCCAGCTCAGCAAGTTAGCAAAACTGTGTGATTTGTTAACTCTTTGTGCTGTACTGCTGAGACTTTATGGGCCAAAAATAATAGGCGTCCAGTAATCAGCCAGCCTCACGTACTAGTGCATCCTTCCCCTGTGGTGACCCACCTCAGCTGGAGAAGATGCAAAGATGACCAATTATATTGTCGCTGATACTTGCCATTTGTGTGAAGTGTGAAACTGCTTGGTTAAAACAGATGAAATGTCATTACTACCTAAATAGTTGCTCCCCTGATGCCTTTAGTGTGATTTAAACAGGCTTTTCTTCAGATGTACTCATCAAGAGAAAGAGTTGATCCTGTAAAGCTGATTCTTAGATTCCTGATTAATTTAGTGGGACTTGATCTCTCTGTATTAGGCCCTTCTTATCCTACCTTAAATAATTAAGCAATGCCAACTTCTGTCATCAGGGTGTGTGCTTCTGTGACTGATGTGGGCGTGAGGTGTATCTGTAATTCTGTTGACAAGTTTTCTGCAGCTTAAAGTGTATTCTCCTCTTGGAGAATGAACTTCAGTCTTGATTCCATGTTTTTGTCCCCATTATGAGAAAGAAGACTATCAAGTATAAAAAAACTCAACCCTATCCTCTTCCTGTAAAACAGTTATAGTTGACATATTCTCATTCAGGTTATCAAACTAAGATTTAGCAAATCAGGGTATTCTCCTTAATCAGCTGGGAAAAACTGTTGGGGTGGGATAATCTTGCTGCTAATCTTTAGATGCCCTTTTGTGGAGCTCAAGTGCAGTCTGTGCCTATGCGTAATGATGTAGCATGGCTATCCATGCTATCCTGAAAAAGAGCAACAAGCAGCAGCAGCGTGTTCAGCAGTGATGCGCTAAATTCAACTACTATGTTGTTGCAGAAGCTAAATGTCAGCACCTAATACACTACATTTCTTCTTTTCCTAGCACCGTATCTGATGTAGGTGTATCTGTTTTAGACATATCTTAGCAGATGAACTGAACTTCACCCTTATACTCTGCTGTGGTTAATGCATCTTGTCTAAGGGGGCATAAGCCATTCCTTTGCTGTTCTGTTTTTTTTATTCCCAAGGGACAAATCCCATGCCATTCCCATTAAGAATAACTTGGAGTGGAATAGTCTTTTGAGGCTTTTTGTTGGTTTTTATGAAGCAAAGTAAAAGTTTATTATCTCCCATCCTAAAACACTCAAGGTTAGTATCTTCTATTCCTGTTTCATGTTGGTAGTATACCAAGCATTTTGTATTGGGTATCTACTTTTCAAAGGAAAATATAATAGAGAATGTGTTTAAATTTGTAGTGGCTGTAGCAGAACATACACAACTAAAACTATCAGAAATACTGTGAGTTCATGTACCAAATGGGTAAGGTATGCACAAAGCACTACTTAGAAGATCTAGTGATCTAGGACGCAGAAATAGGTAATTGAAACTTCCTTCATATGCATTTAGTCATTACTAAAGGTTCTACTGTATGATAACTTGCTGCAGTTTATAATAAAAAAAAACCCAAAACACTTTCCCCCCAAATAAAAAACAATGCAGAAGTAGAGCACAACTCTTGCAAAAATGTCCTTATTTTTAAATATTTGCATAGTCTGAGTCTTAGTGTACACCAAAGCCCTCAACAAAGTAAATTATCGTTTTTCTGCCTTATCTCAAATTGTGCTTCTGATACGACTCGTAGCAAGCATATGTTATCTATAACTTCTGAGCCAGATGCCTGACACTTTAAGCATGCCCATAAACAACTTTTAATGCATTCAAATGAGACTGTTTAAAATGTGTTATTCTCTTTCTCATGTTTTGGTTGTTTTGAGCTGAACTAGCTAATGTTAAGGTGAGAAATAATTATGAGCCCAATCTCGTGGGGCACTCAGAGTACTTAATTTGCACTGACTTCAGGCCATACTGCCAGAAAAAAAAAAGCTAAAGAAGCAAGATCTAATGAGATCTGAATACACTAATTAAACTTCCCAAGCCAAAGGGTTGATATTTATAAACAACTGTTGTATTTGACACTGCTCTATTTTATTACTGTTTTTCTGAGTATTTCTCTACAGCTCTGTGTGGCTTTCAAGTCGCCTTTTTGTTCAGTGCTGTCAGTAAAGCTTTTTGAGGAGAAAATGTTTGGGGTGGTTTTGCCCTTTTTCATGGGTAATGAAACAATTAACCTGTGCTGCAATAACCTTAAAACTTTTTAAGATGGGTTTTTCTTATCAGGTCTAGTAATTCACTTCTATGGAACCTTGATCTGTGTGCTTGATATTTTCAATAAAATGGCAAGTCCATGTGGAAACAGATGCAGTGAAGCATCCAGTCATGAACTTGACCTTTTTTTTTATTCTTCTGGTTTGATAAGATTTTTACAATACGAGAAACCATTTTTAACGTAGCCAAAGTGACATTTTTACTTTTTCCATGTACAAACAAAGGTAGAAATGTAATTTCTTTGTGCCTTACTTTTCTCATTTAGCTGGCTAGACCTTTTCAAATACCTTTTTGGGTTATCAAAAGAAAACAAACTTAGGTTTTCTTCATTGCAATAAAGTATTTCTGTATTCTGACGTTGGTGGATGTATATAATTTAAGAAGTCACACAAAAATGCGACTATAACCAGCCAGCTGTTTCTTCCAACTGTGTTGTGATAATGAACAGAGTAATAACGTATGCTATTATAAAATATTTATAAAAGATATTTTTGACTGAAGAATATAGACAAGTAAGATATTATACCGGCCGCCTGCAACTACATTTATTTAGTTTGCTTTTCCTTTATAAGTTGCTACTCCCAAAGTGTCTTCAGATACTTTTTGCAAACTCACAAAATGGCTGAGGTTGGCAGGGAAGTCTGGAGATCATTTCGTCTAATCCCTGCCCCTGCTCCAAGGCAGGGTCAGCTAGAGTCGGTTGTCCAGAACTGTGTCTAGTTGGGTTTTGAGTATCTCTAGGGATGGTGACTCCACCACCTCTCTGGGCAACCTGTTCCAGTATTTGATCACCGTCACAGCAAAAGGTGTGGAGTTTTTAGTTTGTTTCATTTTTGTTTTTTAAAAGGTTTAGATGCCGTTCTCTGTTACTTCAGTTTGTACCTGTTACCTCTTGTCTTTTCACTGAGTACCAATGAGACGATTCAGTTTCTCTTCTTTCTCAAGTATTTAAATACATGGAGATCCCCCTTGAACCTTCTCTTTCTGATGCTAAGCAAGCCCAGCTCTCAGCCACTCCCTGTATGACAGATGCTCCAAGCCCTTCATCTTCATGGCCTTAAGTAGCACCATAGAAAAGAAAGCTGTTTCTATTGCACAGATGCAAAAATACAAGCTTCCTGGAGGAGGATATATCTTATGTATCTATTTTGTTCCTTTATGTTCATGCAGTATCTACATAATTCTGTTACTTCTACTGCTGTTTACAGCAAGAAAAACAAAACAAAACCTCAGAAAGTATCAGCTGGTCTACCTCATTCTTTCATGATATTTTCCTTTAAAACAAATGCACAACCCACATGCAGATGACTGTTGAGAACAGTGTTGTTAAACAGGAACCGGCATTCAAGTTACCATCAAGCGGTAAAGAGGTTTTGAATTGCCTCGGCACACAGGAAAAGGGCGAGGACAAAGATGTGGGTGAAAAGTTTTCACCAAAAGGAGTGGCATTCCAAACTGACTTTCTAATAACCGGAGAAGGCAATGCAGGGAGGTGGGAATCTGATACAGCATGCAGCCGGGAGGGCAGGCTTCCCCTTGGTCTCAGTGAGCCATTGTGCCTGTGCTCCTCAGGTGTGCCAAAATGAAAAAGGCAATTGACAGGCTGTTTTCTGTCTATCCAAATACACATCTGTATACATCTAGCTCTATGGATCCTGGCAAGAAGTGTTACTCTGCTGGTGCCATGTCCCTTTTCCCTAAAAAGGGAGAGTAGTTGAGCCACTGTTACCCTCCTTTGGATCCCTGTAACTGTAGTGCTGTGGAGGGAGAGTAGCTGTGAGATTCATAGCTCTTCTTCCCAGCAGGTTCTGTTGCTGTGCTACGTACTCAAGGAGGACTAGTGGATAGTGTTTGTACTCATTCTGGTTATGCTTAAAAGTTCTTTTTTAATCTCAAAAGAGGGGAAGGTATTGCTTCTTTGCCTCTTCCTTTTCTTTAACCCACATAGCCAGGACTTGTCTGTCAGTATAGAATCCATGAAGTGCATACTGTCTCTTTAGCTTCTATAAATGTAAGTGTGGGGAATGGAAGGGAAGAATTCATCTGCAGAGCTATGGATTTGGGAAAGAGTTATACAAAATGCCAAATTTGAAACACTAGATTGAGATGTATGTTACTTTTAATGTTTATTACTAGCCAGTAAACTAATTAGCAATGGTTGAACTTCTGGTTCCTACTGTCTAATTAAGTTATTTCTTAAGGACAGCAAATTCAATCATGGCAGTGTAAGTGACGGGAGTTAATCCTACAAGATGTATTGTGTTAATTTATAGATTGATTACCTCTAATTGATACCCTTGTCTGGGCAATTAAAAATACTATTTTAAACAAATTAGGAAAGCTACATCCTTTTCTTAATGATAATCCTGCTCTTAAGCAATAGCTAGGTTATCACTCCCTTCCTTACAGAGCTTAGTTTTCTTTCTCTTTACATAACTATCATTTAAAAGAATCCAAGAAATTCCAGTCGGGGAAAAGAACCTGGACCTGCAGTCTCTATATAGAATACCTGAGAAAGTGGTGTTGATTCAGTCCTTATTGCATATAAAGAATCGTAATCCGTGGTGCAAGTAACTCCCGTCATGTGCATGAGTAAGGGTTAAAGCATTATGCCCAAAGTGCTACCAGTGTTCTCTTTGGGCTTAGGGGATGCATCAGCAAACATGAAAACCTGGTGAGCCAGCAAAATTCGGTTCTAATTCCTTTAAACAGCAGGGTTAAAACACAGTCAAATTGCTGGTGATATTCACGGCTCCACAGTCTACAGGCTTTTGCGGTGAATATAAAATAGTGACGCAGGGTTTGTGATGATTTACTTGCTACAAAGTCTTGTAAACACTTAGGAGGGTAATTGCCAATGCAGTAATAAATTTTAAGATCACATGACTTTTTCTTTCAGAAACTTTAGCAGTTTTATCATTCATTACTGTTACTGCGTTATGTACGTATGGTTTTACTGTCTAGCAACTATAAATCACATGTTGCAAACTACCACTGCCTCCAAACAGAAACACAACTAGGGCCATGATTAAGTAAACAAGTACAAGTGACAGCATTTTACATAAGAAGTGCTTAATCCTTAAATTTCAGACATGCGTTTAATAGCACATTGAATTGGTGCTTAGGTTAGGCACAGGAAGCCTATATGTCAAGGGCAATATGTATTTCATGGAAAAAAATACAGGAAGAGTGGAATCATCATCCAGATATGCAGAATCTCTTTAATGAGCCAGTATGGACTTTTAACATTAAGATTTATTGAGCAAAATTAGACCATTTTCTTCCTCAAGTAATGATTAATCTTGATTCTTCTTTTTCTTAAAGAATTGAAAAGAAGGAAATCTATGCATTGTTTGGTACATAAGTTCACTACTGCAGTCATTCGCGTGGGCAAGGTAACTTTCCTTTTAACTGCAAAAAAGCAGCTAATAAGGATTTTCTTCTTAAAATAAAACTATAGTAAGTGAACGAAATGGGAAGTTCATAAAATGTTTTCTTTTTGTCACTGAGCAAAGAACTGAATAAACAGATTACATTGCATGTGATTATTTTCCCCTGAATTTATTTTGAGTTAGCTCATGAAATTGTTTCTTATATTAATGTTTAATGATCTTAGAAGGAGTAACAAATAGAACAATGACCATCAGAATCCTGACATTTCTCCTAAAATTTCTTAAAGGATGCAAGAAGAAATAGAAATATTGACATTAACAGTTTACATCTCACAGAACTTTACTTGAGATGGTATCAATTGGCAGGTAAATTTTATCTGTGCTGTTTGGAGTTTGCACATTCTTATGCTGAATAAATTCAGAAGTTTGTCTTACATGAACCTAGCTGTAGGATGAGAACTGGCCTCACTATTTTCCATGCTTACCTGTTAGTATTTGTCAGCATACTTTTTTTTTTTTTTTTTAGTGGTATGTTACCAATAATCTGTAAAATTTACATTTTATTTCAGCTGGGCTAGTGTTAACTGTACAGTAATAAGACAGTAAATTGTAATGAGACATAGTTACGGCAAATCCTCAAGTCTTTTGGAAGTACGTCTGAATTTGTATGGATATATGTTAAGTATCAAAGTAAAGATTATGGTTAGGCTCAGCATCCACCTGGTGAAAATGAGAAACAGAGGCACCTAATCTCTTAATATAGTGAAAGGACATTAAACACTTCAGATAATCTTTTCTTCTAGATAAGATTCATGCTTGCTTTTATATTTTTGTAACTGAATATTACAGACAGGTCTAGGGGCAGGAGTGCCGAAGCTCATAATTGTGGTAGGTTTTTGTCAGGAAGAGTGTCCAAAGTCACAGTGGGGAGTTGTGGCAGTGATAGTGTCGAGGAAAAACCTCTTTGCTCTTGGTGGATTTCTGAGTGAGCTAAAGGAAAGCGTGAAATGTCAGACACTAATATGAGAGATGCCATCATTCTGTCGTATGTGTCACATGGATGAATCAAGCAAGTTGGAAAGGGAGCTGTAGCAGTCACCGTTCTTTCTGTTCCATTTCCCACTCCTCCCCTGCAGGGCTCTGAAACACTCTGTGAATGATCCCTGAGATCTAGCATGGAGAGCAACAGACTGTTGTGCTAAAAATAAAGAATAAGTGGACTCCACAGAAAGAAATCCAAGGGGTACAAGGCAGGGCAGAAGAAAGATTAGTGCTGCATAGCTAAGGTGAGAAATTAAAACTACATTCACCTGTTGTGAATGGGAAAGACCTATGAGGACAGGAAAAGGAGAAATGGGTACTTAACTGTCTGGGAGTTTAGTGTCTGTATCGAAACAGCAGTGCATATCTTCAAAACATATTCTGCATATCAGTGGAAGCATTTATATTTGTTTTCACTGACCACCTTCCTTTTTTTTTTTTTTTTTTTTTAAATTATCTCTAACAAGAGTTGGCAGGACCAACAGTCCTATGTCTTTGGCATGCTTGTTTCAAATCCTTCAGCTGTTCCATTGCCAGGTGTTTGGGGCTGGGTTTTGTATTTTGTTAAGCGAAGGCACATGCTTTTCAGTTTTAATTCTTGAGCAACTCTGATAGGTTCATATAAGTGGATGTCATTTTGTTTATCTGCTAGGGTGCTTTGTCTTATCTCTTGCTGCTCTGTAGAAGGATGACCTGGAGGCACTTGTAGATTTATTTATTTATTTATTAATACTTACTGGATGTATTTTGTGTTATATTTGATGTAAATCATAATGATTTATTGAATATACCGCCTCAACAAGTCTGCTGCCATGTTAGAACACACTTGCAAATTGAATCCCAGCCCCTTAATTCCACTAATGGATGCATACAGATTTCAGCTACTGTGAGTTTCCAAGTAATTGTGTATCTGTTACAGTGGTACTTATATTTGAAGTTGTGCATACAATTAGACCTAGGTTTCTGAAAGTTACTTACCGCTGTTGTGAGTAAGACACTATTTTTCCTATAACATGCTTGAAGGCCTTAGTAGTGTTGCCCTGCACGTTTCTGGTGTGCCAGCCAACGCTGTTCTTCCTTTTTCCCTCTGTAGAAGAGACCGTGACAGTTTAGTGTGTTGAAAATACTACTCACTAAATGCTAATAACCTGGAAGGAGATTTGGTATGTATAGGAACGACAGAAGCTCAGCTAAAAGTTTGTCATGTCGTTACTTACCATTCAGCTAAGTTTATGCTTAAACAGTGATATTTTCTGATTGTAAGAGGAGTTCATCCAGCTTGTGGGCTTCCTTTTATTCACATCCATTAATCCAATTATCATGTAAATCCACACCTTCAGTGTTTATTTTCCTACAGCCACTGCATTCCTGGCCTGCCCTATGTTCTTACAAAGGCCTGCCAAAGACCTCTGTAGTTCATGTTACAAAGGAGATTTTCACTGTGAGAGCATTCTTGCCCTTTCTGTAACTTTTACAAGTAATAAATGAAGTATCTTTGTTTATTGTTCGGTTGTTGGGGTTTTTTTTCCAGGCTTGCCTTTGTAGAAGGGACTTGAGATGAGCAGGAAAATCCATTTATTAACTATGCACTCTTAAAAGAGATTTTTATTTTTGTTCAAGAATATACTGAACTCCAGAATATACCCACTTTGCTTCTGAAACCATCTTCATTTAACCTAGTGTTAAGGTGTGTTAGCTTAGAAATTTTTTAAGATTTCTGGAAAAATCTTAAGGTGTATACTCGCACTGAGTTGTGTTGTGTAGACAGATAATTAACTGGTTATTTAAGAAAGTTTTTTGTGGTTGGGGGAGGGAATTGCTTAGACTTGGGGTTTATTTCAGTGAAAAACCCTAGCTTATTGAAAACTGTTGCTGCTGATGAGCACTTTCATGTCTGAGATGTTTGCAGAAACTGCATATTGGTTTATAGCAAAAAAAAAAAACAAGTAAGCAAAGAACAGATTAAAATCTATGAATATGAGGAGAGAAATGTGCTGTAATTTGTCTTTCTTGGTTTTTTTACTATTATTTTTTGCTCTTTACATTTAGCATTTGCTTTTTAAGTAGGTGACAACTACTTTCCAGCTTAACCTCATTCTTTTTTCTTTTTTTTTTTTAAAAAAAACCTCAATGTGTGTGTTTAATTCCAGTGAAAAAGGCACTTAGTCCAGATTTTTAGTCCAATAAACCAGTGATATATCTTGCCACAGCTCTCTGGAGCTGCTTCTATTAATTTCCGAATAAATTAGCATCTCACATAGGTTCTAACAGACTTACGCCTCCTTAATTAGGTGTTAGACAGTTACAGATGCCACTCACAGCTCCTCATGTTTCCAAGAGATGAAACACTGACGTAAGCGGCAGGCTAATTAGAATTTCCTTATTGGGATTAGTTTTTTGCACTCCACTCTAAGGTAGGGAAAATGGATTTGTTTGCTGCTCTTTACAAAAAGGCTCCCTAATGGTAACAAGGCTTGGGACAAGAGCTACTAGGCCTTTTTTTAGATCTTCTTCATTTGATACGATACAGGTTACTGGATCAGCATTTGAAAGCACGCATAACAAGGTGCATTTTAAAATCATTTCCTTTTACTTCTGTTGGCAGTATATATCAGAATCCCTAATGGCTGATAATAAGCAGCAGTTTTCCTTGAAATTTCTAGGTAAAACATTGATAAAAGCACCAGTCAGGGGTTTGCATGTCTTTTTTTTATAGATCTATACAGATTGCTTTCCGTCATGTTTCTCTGTATGTAAGCTGCTGCACACCCACTATTTGCTAGCTAATCAAGAGGTCTTTTAGCCTTTCTCATGTGATTAAACCCCTCTGTGCCCCTGATGATCTTACTAGCTCTTCCCAGACTGTTCCCAAACTGTTTTCCGGTCTGAGTTCGTCATTCCTGAGTAATGCATTACCAGAATTGTGCACAGTGTTCAAAGACCTACTGTTAGTAGTTTCCTGGCTTAGTGCTTCCTTATCTCTGCTTAAAATATTATACATACCCAGTATATTCTAAGATTATGTTATAGGCGGTGTTTGGAGTTAGCCTGCAAGAACACTACATTTTATTGTTATTTATATTACACAAGTTCTCAATGTTACCCAGCTCTTACGTCCCCTTTAGTAGTGGTGGCACCTATAATTTCATTTGCACGTTTATTTTTCTAGTCTGCACTTGAATACAGGGACTCAGACTAATGCTCAGGAAAATTTATTAGGTTTGTATTTCCAGACAAAATGCTTTTCTTTTGTACTTAACTCATTGTCATCTGTTTTGCAAATTCATCACAAGTTTTTCGTTTGGTGCGGTTTTGAGTGTCGAGGACTGGATTTTGTTGTTGTTTTAAACTATATTTCCTCTTAGGGTGAAGTAGTAACTTACTACCCTTCCATGATGAGAAGTCTGTTACTTCTGATGTCAAGGAAAAATTAGCTCTGCTACCAAAAGCACTACAAAGCTACTTTTCATGTTATAAACAGTGCAAAGCAATGATTCCTCAAATACTGTGGCTTGCCCATTTCCAAAGATACTAGGTTGATAGATGACTTGGGTAATCTTTGTAGTAATTTGCATGTTGTTGATGGCTTGATTGACATTCCAGCTTGTAAATACAATAGAGAATTGATTTGCGGCCTTCCTGTTTTCTTGTGGGCTGTTTGATTAAATTAAAATTGACTTTCTCGTGATGGCTCATTCATGCGCTGTGGCTGGGAGATGAGTGGTTTACACTCATTAGTGAAGACCTTCAGAGAGGACTGTGAACAGGGCAGTGCTTCAAACGAAGTCCAAATTAAGGGCCAATATGTTGGGAGGCTGTGTATTCTCTCCCTCTAGAAATTTAAACCGTTTCCATAGCAATACTTACTTGTGTGGTAGGAATGAGTGAACAGGTTTGAGGACCCATGCTAGAGAAATTTTTTATAATATGGGGTCATAAGTTAAATGATTCAATGAAGTAACTTAATAATATTTTGTTCCAGCTGCAGTTGGGAGTATGACTATTTCAGGGGAAGTTTTCAGTTGTTTGGGTTTTTTTTAAAAACAGCATGCTGCTAAGTGCCGTAGTTCTACACAACACAGCCATAGGAAATACGGGTGACAAGTGAAGAGAGTATCAATCATTAAGTGCCTGTTGTAACCAACCAGTGTCACTAGTCAAGATATTTTTTTACAAGAAAGTAACTACTGCTCTGGGAATTCTGTCTTCCATGGGAATAACCCCATGTCTCTGATCAGAAAAGAATGTGTATGTAGATGCAAAAATGTGTTTCCCTGTTCAGTGGCTGACTAATTGAAAAGAATATACGGTGACTTTTTAAAGAGAATATGATTCCAAAACACAGACAAAAATAATTGGATTTGTGAAATTAGATCTGGTTCTCTCAAAAATCACATTGTGTGATTGAACTTCTCTGTAAACCCCAAAATTTAGTAAAAACAAAGCCCCCTAAGGCCTGCATTTTAGTTCAAGTATGTAAGTCCTTGAGTAGATGAACTAATTTCAGAGATTTTGATGTTTGATTTTATTGATGTTTTCAATTTTGAGAGGTCCAAAAAACTCTGACATGACAGTACTAGAATTCCGCTGCTTTTTACACCTTTTCTTATTTTAGGGGGGAAGCGAGAGATATTTACGATAAATGCTAATAAACTTGTTTGTTCTTCCAGATGGGGAAAAAACCCCTCAACTTCCTAAAAGCATCTTAAATATCAGTGTCTTAATCGAATCACCTTTGAATCTGCCTTCTAAAGACAAAACCAAACCCGTGCTTGTTTTCTCATGCAGATTCTGGACAAAAAAAAAATTCTACGATTTCATTGTCCTTCTTGTGAAGAAAGACTAAGTTTAAATAGGAAAATTACCTACACAGATTTGGACTTCAGAGGTTAGTACTGTATTTTAAAAGGAAATACACATAAGATTCAGCAAACACCTAAATGTCTTTGGGAACAGTATGATCCTATGGCATTTATTGAAGACAAAAAGCACTGGGAAACTCACAAACACATCCACTTGTCCAGTTCAAGTGACTTAGCTCTTTAATTTTGCAGAGAAACAAACTGAGTAGTGTACTAAATGGCAGAGCGTAGGGGAGTCTCTGGATTGTCTGGTCTGTGACAACATGAAGGTAGAGCATGTGTTTCAGAATGATGTTCTGTCTTTGCTTAGGCTTGCAGTGTCAGAGAATCCACAAAACTCCAGGTAAATAGCTCCAAGGATTAATTACAAGGTGTAAAGACAAAAAGAAAAGGTTCTATAATGGTGTCCCCCCAGCTTTCTACTGCTGTATCTCATTATATCTTCATCTGCCACGTTACGTGGTCCTCTATTAAAGTAGTCTTGTGTAAATTTGGACTGGGATGAAGTCTTCACTAAAGTAAGCAGATTTTTATTTGTTGTTTTACCAAAGGTTAGCCTATTTCAAATCACTGATAATTCTTACAGCTTGTTTCTGAGACCAATCCAGGTTTTTTTTAGCATCTTCCGAATACAGATCCCAGAAATTACATGTGTAGTAATAGATAAAGCTGGAAATCAACTTTTACTTGAGATTCTTGCATTTGTAGGTGCAGATGTTACACTTTTTGCTTTTAAAATTTATGTTCTGTTGAAAGCTAATGCTGAGTGAGTTACTTCTCAGCACCCATGGGGTAACTCTGAATTAACTCCTAAAATATGTGGAGTTGGAACCACCTGGTCACTAGCAAGATGTCCATAGTATGTGATCACTGTATACCCCTACTGTTTCAATTTAATCTTTTTAAGTCTGCAGTTTGAATTGTGTGGTGTTGATTAAAGTATCCATATTAGAAATTGTTACTAAACACTAACCTAGAGCTTGGAAAACATTGCTGTGATCGTTTTTAACATGAGGGTTGTATCCTTCCTGAATGAGGAATTTATAGATAAATTCCAAAACATCACATAATTATTCCTAGACTACCCAAAAACCCAAAGCAAAAAAGTCTTGGGGACTTAACTCCTGTGCAGAAATTCATGGTCGATGGCACAATTCTATTCACCAAGGAGCTAGTTTTCTTAAATATGTAATTTCCTTCTGTCTGCTATAATGGGGGTTCATTCATGTGTCTGCACCCCAAGTCAGACAGTCTGTCAAATGATTGCAAGCAAGATACCATAGCTTCAGAAGTTACTAGTTAGTGGAACTGTGCTAACTAATTGTGGGAGTGCTCGTAGATTGTCCACTTCAAAGCTGTAGTTCATACCTATAATTTCTGCTAATGAATAGTTATTTACAGAGGAATTAGTGATTCTTATCTTTTTTAGAGAAAATAACTATGCTGTGGTAACTTGGCCACTTACAGTTAGGTTCTAGAAATAGTCTGTCAAGTGAGAGCAGAAAATTATTAACAAAAGAACAGAATTCCTAACTGTGTGCATTTGTTTACTTTCATTTGAATAAAGGAATCATCAAAGACAAAATGTAGAGTTGGATACTTGCCATCTTTAAGGTGCTTTCTGTCTGACTTTTTTTTTTTTAATGGGATTGTGTATCTTCCCTCTGTGCTCTTGCAGCACCTAAAAACCCGTAAAGCTATTGACTATAAAGCAAACTGAAAACCAAGGGAAAAGGTATAGTCTTTTAGCAGGTACTTCCCTCACTTGTGCCAGCTGTTTATCCTGCTATCACAGCTGCAGAAATAGGAAACAAGTTTCAGCTGACCAGATAGTTTTGAAATGCCCCCAAGAATAACTGTGTACCTGTAGAGAAATAAATTAAAAATACAGGTTTCTGTGCTGTAATGGGAAAATGGCAAAGCTTTACCCAGTGTGATTCTCAGAATTGTCTATAGCAAAGTGAAATGATGGACAGTGACTTCTCTGAAGTAAGAAAACCAAGAGAGAAAAGAGAATCCTTTTCTGTAATGGTTAGTTGCAGGAGGCACATAGCTGTGCTAATTCACTCAATTCATGCTACATCTGTGTGACTTCAAGACAGAGCCAGAGTGGTAAAGATTGGAAAAGCAGGGCAGGGCCACAGTGGCTTCCCTTGGAAAAAACCTGCCTTGAAGACCACACACCGCAGAACCCCAAATCCTCAGTGTCAATTAGGTACTTTGAAGCAACTCCAACTAAAATGAGATCTACAGATCACAGAGTACAAGTGGATTTGAATCTGTTAAGCTGATTTTATTTCAGCGGTACAGTTCTGGATAATTAGAAGGATAAACTTTTTCCTGATTTCTAGCTCCATTTTTCTTTGTGTAGATTGGAATAGGGTGAGACTGGGAATAACTTTGGAGGGATATCCTGGCTATGACTTGTTGCGGTGTCAAGGGTTGCATCTTTGTATTACACAGTAAAGCAGTATACATGAGAGAGATTAGAACAGCCGAAGTGCCCACTGATGATATCCTAAAGCCAGAAACTATTCTTTAGCTACTTTGCTGTTGTTAAAATTTGTTTTATTAGCTTACCCTTTAAGTTATGACTAGATGAGACCAAGAAAGGCATATGGTAGATTTGTCAAATGATTTGAGCTTTAGAGCCATATTTGAGCAAGCGTGTTAATCCCTGTCTCATAAGATTTTCCCTACTTTGGAGCGCCTATCACTAACATTTGTCACTAACATTGGGGATCTTGCCAATTCATTCGTTTGGAAAGCAGAGAGGGAGGTAAGTGACCCGCTGGTCAGCAACTGAAGTGGCATTTTTTAGGAGAAACCAAGGAAGCTGATGGAGGGCAAGAGAATAAGGGATCTCACTTCAGAGGCAACTGGTATGGTCAAAGGAATATGTGGCCACGTGGAACTGGGCTTCTGAGATTCGGTTAAAAAAAAAAAAAGTCTTGAGATACTGTGATGAGCAGTTTTAAGAAAGAAAGGTGGAAATCCAATTAGATAGTTTTCATAATGAATTTGGAGAGGCATTAAAGTAGATGTAGAAGACAAGATTACTGATCTTAAAGCAAGAAAAAGAAGGGATGAAGTAGAAGTTGGAGGAAATAGCATCAAAAAGGCTGTGTTTTTACTGTGGTTTTATACTTTTTACTATTTATTTTTCTAACTTAAATTGCTACTGCTGTCTTTTGAAAACTTAATCACAAATGTGGAAATACGTGCAAACAAGCAAAACACACATTTAAGGGCTTTTGTATGTTTTGCCTGTCTGTTAAAGTGCTGTATCAGTACTTGAAGAACGCACTGAGGATGTTTCTAGAAATATCTCACATTGCTGTATTAATGTATTAGACTTCTTTCATAAATATTAAACTCTGCAGGAATCAGATCTTCTGCTGTGGGGGCAATTCTGTTAGTTCAGTCTTTTCATTCCACTCTCTTTCATATTTCCTCACAAAATGACATTTTAAATATTTTGCATTTAACAATTGTAATTGTCTTTTATGTGTTTTATTAAAATTTGGTGACTAAGTCTATTTAAAATCAAGTTCAGGTGCTCCTTATAAAAGAGACTTTATTAAAAGCCTTGTCTCATACCAAACAAATTCAAAGAGAAAAATGGCGTTAGACGGAAAACTGTGTAATAAAAAAAAAAAACACCAACTGGTTTTTAAACATGTTCTAACAGATATATAGAAGTAAAAGTTGAGAGGGAGTTCAAGTGTAGCTGTGAACACAGAAATACTGATACTTCTAGGATCCCGGCTTTAGAGGTATTGAAAGTACTACTGTCTCATGTGCTCATTCAAAGCTCTTGCTGAAAGCATTGGCGGTTTACATACATGTGAGAGGAGGAGCAAAAATAATTGCGAAGGAGTGTGGAAAATCCAGGAAACCAGCTGTCATGAGATTTAAGGCTTCTGTCAAGCAATTCAAGATGATAAACTATTTCCTGCCCCCGCCCCGGCATTGTTCACTATGTGTATGTAATAGGATGGGAGATGCTAGGTGTTGTACAAAATCAGCTTAAATGTAATTATAGGCCTTAGTATGAATGCATACAGTTTTCTGTGGTGCTGTTCCAACTTTGCCTTCTGTCTGTTTAGTTAGTAATCCTTAGCATAGGCCATAAGGTTCAAGAAATCCACCTTTCCCCTTTCATTTAATAATGGCCTGGTATGAAGTCTCTCAGGATGAAGCGACAGCTGTTTAGTACCAGACTGCTCCTTGGAGTAAATCAAGCCAATAGCAGTTCCTTGAATAGTGTTATTTATATTGGGAAATGTTAACAAGCACATGCAAAGCTATTTATCTGGATGCTGATGCTTGGTTGAAGGGTTTTAGGGGAGCAGGGCTGTCACTTAGCCATCCTTTTTGGAGGGATCACTAGCTAATGAGTACATTGTTTTAGGGTAGTGAGTATTTGTGAAGTACAAGAGAGAAGTGCTACCACTTTGTTGCCTCTGAGATCCAGACTAGCTTACAGTGGAATGGTCGACCCAAAAGGTGTATGTGGAGGATAGAGTTTCCAATCCATGCAATTCCTTTAACTAAGGTTTACTGGTTAATCCGCATATTGCTAGTTCAAGTATGCATGTGCATATATATAAATTACAACTACATAGTAATGCTCAGTCCTATGCCTTTTCCTAATGGCTGTCATTGCTTTTCCTGCTTTGGGTAAGCTGTCATGTGGATATATGTAGCAGTGGCTCAGCGTGGATGAGCAGCCATCGCTCCCCAGCAGCGGGTGCCTGTGCTGCCCAGATGCTGCCTGTGCTGCCTGGAGGTGTACAGGGGAGGCCCCCAGGTACTGTACTGATCTCAGGTGTTTTCCATCTCGGGTCAGATAGCAAGAGCCCACTTCTCAGTTGCGCTGATTCAGTTCTCTTGTTTCTGGTCATCCTGAATGAATGCATACTGTTTTTCTCCCTGGGTTGTCACTTTGTTCCTTTTTGACACCCCAAACAAGCTCAAGCTCTCAAGGATGTGTTCCTTTAATCACTGGTAGTCATTGGTGGGTTGTTTACAGACCTGGTTCTTTGTGCCTGTGCTTTCAAAGCCCCTGCTGTCATCCCATCCTTTATGCTACATTTTTATTTCTTGGTCTTAGATAGTTTATTCTACAGAGAACTTGTTGCCGCTGTTGATCACAATATACGCTATATGCATTTCACCTTGTAAATAAATTGCTGCCTCCCAACTCTGTTGCATCAAACGTAAGAAAATAATGACTATATTTCTCTAAATGAAATAATCCTAGAAGTGTGCTTTTGTTCTCTTAAGTGTGTGGCTAAGTGTGTAGCCAGGGTTCTCTTATTCTTTCGAGGGGCAAAAACATTGTGTAAGGAAAGACAGATAGGGCAACAGGTGAAAACCATCCCTTTTTTGTGTTTTCTTCCTCTCCTGCATGCTGTATCTGGAACCAGTGAGAAGGGAACTCAACAGTATCTGTTCTTCCTACAGGTCTAACAAAACATTCCCTCCTCCTTCTCCAGTTGTATTACTATGATCAGCAGAGAATTAAGAGCCAAGTAATCATGTGCAGCCAGGGAGACAGCAGTGTAACTTTGTAGGGAGTAGGGCTGAGGGACTGGCTAATCTGCCTTTGATCTCCTCTGTCCCTGAGCCATCCAGAGGCAACCCCACAGCAGTAGGACTGGAACAGCCTGACAGTGCGCTGGAGTATGCTGGCTGCTAATGGCTACAGTAAAAGCAAATTGAATAACTAGTCAATTAAAGTTCCAGATCTATCCCTTAACATTTCAGATGGTTTACTGAGAGTTTTATTTACTGCTCTGAAAGTACTTTGGAAATTTTAAAATTCCCTGCGATAGGAAGGGTGCTTGTACTGGTCTTGGCTGGAATGGATTTAATTTTCTTCATAGCAGCTGCAATGGTGCCATGTTTTGGATTGGTGACCAAAACAGTGTTGTTGACACAGGGATGTAAACACCATGAATAGTGTTTACACAGCATCAGAGCCTTTTCTGTTTCTCAGGGTGCCCCACCAGCGAGTAGGCCGGGTGTGCTCAGGAAGTTGGGAGGGGACACAGCCAGGACAGCTGACCCTAACTGACCAGAGTGATATCCCACACCGTATGATGTCATGCTCAGCAATAAAAGCTGGTGGAAAACAGGGGAGGCGATATGTTCAGATTTACAGTATTTGTCTTCCCAAGTAGCAATTACGTATGATGGAGCCCTGCTGTCCTGGCAGTGGCTAAACACCTGCCTGCCAATAGGAAGTAGCGACTGAATTTCTTATTTTGCTTTGCTTGTGTGTGTAGCTTTTGCTTTCCTTATAAAACTGGTTTTATCTCAACTTAGGAGTTTTCTCACTGTTACCCTTCCCATTCTCTGCTCCATCCTACTGGGGAGGAGGGAGTGAGTGGCTGGGTGGGGCTCACCTGCCTGCTGGGGTTAAACCAAAACACTGCTACGGCATATAAAGGAATAAAGAACAAATCTCTCTATATAAGACACCTTAGACTGCAGTTGCCTTCTGCAATGTGCATAAGAAATAGGAGTTGATTTCTTTCTCATCAGGATTAACATGACAGCAGAGTGTTAAGTGCTTAGATTTTCCATGCAGTAATTAGTAAAGAATTGCTACTTTTTGTCCTCTACACCACATTTAGGTTTTTCATTTGTTTAAGTGTGGAAAATATATCCTGCAATTTGCTCATTACTTACTGCAGAGTAGTCAGGAGTTTACTTTTGGGTAAAGGTTTACAGATTAATTTTTTGGCTCTTGTCATTCAGTTTCCTTTAGACTTGAGTGTGAGACAGGAGGCTTGGAAAGCCTTAGCTGTGAGATTTGTCCACTACTGATGAAACTAAGCATCTTGTTTAAAAAAATCTTTGCAGAAAAAAATGCAAAATGTGCCTTGGTAAAACATCCATGTTTCTCTGTATTTTTAAATCTCTAGTTGAGGAAAGACTTTCCTTTTTAAGGATAGCTGTTGGGGAGGGGAGGAGGGGAACCAAAGCAAAAGCCACAAACTCAGAAAAGCGAAACAAAGTTGGTATGATGCTAAAATGAACTTTTCTTGGTGAAATTTACTTGAGTTAAGCACTAAAGAAATTTTTCTGAATGTGCCTTTAGTGCTACTGTTCTACAGATTTCACTTTTCTTATTGTCCCCTCTGCTGTGTTAGTATTGCTTTATGCAAAATTCTGGGTATAAAGGTTAATAGCATTGCTCAGTTGATGATAATACTCAAATCTGTAACTGCCCCTGGATCCTGAACAGTACTGAAATTAAACTATTAACATTGGCTTAATGCTTACTCCAGCAGCGGTCACATTTTTCCCTAAGAGAAATAGTCAGCAGGACAAAGTGGAGATTTATTTGCAGATTTAAAATGCTTACCCCTTGCAAATCTCATAGCCAGCTGAATTCAGGTCAGGTGGAAGAAACCATGTTGCCCTCTAAGAAGCATCAGGCAGTATTTCTTATTCCAGGTCTGAAATTTCTAAATTCCCTTTTCTATTGTGGAGTTCCTTCCCAGGAATCCAGTCCTGATTTATAGATGAGTGAAAAACAATCAGGTTCTTTGGGTACTGCTGCCTTAGGGGCAGCTACATTTTCCTTTTGCATTCATTCATACAGGCTCTAAACAATGCCTGTCCTTTCTTAAACAGGGCAGTTAGTGTATCTGCACTTCTTTCATTTCTTTCTGGAGAAAGTATATTGGAGTTCTGCAGTAAATAAGACTGCTCATCATACTTGTTTTTCCTGCCTCCCTTGCACACCTTCCTCAGCACATCTCCCAGCTGTGGATGCACATAGTGATAGTTAAAGGAAGGGGAAAATTAGTGATGTAAAAATGAGTGGGTGTTGGGGTTTTTTTTCCCCATCAGGAGTTGTCAGGTCTCATATAAAAAAAAAAAAAATCCCTGAATCCCTAAAATACTTGGGAGAAAATGTTTTAGCACTTACTGAAAATTTGAGATTTGAAGAGTGGCTTCACCGATACTCTGATATCAAGTACGTAACAAGGATATTAACTGTAATCTGACAGTGACATCCTGGTCCAGGTGAATACAGTGACAATACTTCCATTAACTTCACTAATGCAGAACTTTGCCTAAGGAGTTTCTGTTACCATTAGTAATAGTGGTAGTAGCCTCCATTAACTTGGTCAAGGCCTGTCAAGATCAGGCTCTGTGATGCGCCCAACTAATAGTGTTCAGGAAGCAGAGGGAGCTAGCACAATCTTTAAAACAGTGCAGTCTGCTAAGAAGGCTTTTATTCAATTCACATCCCCATTAAATTTGAACAATAATACATGTTTCAATGCAGTGGTCCCGTTCTTCAGTAGCAACATGCAACTCCCTGTCTTTCAGTAGGCTCAGAATGACTGCAGAATTTCTTCAAAGACTCAGTATTACGGTGTGAAACCATAGCAGTACTTTTCCTATATTCAGGATGTGTTCTCATTCCTAACTAGTTTAACTGTGTTCATCAAATAGCAATCTGTTTCTGCACCTGGGTGCTACGGAAGTAAAATCCGTCCTTCAAAATGGAGAATTAGTCTCATTTCTCTATTAGCTACTGTGGTGCTTATAATAACCCTTGAAATGACTCACGCTTGACTATGTTCACTAATTGAAGGCAGTGCTTTTCCAGGTGAGTGAGACTTGTGAGACTAATTTTCAAGCAGGTGTTCATGTCTTCGAAATAAACAACTGTTTTGTTGGTTTTTTTCTTTCAGTATTGGTGTTATAATAGGGGGTAGAGAACATACTTAGAGATACAATAATTAGCTTGAAGTAGTAAATTAGCACAGAAGGAATCTAAGCCTGGATCTGTGTTTCGGATTAACATCTTCATGGTTGCTCTGTTTAAATTTCTGCCACTTGCATTGAAGTGTATTGTCTCATTACAGCATCTTACTCCATGGTATGTAAAGACATGTTTTTTAAAATTTCTGTAGATGTCTACATAGATTGCATCAGACATATCTTGCAGTCATCAGCCCTTCAAATGACTTTTTAGAAGTATGAACTGTTTTAGCAGACTGTAACCTTTGGATGATGATATGTGTATAAGGAATAAAGACTTTTCCAGTTTTGGTCAGAACAATGCATCCACCTGCCTATGCTACTTTGATATTACCCTGTAATATTATTCTTGCTTTTGGATGGAACTGTGACTATAATAAGTACAGCATACATTTAAGTTATAAGAGCCTTACTACGTAGGACTTAAATGTGTGCAAAAACCAAGTATTTCTTGTTCGATACATTTTTTGCTTCATGGTTAAAATATTTCTCTTGGATGAAATGGTGGATCTGTAGTGTTGACAGGTGATTGGAAATGTGGGCCTTCTACTCAACCTGATAGTGCACCCAAATAACTGCATTGAACAGTTTATATCAGTGAGACTACTAAAGTCAGCAGGGCTTATCTTGAAGCGGGTTGTTGGTTGCCTACGTAATCTGAAGGATCACACCTCCAGCAGTTTTGAGTTTCCTGACACCTTCCTAGTGTTCCAATTTAATTTCTGTGAGAATAATGCCATCTACTGAGTTATCCTGCAGAACATTTTTGGCATTGACCAAGTAATTTCCTTTATGTGCTGTTGTATTTGGGTCCTGATTTGTGAAATCTAAATAGGCTTTTCAGGTTGCTGTGGAGTCTTACCTGCAATTTCGTCCTCTTTTCTCCTAACACCCTCACTGGGTAAACTAACATTTTATTGACTGACCGGATATTGTGCAATTGCTGTGAGTTTGTCACAGTCACAGTAAAAACCTTAGTGTAGTCTCTGTATAAGACAAATGAAAAGAAAGTCTTTATTTCTATCTGATAAAAGTCCCAGTAGCTCTGTGGCTCTTTCTTTTGTACTCTGTAGACAATTCTAACTGGAATAAAACTACATCTGCATTAGACAGTTACACTTGCTATCTTAAATAAAGCTTTCACTAATGAATTATTATACTTTTCTCAGCTTCTCATAGGAATAGTGTATGGTGTTGAGAATAATTTTTGTCAAGAGTTCAACAGCAGATGTTTATGTGAGTACCATCGCCTAAAATTAGTATCTGGTTTGCCAAAGGATGCCAGTCTGTAGAGAATTAGTGTTACTTTATATATAAGCATTTTAGTAGTTAAGCTGCATTACATGAAATTCCATTTTCTGAAATGGAAGAAAGAAAACAGTACTCATTTGAAGAAATTCATGGCAAACAAATCATTGCGAGGAATTAAGGCAAATATTTTCAAACAGAATATGTTTCATCTCATTTTTAACAAGATTAAACCACTGTTGGCTTCTCCTAGCTTTAAAAATAAAATCCCTTATTATGTGACTTCATTGAAATGTTTACTATAAAAATGGGGAGATGCTGGCACAGAACTGTTAGATTGCAGTAGTGAATCGGACTCATCTAAGGAAACAGTGAATTAAAAATCCAGTAGTAAGGAAAACAGAAACAGGAGGCTGAGGAGACCTGGAGTGGTGATACGAGGATCATAGAAACAGGGCTTGAGAAAACACATCACAAACGTTATTCTGTAATTGCAAAGTGTACTGCCACAGTACCTCTAAAGCTGCAAAGTCAGCTGGGACAGTACATGGTAGATGAGTAAGCAAGCAGAAGACAAATAGCACTGAAAACTGAGTATGACATGGCTGAAAAAATTTTTTTGACAAGGGACCTACAAGTGAGATGTGAATGGAAAACACAGCATCTTGCTAGAGTTTGAAGTGAAAGGTGGAGAATCGCATGTTTTTATCAGAAGAAATTCTTAAGATAAGGTAAGTGCAAGCTAACCACAAAATAATTCTTGTCAGTGCCAGATTTTTGTTTATATAATGGAAACCATATATGCTTGGCCAGCATAAGCAAGTTATTTTTCCACAACAGTTGCTTTCTGTAGAGTAAGTTTTAGTGGAGACCTTGCTTGCTTAGCACACCTGAGACTTCTGGTTGAAGGGTCCAAGCCCTGTGACTGAACATATTTCTTGTTGAGCAGAGAACCTGTACAGGTTTTGGCCTGTATAGAAATGATATGAAAGGAGACTGTGCTTGCAGCTGACTGCCATAGGGGTATGTCTGTTGGATTTGCCTGGCAAGGTTTTAGTAGTTGCGGGGCTACAGGGGTGGCTTCTGTGAGAAGCTGCTAGAAGCTTCCCCTGTGTCTGATAGAGGCAATGCCAGCCGGCTCCAAGATGGACCTGCTGCTGGCCAAGGCCGAGCCCATCAGCGACGGTGGTAGCGCCTCTGGGATAACAGATTTAAGAAGGGG
>JAVKLA010000028.1:6929504-6946543 GCA_034782735.1 Sagittarius serpentarius
CAGGCTCGTGTTCTACTTGGGTGTCTACCAGGACCCCCAAGTCCTTCTCTCTGCCAAGCTGCTCTACAGTGGGGCAGTCCCCAGCATATACTGATGTGTGAGGTTGTTCCTCCCCAGGTGCAGGACTTGTTAAACTTCCCTTTGTTGAACTTCATGTGGTTCTTGTCAGCCCATTTCTCCAGCCTGTCTAGGTCCTTCTGGATGGCAGCACAGCCTTCTGGCGTACCAGCCACTCCCCCCCGTTTTATGTCATAAGCACAAATACAGTTAATGATATGATACATACTAACTGAAGAGAATGATCTAAGTCTTAGCTGGCATATCCCTAATGACTTGCTGAGAAGGATAAGGTGTAGGGGTTCTCTTCTCATTATGATGAATGAGGTCAGTAATCATACGATTAAATGTTTTCAATTACAGTAGAATAGGATATTATGGAAAATAGGAAAATTCCCGTTTATCTGGAACCGATGTCAGGCATAACTTTTGTCAAAGTCAGGAGCTGTCTGTCTGAAGAAATGTGAGCAGAAATGAAGGAAGAAATAACACGTGTAATGGAAAAATGACATGGGTAAAAGCTGTCTGAAAGGCCTCCTGATAATAAAGATAGAATGAGATTTGCTACCATGAAAGGAAATACCAGATAGGAGCTGCTAGTTACTATTCTGTGAGAAAATACCATTGAAACTGAAAGCTGGTGAGATGGTGGAAATGCTGGCAGTACAGTGCTTTTAATGCTGAAGGCAACAACTTTTAATTCTAAGTGCTTACCATTAAAAAAAAAAAAAAAGAAATCTGAAGGAGAAGCAAACTGCCATGCTTCTATAGCTTCCTTGCAAAGTGCTGTGCAATACAATACAGGTAACTTCTGCAGTTGACCGTGTAGGTATTAAACGTTCTCAGAAGTCTGCAGGTGACTTACGATCCAGTTTGAGATTGGCATGTTAGGTAACAGAAAGGTTGCTGAGAGGCTTCTGTGCTTGAAACAGGAGCCCGCTCCTGACGCAGACATGAATGGCTCTAGGCAGAAGCTCGTATTGCCAAGCCCCCGTATATTTGGGCAGGCAGGCTCTCACTGTGGGTATGACTCTTTGCTCTCAAATAGCAATGATGTTCAGCTAGAAGACTTAATTACAAAGATTTTGTCTTTGGGTTATTTGCAATGAATTAAAAATGGTAAAGTTCCTCACAATATTACAACCAAATGTCCAGCTAGTTTAGGGTTCAACTTGATGTTAGAAGGCAATGCAATTAAAGTCTAAAATAGATTTGACATTTTCTACCAACCTGACTGTATTATATTCAGTATTTAAAATAAAGTTTCATTCATGGCTCTGCAGGTAGGTGCAATATAAATAAGAATTGAAGTTAAGTATATATTTTTGCAAATGTCATTTAGTTGTAGACTATAACAGTAGCCAAAACTTAGGACAGCTCAAAGTAAAATGAAGTGACTTGTAAAAAAAAAAAAAAATCTATTTATGTCTAGCTGAAACTGCATTTAAGAAAAACATGGTTTAAGGCAGGGTACTCCAAACATATCTCTTCTGAGAATGAGATATGGTGAATTTCTTTGGAGTCACTAGTCAATAACAGGTGTGTAAAATTTCACATTCTTGTTTTTTGGACCAAAGCAAGGCTGGCAAAAAAACCCACGTATTCACATATTTTCTGGGTTTAAGAAAAAAAGAAAACAGTGGATCTTGTCACTTGTCCCAGTCCATCTGAGAACTTGACATCTTCAGACTGAGATGAGTGAAACAGGGAAAAATAGTGGAAAGCAGAAAAGAAAATCTTGCCTGGAAAGAAAAGAGTGTGTGTCAATTACTAATTCTAAGTTTTACCTTAGTCTGCAGAATTCACAATGTAATACATATTACATTACATGTTGCACATAGCTTACATATACATTGTGTACATTATTACATATAACATCATAATGTAATATTTATAGAAACAAAATATTGAAAATAAAAGCTCTGTTTACACAGAGGTGGAAAGATTAGATTTTTTTATGGGTTTTATAGCTATATAATAAAACCACTAAACTAGTTTCTTCAAATGCAAGTGGGCTGTATTTCTTAAGTGGTTCTTCATATCTTGTAACAGTTTATGGATTTTTCTTTACATATGAATCCTTTTTCTTTTTTCATGAAGTTGTTTTTTCATCCTGATTCTTGAAATTTAGCTACGTTGCAGCCTGTAGCATTTCCATCCCACAACGGTAGTGGCTGAATGTGTTTCAAGACAGTAAGTGTCCTTGTTTTTAACCTCATCAATGTCGAGTTTAAGAGTCCACGTTTTGTGTAGAGGTGATTGACAATGGAGAAAGGTAATAAAGGTTTAGAGAGGGAAGGGTGTTCATATAATTGGTCTCTAAATGGACCCATATTTTGGGATATTAAAATGTAAACCTGCATTAACCTTTTAAGGTTTCAGATATCAAAACAGATGATCTTTGCTTAAGTAGGAAACAGCATTTCTACTTCTCTGATTTGCTTCTGACTTCTAGGTAACGTTGTGTAAAGAAAGGGTCAAAAAGAAAGACTTCTAAGAATAAAATCTAGCGTGATGCTAACACGCCCATTTCAGGCCCTAATAGACAAATAATTTCAGTGGCTCACTGTTACAAAGTCCACACAGTGGAGGCCTAATTGGTATTTATGCAGAAATCTTTTGATGAGATTGCTCTGTATGAATCTCAGATGTTTACATGTAGTTAATTTGACGTTGAAAAAGCAAAACCGTGGGTTTTGTGTTTTGTTTTTTAATTGGTTCTGGTGATGGTTCTTCACCTTAATTCAGCAAGCCACAGAGTCTTAGAGGACAGAGCTACGAAGTGCTTGCAGAAGTTGCCTGTTTCATGTTGCTGAATAATGTAGTGGTTTCCAAAGGGGTAAAAATCTCTCTTCAAATTAAGGCAGTCTGAATGTCAGAAGATTTCATTGTGGGTTTTATAGCTATTAAATAGCCTGTAGCAAGTACTGTTACGTCATCCTTCAAACCACCATTTGTGGCTAGCTGGTTTTCCCTAGGGGGCATAGATAAATAGGTTTCTGTAATGCTCTCATGCAGGAAGAACTTAAAATCTCCAGATACAAAGGCAGTAAAACTTTTTTTTTTAAATCACTAGAGAAAATGGCTGGGAAAGCTTCACACATCTGATGGTACAGTTGTTCTTCAGAGACCCCATATATGCCCATCAGCTCTAAATAACCAGTCTGGATACAATGTTCTTTTATAAAGTACATGTTTTGAAAATTGTTTCAACCTACTAATGAACCCAGTACTGTGCTAGCTGGAGCTCGTGGTGCCCATGGATATCAGTAGGAGGAAATCTGAGCTACTCGTTAAGGATTTTTTTTAAAAAGTAAGCTATGAGCAGTATTTTCGTGCAGAGATATCAGATACCATTCTATATCCAGCATAAAACTCTTCTGTAAAGGAAGAAAGCATCTTTCTGGTCCATCATGTCTGGGCATTCTTACAAGAGCACCTCTACAAATCCTGTGCCCTACTTCAGTCGCTTATGCATCAGCAGACCTGAAAGTAGCTGAAAAGATTTGGGCAAATAACATAAGGCATGCAAACTGGAGCTTTCGTGGCGTGCCTTGCTGTCATTTCCAAGTAGAAATATTTGGATTTCATACAAGAAAATGGCATGATCTTGAATTTTGTGAAACAGATTTATTCATACCCTTTACACAAGTTATTTTTGGAAAAAAATAGTCAATTCAAATAAAGGATGAATAAGTGGATCATTTTAATCAAATCGTAAAACTCTAATTTGGCAGGGAGTGAGATCAAGAAACATGCGAACTGATGTCCAGGTGGGTTTGCCCTCTGTTGGTTTTCTGGTTTTAAATGTGCTTCCTTAGATTACACTTGTTGCATTCCAAAATGTAAGGATGCCAGCTTTTCTGCAGCTGTTACTTGCTGATGTTGCTTAACACTGCCAATCCAGACTATACTGGCAGAGGGAAAAAAGATATTCTTGCCATCAGTACAGCTGGATTGTCAGACTGTGTGTGTGAAAGTCCACTATATAAATGTATATTTATATTACAGTAATGTCTATCTTTTGATCTTTCAGTTGCTTTTTTTTAATGTCTAGCTCGTTGTGGCTCTGTTGGTTTTATTCGTAGTTGTTTTCTTCTCCCTAAATACCAGTTTTTCCTGCTTCCTTTGATTAATATACCAGAGTTGTCTCCTTTTTATTGTGTTCTTCCTTTTCGGTTTCAAAGGAGAAAATGATACTGAGGGATAATCAACTCTCTCTGGTTTTGCTAGTGGAGAGCATGATGGAGCAGAAGTGGGATAAATCTTTTTCTCCTTCAGTGTAAAGTAGAGGTTACCCTCAAGCTGAACAGAGCTCATCCTTGAAACCACACAGAAAAATATTTTATTTTTTATGTTGGGAACCCAGGGGAAATACAGGTTCATACTGTGCCAAATCCTTCTTCCAGAAAATGTGTTCTTTTAATGAATTTCTGTCTGGTTTAGAAATAGTACAAAAATTGAGTTTTACCTGTATATTTATACTAATAGGCTTAACTCCTTAATGTTGCACATGAAACAGTTATGTTTCTCAGGTCATAAAGAAAATAAATTTATGTTACTGTTTGTCATTTTGGGGTTGGGGAGGAAGGTAGCCCTTTCTGATCCTTTATTCCACATCTGTACTGCAAATCTACTTGTTTTCATAATTCCCTACTTGGTAAATAATTAGGCTTATTCCTCCTACACTAACTGCTCTTGTTTCAGATGTAATAAAATTTGGCTTTTTGGAATATATTTAAGTATTAAAAGATGTGTGAAACGAGTAAGAGCAATGAGGATATTATTTTATCTCACACTGTTACAACTATTGTGGTTATTAAGAATAGGATATAAAATTCTAACAGCCAAAAATCCAAAATAGTCTTTCAGATCATATTTCTACCTTACTTTCTCAAAAATGATTTGTGAGTGGAAGCAATTATAAATAATTACGGGTCCAGTGTGTTAATCTCCTCTAGGTTCCATGTATGCCCTAAACAGAGAGTTTGGGTGTGTTAAACCTGCTGGAACAATAGCGTAGAGTTGTGTAGAGCTGTGTAGGTATTGTAGGAACCAAATCTTAGTGGTATGCTGCTGGTGGCTGGTTTCTCAATTGAGCTGTGCTCTATACCTCACCTAGATTTTTGTCTTGGGGAGAGGGGGAAGAGTGAGCTCCCTTGGATGGAAGCTAAGAGTGAACTAACTTGTATGCAATATGTTCGATAATGGAACTGACATTTGGGAGAGAACATAAACAAACTGTTTGATAGTGTACATGTAAACAGAATATACCTTTCAGATGCATAAAAATTTGTTCTCTGTATTTACCTGTTTTTTTAAGAAGCCTTCTTTAAAGGGGAAGAAGACAGAAGCAGGTTATTTGATATCCAAGAAGAATTATTAGAACTGGATGTAGTTATTCTCCACATAGTTGAAGATT
This sequence comes from Sagittarius serpentarius, assembly GCA_034782735.1. Classification (NCBI taxonomy): domain Eukaryota; kingdom Metazoa; phylum Chordata; class Aves; order Accipitriformes; family Sagittariidae; genus Sagittarius; species Sagittarius serpentarius. The sequence goes on from JAVKLA010000028.1 coordinate 6,934,984, forward strand.
TTGTGCCTCTCAGGTTCTCAAACAGGGACCGTGGCAGATGGTATTAGATGAAAAAAAATTAATTGCTCTGGAAGTACGTTTTGGACACATCATGAAGTTGTGCTCACCAATTTTAGTCTTGTGAAAAGTCATTAACTTAAATTTGTAGTGCACACACACACACCCCCATGGGGAAAATTCTAAAATATTTTCAGCAAACTTGTCTGTTTTTTTTTCCCTCAGTGACTAATCAGATGCTTAATTTTTTTCCATTAAAAAATTAGGATCTCTTAACTTTATTCCTGTTTTTTTAATGACATAGCAAGTATAAATGCCTTTGTGAAATGACCAGAAGTAAAATTCCATATAGCCAATATATTTAGGGTAGAATTTACTTTTGACATATTTAAGTCCTTTAATATATGGCTATATGTGAAACTTTCATCCCAGTTACTGACTTAAATGGTCTCCAAAGCATATCTAAGTGTTGATTCATCTTTTACTTAAAAAGTAATCTTCCTGTCATAAACTGAAGCAGGGAAAAACTTCTACTAAATCTAGGAACTGCCTTTTTCAAAACCATTTGCTAAAGTTTCAGGGTTGATTGTTTTCATTTTCACTCTCAAGAATTCAATTTCAGAAGACTGAAGCTCTCCTTGGAGCTATTTAAAAGATTGTCGGAAGTCTTTTGTGTTTCTAGTAAACCTGTGGCTTATTTTGTAGTTGTGTGATTGTTTTGCTTTCCAGATTTACTTATTTTTTTTGTTAGGTCTGTGTTGTAAATCAACTTAGTTCAAGGGGAGCTGTCATGATTTGTAGACAGAATATTTCACTTCAGACAAGTGCTTTGTTCCCTGTTGATAATTCCATTATTGGGCTTTCTGGATGTTTTGGGGTTTTTTTGTGATAATCAGTTTGTAATATTTAGGTCTCATCTGTTCATCCTTTCATCTGTTATTCCCCTGTATCACCTTCTGCCTTTCTGCAGACCTGAGTCCCACCCTCTTAATCAGTTGTAACTCCGCACGTCTACTTGAACGGAATAACTTTTATTCTGTCAGTCTTGTAAACTGCTTTATCTCATAGTGATGAATTTCTCCTCTATACTTTACAAATATTAGGTGTTTATCAGGATTAATCAACTCTTCTACCTTGAGCCCTGTAATGCTTCACAGCCTTCTAGAACAATTTTTGGGGGTTGTATACTGCACAGCGGCAACACAGCTTTCTCTTCTTCACTGATGTCTTGTTTAGTCACACACGTTTTTCCACAAGTGTTGTTCCTTTCATTGCAGGAAAATGGATAATGCCAGCAATGGTTAATTCTCCCTAGTGAAGTCCCAGTGATGTCAGTAGGGCTTGAATAGTGAACTTGCTGCAAAAAAATTGAAAATTTAGGAACAAATGGTTAATTTGCATGCTTGTGATGTTTTCTTGAAACAGGCCATGTGAGAACTTTGAAATCAATATTAATCCCACTACTTCCACCAACTGCAGGGACTAAATACATTGCAAAATTAGTAACATCTTCTCTGTTTGAACTAGATTACCTGAAGGTGAGTGGATATAAGGACTATATTTCTCTATACAGTGTTACTGTGAAGAAACACTATGGCATATAGCATCATATACAGGAGAAAGGGAAAAGCAAACTGCCTAAATTCAGTGACCCAAATAAAATGTTAATTATGAAGGGATTAAATTTCTCTTTCCTAACAAAGACATTTCAAGGAGTAGGTGATAAGTTCTTCCATGGGCTATTCTTCTGATTATATGGGATGCTATCTTAGAATTGCAAGGAAGAGAATGTTTTAATTTAGTCTGTTTAATGCTTTCATTTAAATAGTCTAGGCAGTGGTGAAAGACATTATAAAGGGAGACTGTATTTCTATGTGGGTATGATTTTGCACTTCTGCGCCTCAGCCGGTTCTGTTTCTCTGGAATCCCATCCAGAGTTTGCACCTTTCTGCCTTTAAATACACCCATGGAATGGTTGGGATTCAAAGCCATGTGTTTATTAGCTGTGGACTGTGGAGCCTGTGCTGGAGCCAGGGAGCCATGTTTTGGTGGGGCCAGTTGGAGCTGAGCTGAGCCTGCCTCTACTGGAAATGGCTCTGGTTACCTTTAGATGCAGTACTTTTTCTGGCAGCTCATACTCTTCCCCTTCACTTAACAGTCTGTGAAGGCAATTGGCTAAGCCTTATGTTTGCATTATTTGTTTATTCCCAAATCTGTTGATTGCTTTAATTTTGCCCCACTGGTATGCAACAACATATGCTAATGCTTTTTTTTCTCTAGGTTCTCTTTTACAATTCCTTTTCAGTAATTCCATCTGAATATCAAACTTGTCATTATTTTATCTAAGCCTCTCTCAGACCATGTCAACCAAACCTTGTAAGTACAGCAGTATGCCTGTCTTCTTGGTGTTGCAGAAACCTTATGTGTTTTTTGCCAGGTTTTGTATCTCCAGTGTCTGCCTAGCTTTGGTGTACAACAAGAGCTGTTAGCTGCATAGAACAGGAAAGTTAAGATGTATGTCAAAATCCTCCCTTCCTTCAGTCTGAGAACATAAGCCTACCATAGGGGCACTGTAGAAAGCTCTGAATGTGATCAGGATTGCAGCTCAGGCTGGCTGTCTCAATTGGTAGATGTCCTTACATCCGTTCTGTTGATCGGCGTCGCTAACTGAAAGCAAACCAGCCATGCATGGTGAAGATGTCTTAATTTAGGGATAAGTTCAATTACCTCACTTTCTTACACTGCATAGCACACTAGTAGGACCTAGCTTTCATTTAATGTCTATTGCTACATACTGCTGTAGCTCTTTCATAATTCCAGTCTGGGGTGAGGCGCCTGGCCCTGGCTGAGGGGCTCAGCTGGGGCTGGCGCTGGGCAGCCCCTGGGCTCTCCTCACAGCGGCCGCCCCTGCAGACCCCCCACAGGGTCGCCGCTGCCAGCAGCCTGTCAGGTAAACCCAGAACAAATGAGTAATTTTACTTAAAAATCTGAGTCCTATTTTATCCTTCTGTGAGACAGAGAAAAGGGTAGCAGCATCTTCCACCTGGCAGTCTATTAAAAGCCATCGTCAGAGGAGTAAGGGCGTTGTTCCTCTGCGTTCATGCTACTGAAGGAGAGCCCACACCAGTGGGAGGGCACGAAGATGGCGTATCCCTGCCCGCTGGGGGAAGGAGAGCAGCGTTGAGAGTAAGTGGAAGCGTGGTCGTGGCTGCCAGCGAGACTTTCGTCTTAACCTGATGCAGTAAAACATTCATTTTGAGCTATATAAATTAATTGCTTTTGTGATGTTAAGCTTGCGTTATGGTATCCATTAGTGGAGCTAGTAATTCCAGGTGTTCATTAGTAATGGAAAGGGGTATTGCATCTCAAAAGTAATTAATTCAGTATGTGGAATTTGTATTTCTCCCAACACTGGAGGACACTTTTGAATAGGAGGTGAGTGTTCAGCTCTTTTGAAGCTGCCCTTTCTCTGCATCCATGTCTGAGAATCTGGTTTCTGAGTTGCTGCAGGAGGGGGTGACATGTGCTATTTTAGGCACAAGTGTGAAAGGGACTAAGTTTATATACACATAACTGTGGATGTGGATGTGCGTATATATATATATGTGCATCTACATATTTATATGTGTGTTGGCATATTCCATTAACTTTTCAGTTTCACTTAGTGGCTTATTTTTCTAATCCCTCTTCTTTTTTTTTCCTTCCCCATTTTAGCCATAAGTGATATACTGTTGTAGAGTGTGAGAATTCCAGTTATTTTTATGTTTTCGTGGAAGTAACATTTCTGGCTTGACTAGCCGTCCTTTAATTGACTGAGTTGTGTAGTTAATATAGTGCTATGTAACCTGTTACTAACCAAATGCATTATGATGTATAACGGCTATGCTGTTCCCAAATGTGCGGTGAGATGGTTCTCCAGGTGTCATTACTGTGAAGTATAAAGCTAGAGAACAGTATAGCTATAGATCACGGCAATAGATGTGCATTTAGCTTGGTCTGCTCTTTTTGCATTTGAGGATTTACCAGAGAGAAGCCTCAGTAGTCTGTTACTGAAAATGATCTGCTGATCCTCTGTGCAAGTAAAATTATTAGCTTATGTTCAAGTATCCCTGATCCTCTTCAATATCAAAATATCTGCTTTGCATTTTTTATTAAATGGACTTGTCTAGCTTCACTTTTCAGCTGTTGGATTTTAATATAACTCTTTTGTACCAACTATCTGCTATCACACTTCTGTTCCCTTGGAGGTATTTCCCACTTGTAAACAAATTATCTTTTTAATCTTTCTGACATGTGAAATAGATTGAGCTCCTGAAAGACTATAAAGCATGTTCTTCAGTCCTTCAGTTCTTTTTTTGCTATGATCTTGCTCTAGTTTATCAACAAACTTTTTGCAAAAAGTATCCCCTGTCATACTCCAAGATTCCTTTGTAATAACTTCTTGCTTGAGTTTGATACTTCTTAATATTTAAGCTGAGGGCAGATAGTCACACTTGAGATACTTTATTAGGCAAACTTTTTTATTAGTCATATTACATAGTTGTCTTCTAAATAACCATCTTCAATATAGTTTGTTTGGGTTTTTTTATCTGCTGCTGTGAAATGATGCAGGAGGTGTAAAACAAACAGACAAAAAACCCAAAGCCCAAACCTGCCTGCTGGCAGCATCTGTTATGAAACCAAACAAAACTGCCTTGGCCGTGAGTACTCTGTCAGCTCTCAAGTGCATCTTGAATACTGTCCTAAAGACTTTACAGAATGGGACCACTCACTCCGGTCACCTTTGGTTTCAGTCTGTATTGTCACGTGTTTCCTCCCACTATGAAAATAATGAGGATGCTTATGAAGTATGGGAGGCTTATGAAGTATGGGAGGCTTATGAAGTATGGGAGGCTTATGAAGTATGGGAGGCTTATGTATAAGAGGGAAGGGTAAAAGATGGAAGCTCACGTGTTCCAAAGTCACTGTCTGGGCAACAGTTGATACCAACTTAGTTGGCAACTTGCTGAGCTAAAGGAAATCTGTATCTTCTCTAGGTTCAAAGTAACTATTTGTAGACTGAGAAAATCAAGGCAATGTAAGGTCACATACAGAACATGTTACAAACTATTGTGCCAGAGGGGTTAGCAGATGTAATTTTAAATAAAAGCTTACATTCAGCAAGCATTGGCAAGGTCACAAAGGAAGTATTGACACAGCATAACATGAAGTTTTGATTTTACCTGATTCCTACCATCACAATATTCTTCAGCCGCAAAGTTCTTGTAGAAAGGATCATAAAGACTCTTTACAAACTCCTAAGCTGCTGTCTTGCATCTTTCAAACTAAAATGCTGAGTAAATGCTGAATGGAAAAGTGTGTTTACTGGTTTTATGATAAATATTTTCTCTTACTGCTCACCTGTGCCTTAAGCTTTATCCTCGGTCTGTTGCTTGCTGAGTGGAGAGAACATGATAAGGAAGATAATATTCTTTCAGACAGTGATAAAATCAGTGTGCTGGACAAAAAATGCTTGCACGTGCAAAGCCCTGTGTTTGTGCAAAGATACCAGATAATTGTGTGCGCAATTACCAGTTTACATTAATGGCTGCCCAATTTTTTTGGATGTTTCTGGATTCTGATGTCCACAGGGGAAGCACATACAATTTCTAGATTTACATGTTATCTCAAAGAGTCAGGGTGACCTGGAATATGCTGTCAATATATCTTTTACAGTGTTCTCCACACTGCTGGAGCTGAGCAAAATGCATTATGGACAAAGCAGTTCTTGCAAAGCATGATTGCTTTTTAAGAAGAAATGTACTTTTCATAAATAAAAAAATGAACAATAAAAAAATGAAAAAATTAAAAAAAAACAGATGGAGAAAAGGATGGTCTTTTCAAAGACTTTTAAACAAACCATGCTGAGCATCACTTAAGTGGCAGAAAGCGTTAAAAAAATCATTTGAGCTTTATCTGATGTCCTTTCATCCACTGATTTCCCGTGCATAAAATAGATTGGAAAAATTTAGAAGTGGATAAATTGGATAATAGCCTTGCCTTCTAATAAACTTTTTAGTTTGTTTTCAGGGGTTGGAATGTGGGGGTTTGGCTTTTTTGCTGTTGGGGGGGGCATTGATTTTGGGCTTGGGGGGAGGGGGTTGAAAAATCAGACTGAATGATGGCAGCCTCTCGCTGTTCTGTGACACTAGATATGGTTATGCAGCTTTTCAATGATCAGGAAACTATGCACAGAAGAGTATCACTGTACAAATGTCTCTCTCTTTTTCAAAAGTGTGTTTTGTCCTTGCTGAGACGCTTGTATGGTAATGATGCCCGTTTGTTGGGTTAATATATAGAGAAAAGAAAAAATACTTCAGAGAAGAATTGCAGAATGCAAAAATGACTGTAGCAAGTCCGTTATGTGACAAGGCACACTGCACTGAATGTTCTTGTTTTCGAAATGCAGACTTCCTCTTTTTTTAGAATAGGGAACTTTACATCTCTGAGGTTTGCTGAAGAGGGGTATAATAGAAGAACAAATGAACTCACTGTCCAAAACATACACCTACCTGCCAAAAGAAAGCACACAAGATACGGGATAGAAAAGATACAGGCATTGAGGAATGTCAGTATCAAGACTGTTGAATTCAAGTATGTGAAGTAGATGTCTGCTCTATAACTTAATGACTTGGTAGGTTAAGTCTTAAAATCCCTGACAATGCTAACTCTTGTGGAATGGAAAATAAAAATTAAGGGTGAGATTTTGAGAGATGTTCAAGCCTGTGATGATTTAACTAAATACTTAAACTTTTTGAAAATACCTCAGAGCTTGGCTTTTATTGAAGTCAATGGTAGGTTAAACTTGTAGGGTCTTCTCAAAATCTTACTAAAAGCCTATTGCATCATTAAGTGTTTAAATGTTTTTAAATCTGACCCTATGCTCTTTCTCCTTTTTAACTTACGTAGTAATGATACTAGTAGATATTGTATGTACTGCTATAATGAAAATTCCTAACAGCATTACATTGTCACAGGAAGATATAAATAAAAGCTTTTCCAGTGAAAGTTTCAGTTAGTTAATGCTGAATAAATGAGATAAATCTCAGACTGGAAAAATGAGTGGTGAAAGTGTTTTACCCAGCCAAATTGCTACTGGTATCTGGATTTTTTTTTTGTCAGTTACTTAAGATAAAAACACTTAAAAAATGGAGATAGGAAAATTACATGAAACGTGGTAGTTCAACTTACTTCAGGGAATTATGCTTTGAACTCTTTGGGAGATTCCTCCCCCTGCATACAATTTGGGAATGGTTGATATACAGTTGTTCACTGAATGTATTACTGTAAGCCTTATCATGTAATATTTTCAAAATTATTGGGTTACTCTCACAAGCAAGAGTTTGGAGGACTGGACATCCAGTCACGTGCAGCCCATTTTGAATTTGTAGTGATCTATGTCCTGTTTGGTATAAGCAGGATTATAGGAGGCTTCTCTTCTGTATGGAATAGTAAAGGAAAGCAAATATATCCTTGACAGAAGAGCCCTGCTTGTAATAAAATCCACCCGTTCCTCCCCCAACCAAACCAAGAAGGTAAATCATTCAACCCTGTCGTAACCCAAAAGCAATGATATAGTTAGAGACCATTTTATAAATTGTTTTACCTTCTCTGAAATGTGACAATGTGCGGGGCACATCTGAGTTGTTATTTCTTTCTATTTAAGACTGAATCACAGAAGTGTCAAGATAAATCCTATGGGTTTGGAGGTTTTATGTAAGCTTGCTATGGTTAATGCAATTGTCTGCGTATCCCAGGCCAGCAAAATGCTTAAGCATATTCTAAGTATTCAGCAAGTCAGTAATTTCAAAGAAGTTACACTACTATTTGTGGCATATGATCTATCATGCAGTGTCAGTTTTCTGTGATGAAAAATGTTGTCCTTTGTCTTGGTAGGAAGTTGGATATCACAGGGATGGATGTGAATATGGGGACTTCGAGCTTTCAAATTTTTAGAATTTAAACAGCATCACTGAATTTAAATGACTTGCTGGTGAGCGTCATGATAAGCACAATTCTGCATATAGATTTCTTAAATTATTTCTACAGCCAAATTCTGCTTTAATGCTTGCCAAGGATCCCTGAAAATGCTAATAAATTTTCAGGGCTTTAAAAAGCATGTCCTTACTTCTCTTAATACGTATATCTGTGGTATGAATCACACAACCAGAACTTTCTCAGAAGATGCTGGAAATGTGCATATGCCTGCCTATTCCTAAACACTTGAATAAAGTTCTGAAAGAATTTGAAACTACAGAAATATTTTGTGAATCAAAAGTCACAGTTGTTTGCGTACATGCCTGAAACGTACTAAGCTGAAAGTCTGTAGATGCATACCCTGTTCTTTTCAAATACAGTATCAGGCAAGTTGTTCTGAAACCTTGTGCATTTTTTTGTTACATTAAAACTCGGGTTTTTTTTCATTATCATAGGCCAGTAAATTTGATCTGTATTAAAACACTGAAGATCTGGACTTAAATTCTGTATAAGGTTTTTCCAGAAAGACAGAATGTCTTACTCTTTCCTTCAGTGAGAAGCAGATGATTGTGTGAGTGCATTTCATAGACAACAATAGAAAAACTTACTAGGAAAAGTACAAACCATCAGGTCTTACCTCCAGACTTCTAAAGTATGTTTTGAAGGGTGGACAATTCGTGGCTAGTAAGTGTTTACTGGACAGTTCTTTCCGTGGCTAAAGTAAAAAAAATAAAAAATAAAAAAAGAAAGAAAATGTCTGGGGCATTTAAAATAGAATCACATTGAAATTAGCACATTTAATTTGATTTCTTTTTAGCTGAGCTGGGAAATAGCAAAATAAATGGAACTGATTTCCTCTGAGGGAGTGCATTGGGATTTTTATGGAGGAGGATAGACCAGCATTGTATAATTTTTTTTTTTTCCTTAATTGTTGGAAGAAATGAAGTCCTGCTGAGTCCCTTAATTAGAATAGTAGAAATGCATATTTGAATTTCCTCTTTAGCCAAATCAGGGTGTATCCTGCTGCCATTACTTCAAAATTAGGCACCTCACCCTGCAAGTGTTCCATGGAAAACAATGGAAAGAAGTGTTAAGCAATCTTTAAGCAATGTCAAGCAACACTTTAGATGCTAGGAACGAGTTAATTTCTCTAGCAGGAACTGCATTTAGTTATTTACTTTTAGTAGAATAAGTAAGAACAAAACCTGTTTGTTGTAAGATCAAAAGCGGGGGAGGGAGGAAATCCAAAGTCTGATTTTTGTAGTTTCTAATGCTGATGATTCCTTGTTCATTTTGGTGCTTCATTATACAAATGCTACTTAGTTTTTCTGTTTGTTTTTTTTCATGCTAAACATGATATTTTGATACTTAGTATTCAAACAGTGATATTAACAATCTGTATTTCACAGCCAAAAGTATTTCTTTCTTTTGTTAATGCACCAAATGATACCCCCTCACACAGACACTTGCATTTTATGAATTGTAACAATATGGTACAAGATTAATTCATAGTGACTACTTCATAGAACTTCCTATTTGAACTTCTGAACTCCTGCAATGGGTGCTGCCTTCCATGCTGGAAAGGAAATATGTGATGCCGTTTCCTAATGCTGTGCAGCATACGCTTTCCCATACACTCTTTCTACATGCATACACAAATTGCGTTGACTTTTTACTAAATCTCCTTCTAAATTGACTTTGTTGAACTGGTACAACTCTGGTTCTCCTGAGTTAGAGTGCCTTAATTTGGCTGGTTAGAGAATTAAGCTAAATCAATATAATTCACTTATACTGATTTAAGAGAGTTAAATTGATGCAATTCCCTGGTGTGTGGTTTTTTTTCCTACTATTGAGAAAAAATGTAGGGAAATTCATGTCATTTTTATGCATTCTGATCTCAAAATTATTTCTTTTACTTGTTGCTGGAAGGCAACCAGCAAAAGTGGAGAATTGTCTTAGAATAAAGTAAGAAAGAAAAAAAGACAACATGAACTATATTTGTGTTTATGTATGTGAAACTCAAGCCACTTTCCTAGGACTGGTGTCCAGTATTAGCCCATGTCAATCATGACTTACATAGAATTTCTCAGACAAGCTGTCCCTTCCCCACCCTCCCAAAAGAACCCGACAACCAATGTCAGAAATCTTAATCTATGTCCATCTTTGAGATTAATATAAATTCTAGTTTGCTGATATTAAATTTCAGTGTGGATTACAGATGGTAGAGGCACTTAGCAGAATTATCTAAATTTTGGCATGAGATGAAAATCATATGAAGGTATTCCTGCTTCATAATAGGATAATGGGTTTAGATGGTGTATGAAACTTTAAACTTAATAAATGTAGCCTTTTTAGTAAAAGATAAACAATGATCATCCTAATTTCTTCACTGCCTTTGTCATAGTTCTATTAAGGACTTGGAACACTGTCTAAATTTAGGCTCTTGATCTTAAATCGCCTTGTAGGATGGCAAAATTGTAATCAGCAAGACAAATTACCTTAAAATTCATTTTAAATGATGCCAGTTTTCTTATTTTTGCAGTTTTGATTAGGTAAAAGTATTCTTGACCAGGAAAAATGCAAGATTTAAAACAACCTATCTGGCATCAGTTTTATCTTGGAATTTTGGCCATCGTAAAGCTTGTTCTGAATAGCTGCGTAGAATACATGCTCAAAACCTGTATTTCAAATGTAGGACAATATAGCTGGATGCTATATGTATATATTTTTCTATTGAATTCCTTTTAAGAATATTTAGGTAAAGAGAATTGAATTAATATAACAGAAAATTTCAGTGAATTCAAATTTTTGGTCTCTACTTCATGTTAAATTTAAGAAAAAGATGAAATTCTTTCATGGATTAGAACATAATGGTTTCAGCTTAACTGTTTTCAATTTCTTTATTGTACTTTTGATGGTTGACTTCGGAATATTATTTGTAGTTTCCTCCGGCTTCAGCAAACTATTGCAAAAAAAATTTACAGCGGAAAAAGTTAGATATTCATCTCTTGTATCTGAATGTCTCTAATTTATAGTATTTTTAAAAGATGAAGAGGCATTTTAAATTGAATTTTTAAGCTAGTGAGTTGGGGGGGACTCATTTGTCGTGCTAAATAGGTACCAGGTCAGAGCTCTGGGATGGCTGTATGGAAAAAAATACTGTTAGGAACGTATGGCAAGATCTACATGTCACTAAAGAGGCAATGATCCAGTTATCTCAACAATTTAAAAGAAATGATTCATATGAGTAATTTATTCTGTATTATTATAATATTATATGTGATTGCGTGTTATATAATACAATAAAATATTAATGTCTTATTACACATTATGTATTATTATATTTAACTTGCAGAACTTTCCTGTTGTTAATTTCTACATACATTTTATTACTGATAGCCAACTTTGTTATGTTGTGCATGTTTCTAGTACTTCCAAAAAGAATTCATTGTTAAACAATCCACTTGATATCTTGTCCTGGTTTCGGCTGGGATAGAGTTAATTGTCTTCCTAGCAGCTGGTACAGCGCTGTGTTTTCAGTTCAGTA
>JAVKLA010000028.1:6946643-6971124 GCA_034782735.1 Sagittarius serpentarius
ATCCCACTGGGTGGGGGGGGAGCGAGTGAGCGGCTGCGTGGTGCTGTGTTGCTGGCTGGGGTTAAACCACGACATATCTTTATTCTTTTTAATGGATATTAGAGCCTAAAATGAGGTAAAATCACCTTACCTGAACTGTGCAGTGTTGGTAGTACATGGTGACATGCATCACTTACATATCCTTGCAAAAAGAGAAAGTCAGCATTCTGGACTTCCTGTGTAAATTTACTGTTTGGCAGCACCAAGTACACCTTTTTTTAAAAAAACAAAACAGAAACAAGCAAGGGAACCTGCTGAGCAAATACTCAGTTTCATTATAGAGTACTGCTGCTTTCTGTTTGGCTGAACCTAGCCTCTCTTTGTATCCTTTTCTAAATATTGCAGGTATAGGTGCAACTGGTCCAGGCATAATACAAGAACATTCCTGGAGTTTCTTTGCTCTACAGTGACATTTAGATCATTAAAGCTGCTTTGATGGATGCTTCCTGGTGGGCAAATCTGTTGTACTTGAAAACTGTGATCGTAGTGGTTCTACAGCGTGATCCTGTATTATTATCCTTTGTCATGTTTAGATGCTGCAGTGGAGCATGACTTGCAGTGATGGTGAATTTCTTTCGTAAGAACTAGTATATCTGCTCTCCATTTAAGTGGCAGGCTCCCTTTAAGTAACTTCCCTCCCTCCCCCTGGAGGAATTACTTCCAGCTGTTACACAGAAAATAATGTCCGTCCTCACTGACTTCTGGGAAGGTGTGCACCCAACCGTCATTTTGTGGCATCCATCTGCAAAAAAATTCTGAAATCAGAGGAGAGGTACAGGATTCTCTTTTGAATATCCAGAAAGATTTTTAGAAGCTTTAGTCCACTTTAATTGAGTTTTAGTTTTAGTAGGTTGATCTTCTGTGTAAGTGCCATGAATAGTGCAAGCAAGGTGGAATGACTCTCTGGTTAATTACCTAGTTTCCAGAAGAAAAAGTATTCATTTTCTTTCAGCTTGAGCACAGGGTGTTTTGCCAAGGCTAGTACTTTGCTGTACATACTTGGCCTATTCTGACAGTTCAGAATGTCTGATTTGTGTTTGCCGACTGAACATGAAAAAGACTTGGCTGCGAGCCCTCCATCTTGAAGTGATTGTAAGCTCCTTTCCCATCCTTAAAGGAATACCTAGTCTTTACTATAGCTGTTAAGTTGTTTTGTTTGGCCACACCCTTTACACTCTCCCTACAGTCTAAAGGACTCCTTAGGTCTGCAGCATTTCGTTGCTGTCCCATGTATGTATGCTGTAACTTAGAGCTGATACATTCTGTAGTACACTCTGTGTTGTCAAGGACTGTTCTTCCCCCCCATCCCAAGGATATATGTAGGATAGCCATTCACTGGCTTTCGCTAACATGATTCATGAGAAATAAATCCAGATTTTCGGTGACTTTTTGATGACAAATAGAAAGCTTAGCAACAGTTGATCCCAATGCCGGGGGAACAATTAACGCCCACGACCCCCTCCAAGGTTAGTAGAACCATATCAGTTGAAGATGGTAGATTTAAAAGAAAGCAATGCACCTTCCACCCCTCCGGAAAAAGCCCTAATGATTTCAGTTATGCTTAGCATGTTGAAAATCATACTGCTTAAACTGCAGAAAGATTAAACTGGTACCTTTATCAGACATTATGTGGAATAATGCCGTATGCAAGGATGATGGTTATGAGATAGACACACATGATGTTTGCTTTGTGAGTCCACTATACTGTATCTCTTTTAATTGTCTGTCAAATTCTAATTGCAGAAAGCAGAATTAAAGGAGCCTGAGGAATGGAAGGGTGAGGTGGAATAATCCATTTTGGTACCAGTGTACACAGAGCATAGAGAACATGACGGGCTAAAGAGTCTTGAAAACCTCAGGCTTTTTTCTTTCTCTGCTAGCAGACACTGAAACATGACAAGCTTATGTACTGCGACTGTTGTCTCAATCGGCAGAGCTTGTGACTATAGTTTGGTGGCAGCTTTCATCTGCAAATTACAGTAAAATGAGCCCTTTTGGGAACAAAATGAAGATGAGCGTTCACAGTTCATAGCTGTGACATACTTTGGGACTCAGATCAAGATCTAGGCATTCTGTTACCTTTTCTGAAACTCTGAAAGTTTGGTGACTGTTTCATTCCGCAGGCCTGGACTTGGTGGGGCTTGAGTCTTTTCTTTGTCCTCTTTTCTCTGTCTCTCACGACGAGCCTGGAGCCTCTGTGTCATCTCCTAAGGTCTGGTTGGCAGTTTCATCCCCCACTAATAGCAAGGGGAAACTCCTCTGACAAGAGCCATAGCTCTAGGGATACTTTCTCAGAAGAGGTGATGCTTTTATTAGTGGATAGATTTTTCTCTTCTCATCTGTGTTTTCTGCCTGTTTAGGAGGAATAAGTTAGAGGCCTTGGAAGGGGAAAGTGACACCCAGGTTTGAATCGTGTATTTGGCATTGATACAGCAAATTAAAGCAGCTTCACTCCTACCTGAGAATGACTTCTGGATACTCTTAAATATTTTACAACTATTAAGAAGAGAAGCCTTGAATGCAGCTTAACACCTTATTTTGGCAGCATGTTCCTGCAATATATACTTGCAGTACTGCTTCTCCCAGTGTTCGCAGATCTACCTGAAGCATGATATTTCCACAGAACAAGTCTATGAACACTCCCCAAAGAAGCAACCTAAAAGAATTAATGAATACAATTGAATCACAATAGTGGGGTTTTTTTAAGTCTGTAAATTAATATTTGAAAAGAAATTCCCTTATCAACACATTGGGCACGTTGTTTACACGTGTCCAAATAGTGTCATGTATTTTCCTAGAATATCTTCCTGTTTTCCATCAGCTTCTTGGAATCATGTGGTGGTTCACATAATTATTGCCATGAAGTAATGAATGTCAGTGGCATTAACATGAGAAATAGAAATCTGAATAATCTTATCATACTTGACTATAGGGCTCTGTAAAGAAATGACTGTAAAGCAGTGAATTTGCCATGATATATTTCTGATTGCAAAGCAAAAGTTGGCAAAGAAATTCCACTTTCTCTGTAGAATGAGAATGAAGCATATGAGGGCCCTGAGGGCTTAATTTTGCAAAAAAAATGTGAAAAGGACTGGTTTTGCAGTAACTGTGGCCCTTGCACAAAACTTGCTTCATTCTCTGCACTGAATGAAGCAGGGAATCTTGGGCTGGGATTAGGAAGGAAGAATAATTAGACTGTGTCTTAGTTGTGCCTTAGTGCATGTACATGTAGGGCTGAATTACGTAGGTGTGTTCTTGCTTCTTGGTGAACACAGAGAATTGCAATTCAAATTAAAAAAAAAAAAAATTCACTATCTTGTATTTGTCCTGGGTTCAGAGTGTGGTTTCAAGCAGTTGTTGAGAAATAGCTGATGTACTCAGTTAATACCTAGGTTAATACGCTGGCTATGTCTATTTCTGTGCCCATATTCTCAATTTAGCTTGCCTTAAGCCAGTTGTGCTTTAGGACAATTAAGGTGCTGGATAAATAGAACTCCGGTGTGCTTTTAATGTTCTAATTCCTAAAGAACCTCACCAGTTTGATTCACAGCTCAGCAAACCTCTAGCTAACCTATAGCAAGTCTATCTGCTCTACTGCTGAGTTCTCCTGAGCTCCTGACAAGGCATTTCTTTTCTGAAGGGGTGATGATTTTAAGCAGGCTGGGCTGCTTAAGTGATGGGGTGATTGATGCAGACTGTGATGGCTCCAGGCAGGAAAGTCCATTTCCTTTTGTGAAATGAGAACATATGCTGGTCATTATGCAAATAAAAACATAAAAGCTTAAGCACCCTGCAGCTCTCAGTTCACTGAAGAAGTTTATTAGGCTTCCTTCATCTCCCACAAAGAACTACGAAGTTGTCTTCTGCTGGGTTTATGTTCGCAGTGTCTGGGAATACAACTGCCTGCTGGCACTTGCTGTTGCTAGAGCAGCAGGGGTTTCTGAGAGGGGATTTTGACAAGCCTAATCACTAGAAGTGTTGGGGCTGCCTGCTGCCTGAGATGGTCGCAATATCCCTAGGCTTTTTTCTTTTTCTTTTCTCCCCGCCCCGCCCCGCCTTTAAAAGAAGAGCATCCTTCTTCTTAAAAACTAATTGAAACTGTAATTTACAGTTCAGCTGCTCATACATCAGTGTACTTACAACTTTAAAATAAAATTACCTAAGAGTGTTAATATAAAATTGGCAATTTAGTGTCCAAAACTCTTTATGCCAGGTCTCTGTCATCCTTCCTTGTAGCTGCTAAGATTAGTGGAGTGGGAGCTGCTTGTAGGGAAGGGAGAGATGCTGACTTCTTTTATCTTTCATCATACTATCTGCAGATAGCAGTATGCAAGAAAAATGGCTTGTCAGATAAGCCTAAAACTTATTTAACAGATTAGAATCTTTTCCAAAATAGCATATGTTAAATGCCAAACATGTCTGAACGGTTATGAGCAAAAAGTAATACCAGGCTAACGTGATAAGATAAAATAAACAGAACCATTTTTCAAGTTATGCTTAGAAGACATATTGACTAAAACACTGCAAGTAGATAGTTTAGGCTGTTACTTTCTGTTTGGGTTTGTAATATCAATGAAAAATTATGTTTCCTCTTTCTGTTGTCTCATGAGTTAAAACCTGTTATATCATATTATGCAGACCACATGTGATAGGCCAGCTAGAGCAACAGCTACAGGATTGAAGGAGAATGCATAGATGTGTTTTACCTAAGGCACTGGGGAGATGGTCTTTTGTTCAGTAAACAATCACAAAAGGTAAATCCACACAGCTAAAATAGCTGCAGTAGGGAAGAACACCTTGGCCTTTTCTGGGCACTTTCCCTGCTGGGGTCTCCAAAGGGCGAGCCGGTGGATGCTGCTATTTTTTAAGCTTGTTGGTGCTCTTTGGAAGTTTCACTTGACCAACAAGGCTCTGCTGCTGGATTCCCTACAGCTTCCTGGTAGTTTCCTTGATAGTGCAAGTAGTCCGAGGCATCATTCTGCACAGCAAAGAGGAGCTTTGATTAAGTGGAATGGGAACCTGTGCAGTGGCAAGCCAGTGAGATGCTGTTGTGATACTAGATCTCAGAAATTCTTTATGATGGTCTTGTAAGCTAAAGCATTGTGGAATGATTACTGGCAGGCATGCTTAGCCTTTTTCTTCTTGGGTTTTGCACCCCCACACCCCCCACCCGTTCCAAGCAAGCCCTATAGTACAGTACTCAGGGATATATAATAAAGACTTAGTCACTGACCAGATGTTCTGGGTTAATCCCAGCAGGTAGCTAAGCACCACATAGCCACTTGCTCACTCTTCCCACAGTGCGATGGGGGAGAGAATCTGAAGGGTAAAGTGGGTTGATAAAGACAGTTTAATAGGGAAAGCAAAAGCTGTGTACGCAAGCAGAGCAAAATAAGGAATTCATCTGCTATTTCCCATTGGCAGCCAGGTATTCAGCCACTTTCAGGAAAGCAGGGCTCCATCATCCGTAACAGTTACTCGGGAAGACAAACGCCACAGCTCTGAACATCCCTCCCTTTTTCCTTCTTTTCCCAGCTTTTAATGCTGAGCACAATGCCCATACGATGTGGGATATCCCTTTGTCAGTTGGGGTCAGTTGCCTCCCCTCCCAACTTCTTGTGCAACCCCAGCCTACTTGCTGGCGGAGCAGTGTGAGAAGCACAAAAGGCTTTGATGTTGTGTAAGCACTGCTCAGCAAGGCTAAAACATCCCTGTGTTATCAACACTGTTTTGGTCACAAATCCAAAGCATAGCACCATAGCAGGTGCTATAAAGAAAATTAGCTCTATCTCAGCCAAAACCAGTACACCAGACAAGAAAAAAGGTGGACAGTCTCAGAGAAAAATTTAATCCATCCTGTATGACCAGGAAACAAGGTGGGCCTGACCTGTCAAACACACAAACACGTTGCATAGGGAGCCGTGTCCTGTAATTCAGTAAATGACCGGGCTTGTAGTTGGCCTGTGTCCCACTGCACGTATTGAGAAGCTGTTTCAGACCCTCACCCCAGCAATGATTGAGAGCTTTCTTCTAGTCACCAGCCTGGTTTATTCAGAGCTTGTTCTTCTGCAGGCCTCTTTGTTTAGCTGAATTACCTCTTTCTCCCCACTGTTTGCGTCCTGATTTACTTGCAGGGAATGGTTCTGTTCCCTCTTGGCTTTCGGTGTGGTTAATCAAGCCAAGTTTCTTTAATTCATCTTTGTCAATACAAATTCAAGAATGATTAACGTGTGACAGAATTACACTCAGCATTCTAAATGGGCTTTTCCATCTAGCAGTCATACGGTCTTGGCAGACATAGGTCTGCTAGAAAAGCTTTGCTAGATATATCCAAAGATTTTTTTTGGCTTTTGCATAACTGTGTCACAGTTTCTAGGACTGACGTAAGCAAAGCAGGCAATTGCCTTAGGCACCAGATTGCTGTGGCAATTAAATAGGCATGGCCTTCTGTTAATTTTACCCTTTTTTACCTGCATTGTGAACAAACGCAGTACTGGTACTTAATTCTTAAAGCATAACTACACCAATAATATTTCACTGTGTTTTCTTCAGAGGAAGCAACTGCTAGGTCAGCTAGTTGCTTTTTCTTTCCTGTAATAATTGGCTCTCGCTGTTCAAGGTTTTTAAGTCTTGATGGGGGGTAAGGCTGCATTTAAGCTGAGTTCGTGTATTGATCTCACCTGGTTCTGATTTTGCTGCTTCTCATGCTGCCAGTCCCACTGCTCACTGTTCTGTGCTACTCATTGCTCTGCTTCTCATCCCTTTAGCCATGTTTCACACAACTTCTCCCCCCTGCTCACCGCTCCCACTATCACTGCCTCATATATCTTGCCTTGCTAGCTGTGCTTCATGCTGCTTTTCTCCCTGTTTTTTCACCTCATCTCTTTCTTCACTGTGCTAGCCATTCTAGCAAACTTCAGCAGCTTTGCTGGTATGGTGGGTTGACCCCAGCCAGAAACTAAGCACCCATCAGCCACTTGCTCGCTCCCCCACTGCAGGACGGGGGAGAGAATTGCAAGAGTGACAAGAAAAACTCGTGCGTCAAGATAAAGACATTTTAATAAATGAAGAGGGGAAAGGGGGGATGTGGAGGGGAAAAAAAAGAAGAGGAACACCCCCACCCCCCCAAAAAAAAACCCAAAACAAAAAAAAACAACCTGAAAAACAAGGGATACACAAGTAATCACTCATCACCAACACACAGATGCCCCGTCTCTGAGCAGTGGCTGCTTTGGAAAAGCTCCCTTTCAGTTATTGCTGAGTGTGAAGTTGCATCTCTTTGGTCAATTCGGTCAGCTGTCCCAGCTGTGTCCTCTCCCAGCCTCTTGCCCACCCTCAGCCTGTTTGGAGGGGGGCAGACTGAGAAACAGAAGGCCTTGGTGCTGTGCAAGCACTGTTTGGTAACAGCTGAAACATTGAGTGTTACCAACACTGTTCTGGTCACAAGTCTAAAGCAGGGCGTCATATGGCCTGATACTGTATCTCCTACTTGATGAGAAATTCTTACGTTAAAGCCAGAGCTTTTCTTTTTCCAAAATGTCTTGTTCTTCTTTCTCTAGCCATTGTATTGCAGCACTGGAAACTATTAACAAAGACTGCTGTTACCGTTCATTCCAGATAAATTTAGACAGGCATTAGAACTGCATATTACTGTAAACAGAAAACTTTGCTACGCTCCTTCTAATAGAAATGCCTCTCTTGCATTACACAACACATGCAAAGCAACTGTGCTTTAGGCTTGCATATTGATCCTTCCCATTTGCCTTCCCTTTGCTTGCTTAATTGTCGTAAGTAGGCCCCTTCACTTCTCAGCAGCCTCTTGGAGGTGAGGGGGGGTGTGGAGTTTTCTTGCACCTCGGCCAACACCCCTTCCTAAGGAAGGGAAGCAATCTTTGCTTTAACTAAAGGGCTGGGCAGGCTCTCCTTGAATGAGCAAGAGGCTGAAAAAACTTTGGAATGAAAGATGAAGTCTGCAAGGACTGTCTCAAAGGAAAAAAATCTCAAAGGGAATATTTGCCACAAGAAATAACGTTCTTCACCACACGGCAGTTGGATGAGATGGGTATTACCAGAAGTGTCCTCTAATGGGAACGCTCCAGGAGATCATTTTTCCCATGGTTGGGCTTTCTGGCAGGCTGTGTAGTAGGTGCAGCTGACACAAAGCTTGAAACTTGTTGTTTTCAGAAGAAAGGGCGAGAAACAGGGGAGACAACAAGGTAGCTGAACCAGGAACAGAAAGGGTTTTTTGAGGTAACTCTGACGTAAGTAGTCTAGATATAGTTCTGGTTACATTTCTTCACCTGTGTCCTTTATAAGCATTTGTTACTTTTGTTTGATGTGGATTTTACAGATGAATGCTTGTGTGTTTTATATTAGCTGTTTTTTAAGTTACCGATGATTTAAGTAACTGGATACAAGCAAGGTATTCCTCCTTTAAAGGTGTGTCGAATTCCTGCGGGTGCTGCCTGAAGGAATTTAACAGGCGCTCCAGCTGCCCTCCGCGGCTTCTGCCCTGTGAGCCAGCCGGAGGCTCAGGGGCCAGAGGCAGCAGGAGTGTCTTCTGGTGGCTGCAGCTCAGGGTTTTCTGGCGTTTGGCAAGACATGGGCAAGTATGTTTAAACTCCACAGGTTGCAGAAAGGTTAAGAGAGTCACAGGGCATTGCTGGATGTAAGGAACAGCTTTTTCTCTGTATGCCTAGGGTGTTTAAGATACATGTATCAAGAACTGTGAGGCATACACATTTTATAGTGGGAAAGCACATTAAGTACTGTGCAATCTGCATTCCAGGTAGAGATCCACCAGGGATGTATACTGTAGCATGGTGTAAATATTCAGGATTATTTTTCCTTTGACTTCTTTATACATTATACATACTTTGAAATTAATTTACTGACTAATAGATACTTAAGCTAATGACTGCTACAGATTGTTAGCTTTCTGGTATTACATTACTACTTAAGAAGGAAAAGATTTTTTTTTTTCCTTCCCCAGATGACATGCTGTGCAGGTTATATAAATGAAAGGCTAAGTTTAGAACTTTGAATTTAGATCATCCCTGTGTGTATTATGAGCAAATAATATTGCCTGAATAAATAAAAACATATAGATGTATTTAAAAAAATTTCACATTTTATGAAAGGTCCTGGAGAAGTAGTGGTTAGAGACTAGATAGTAAATGCAAAAATTAGGGGATGAGATTCTTTGATCCTTTGCAGAAGGTCACTTAGGATTAATCTCAAAGTCCTTTTTCGTGGTAGGAGCTATAATTCCTGTAGTTAATAGGATAGGACTTTGTGTTACATGCCTACATTATTCTGGACTCTGAGGGTTGTCCATTATATGCTAATCAAATTGCCCTCTGTTTTATGCACATGTGCCATTTGTTTACTTTTATAATTACAAACAACTTACTAAAAGAACATTCCAAACCTTCATTCCAAAAATATTCTTTATACTGTTTAATGTACTTAATTGAAATCATGTAGTGTCTAAACTATTTTCTTGAGTTCTTAATATTCTGCCACACCCCACACCCCCAAATAGTTTTGGGTTTTTGCAGCTTAGAGGTCTGGACTACCTGTATAAAATTTCTTCTGTGTAATTAAGAATAGGAAACATGCTAAAAATATACTGAAAGCACATTCAGTTGTAAGAAATTATTGTACCTCTTAGTATGCTGCTCTGCAACTATAGACTTATTGGCATAATGTTCCACCTACATGTGGTGCTAATAAATATGTATTCATAGACAGGAACAAATGCACTGTGATTTATGAGTCATTGGTAGGAGAAAAATCCAACTGTTTTACAGTAATGTACAGCTTGTCTTGCTTAATTGGAAATAGATTGTTTACGTATTAATTATTTTCATTTTTTAAACTGAAAAGCAACCTTTTTGCTGCATGTCAAGATGTACTATGCATACCCTAGAATACATCAAATAAACCAGTTCCTCAAAGATCTAATCCAGCTGGTGACTAGGGAATAGTTACTCTAATTCTCTAGTATTCTGCAGGGCAATTAAGTGCAAATGCAGTTGTTCCATGCCCTGATTTATCAGCCTGTTCATGCTCAGTCCAGTGAAATGACAAGTATGTTTCAGAAGGCCTTGTGTGACAAGGTTTCTTTGATTCTAGCAAGGGATGGGGACAAGTCCATAGTCAGAGAAATTCACCTAGAAATCGCTGATTTATGGTGTTTGAACATGATATGTGGACTCTGTGCAAACTCAGTGGCAAGTAAAATGTTTTGCAGTGCAAAGGTTTAGAAGTCTTCATATTTTGGTGGATATTTGCATGTATAAACCTTTGTACACACAGAACACTGTAATTTAAGAGGCTATATACACAGCTGATTTGCTGGAGGTCCAAATTTGGGAAATTACATATTCTGGGTATCTAGGAAAAATCAAGGTCCATTACTACTACCAAAAATATTTGTTATCTTTGTTGAAAAGGTAGCACATCCTTTGAAAGAAGAACTGATAAACTTTACTGTAATTAATTTTTGGTACCTTAAATCAACCAGCTATATTTCTTTCAGTGTGACTGAACAGGAATCAACTTGGCATCAAGTACTTTTGCCAGGTACCAGAAAAAGCACGTGTATATTGCTTGTTTCCTTTCTTGATTAGTGTATTAGATTTGCTGCTTGTAACAGCCTTTCTCTTTTCCCCTTATCACTCGTGCCCAGAGCTGGATTTAGAATGGTGTCTTAGCACCTGAGGTCCATAGCGCCCTTCTCTTTGGCAGCCTTCTGAACTCTCCGTGCCCAGGAAAGCACCACCGTGGGAATGGCCCCTTGCTGATGATACGTGACAAATGTCAGGTTTAGAAATTGAGATGGCTGAGAGAGAAAACTGATCAACTTGGGGTACTTTCTCTTTATAGGGGTATATGATTTCAGCTGGACACCTTGGCGTCCTGTGCTGCGCTGTGCAATGAGGTTGTCCTTAGCTGTTCACACCTGAGAAAGGCTTATCCTTCACACAGTCAGTCAGTAGGTTCACTGTGATCCTCAAGAAAACCTGCATTTGTATGAATTAAGCTCTTCATTATCCATCTGGTGGTATCTAGCACAGATCGTAACATTTAGCCTTCAAATTAAAATATATTGGGGGGGGGGGGGGGGGTGTAGCAATGTAAACATAAGTGAAGGACAGCTGAAAATGAAAGTAAGCACATGCTTCAGTAAGCTTTAAGAAATGTTCTGATTTCTAAAGGATATCTGAAATTGTGCTTTACCTTACCTAAAGAAAAATTGTAGAAATCCTTGGACCACACTGATGTCTCTAGTACTAACAGCCCTGCTAAACAGTGCAAGTTGCCTAAAACCAATGTCAAAATGAATATGAAGGTTTTTCAGGTGGTTATTGTGAAAGTCTTTTCCACAGGTGGGAAGGTGACATCATTATTACATTAGAAAGAACATATATTGAAGCATTTAGGTTCAATCTTGCTTGAGGAAGTAGGAGTGCTCTGCTGCTTCTCCCATTTTGCCACCTTTTACCTGGGGCTGTTGCCATCTTCCTTGCTTCACTGGCCAGAACGAAGAAGAAAGAAAAGAAAGCAAACAAACAAAACATCCCAGCCAAAATACCACACCTCTGCCACTGGCTTTTGCAGCCCTCTTTTTCCATCTGATAGCTCCTGTACAAGTGCATCACATTGCAGCATATTCTGCAGGAATACGCTGTGAATGGCTACTTTGGGTATGGCAATATGTACTTCACTTGAATTCCATTCCACACCCATGTGTAAAATGTTTGTCTCTTACATTGACTGCTAACTTGCAAAAATGATCATAAATTGTGATGAAAAAGGAACTGAAACGCCTTTCATATTATTTAGAAAATATTGGTGCTAACCTGACAGTCATTGTTATTTCCCCTCCTCTTTATGCGTCAATCTGTAAGAGCACATTTGTGAACTAAAGTAGAAATGCAGTTCATTACAACAAACCTGAACTTGTGTGCATTTGTGTCATCATCTCTGCTCTTCCAGGACTGTTCCAATGACTCTTCTACTAGAGCACATTCTCATTGTGAGCAGCCTTGGTGGTTAATTTATAGTCATGTGACATGGTAAACCAGACAGCTTCAACAATTTACATTAGCCAAAAACCAAGAGATTTCCAAGATGAAGAAATTTCCAAGGCCTTTACCCTCTACACTAGATGCTCACTCAAATCCTGACATCCTTTATCCTTTTGTGACACGTGATTTTTGAGTAACCTTTGCACTTCACTGTAGCAGGCTAGAGAAATAAATCTAATGACTCCTATATTCTTCTGAAGAGTGACGGAGGCACAACATATATTCTTGTTCAAAATATCCCCTTTTAGTGATGAGATTGGATGGCTGCTTTCATTTTTCCTTCCCAGACTTGACACAAGAATAACTGTACAGTCCAGGTGATGGTTCTTCCGGTCCCGTATCTTTTCCCAGACATCTGGCTCAAGTCAGACAGCTGGGGGAAATCATAAGGGTAAGGCAAGCATGGAATGATATTTCCACTGAAACTGAAGTCAGCAAAAAGCAATCTATGTGGTACACGTACAGTCTAAGAAGGTGTTTTTTGAATGAAGGAAGTGTCTCTGTAATATCATATGATAAGCATGGTGCTGTTTGCTCCTTTTGGGAAGATTAAATTTAGGACAATGTCTGGGAGGAAAAAAAATGAGCCTTCTAACTTACAGCTTCTTGTAGCAGGAGAAGAGGCATTGGAAATTCTGGGTGCTTTAACTGCTTTTAATTTTTGTTTGAACTTTTCAGGCTGTCTTGCTTTTTCTGTTGCTCTGACTGTATTTGTTTCTTAAGAGTGTATTTTTTATTTTTACTCTTGGTACTGGTGCTACTCCCTTTTGAAATAGTGTTCTCTGAGAGTCCTTTTTTGGTTACCAGTCCATTTCTTCCTGCTTAGTTACATTCATGATTTTCCCTTCCTGTGCCATCTCTCATGTCTTACACTAGGTCACTCTGTGCAGTGAAATATATTAAGAAGTTTTTGTCCCTAAAATGTGCACAGTTTGTATTAATCTTCTTTTCTAAATCCCTCCTTTTTTTGTCTGTTTTATGCATATTCTAACTCATCTTTGCCGAATTTGGATTTTAAAATCTTCTAGGAAAGGACTTCGTCCTTTTACAATCTCTTTCAACGATCAGGCAAAGTTAATGGCTTGTATGAATGTTTAATAATAATAATACTCATGGAGATGTATTTTTTAATAATAATGAAAGTTCAACAACTGCGTGAATATTCTGTGATATTGCTGCTTTGAGCGTTGACATTCAGGATCAAACTTTCTAAAATAATAGACCTTTTTCCCCACTTACCTGTATGACCAATATGGTGTCTAAATATATGTTAGGCATTGATTATACTGTGCAATGTGTGCAGGCAGACTCCTAAATCTGTGTGGTTGCTACCTACATAAATCTTGTTGAAACCCCCTGTAGACAGAAGGGCTTATATGTGCATTGCAGGAGCCTGCAAATCATGCACATAAATACCTGTCTACCCAGGAGTTTTCTTGCAAAATTATAGATACAGAAATGGAGGTTTGGATTAATCTGGCATGCTGCAGTAAAGCTGTAAACAAGGAAGTCGTACAGCTGCCCTCTGAAGTAGGCACAATTTTTACTCCTATCAGACTGCACGTTGTGCATGAGCAGTGTCAGACTTATCAAATTTGTTGACCAGTTTAATCTGTTAAACAATTTAACATTTATTGGCAAGTTTATGTGACTGAACTGACAAAGAATTTTTCAGCCTGGTAACTAGCTAGTTTGGGGAATTGGGGAAGCAGTGCCTGTCCCTTCCTTCACCTTCCCTTCAGTCAGCCATCCAGAACACAAGGACTTCCAGCTCCCCACTTTCCTTTCAGTCCAGGTAATAGGCTGAGGGAACCAGACCATAACCGAGTCCTTGCTGTTAAAGCTTTGATCTTGCTATCTTCTAAACAGCCAACTGTGTCAAATCCCTGCTTCTGGGATCATTGGCTTCCAACCAGCTCATGGGGTTAGTTGCGTTTGTTACCATGTGAGCAAACTGAAAAAAATACTTTTCTGTTTAGATTTGTTGCTGTTAGAAAAATTCATAGAATTTTTTACATCTGCTTTCATGAGAAATCAGATTTAAGTAGATGGAAGCACAGACAGGAAGCACTAACAGAAAGTTAGGATGCAGCAGAGACTGTAAACTGAGGAGGACATGCTGTGCAGACTTGTAAAGATTATTTAAGGAAGACATTTTAGTCTCTGAGAAAGTCATACTTCACACTTGCAGGTGCACTGGCAGTCAGATTTTATGTTGATTGTCTACTGCAAGCAGCACTGTCATTACCAGTAACACTGTTTCTGGTATATAGCTCAGCCTCTTCAGTTTTGTCAGTGATTTTGAGCTGTGTTTAGTAATAGCGTAAGTAAGACTTTTTTTGTGTAGGTTTTTTTTGTGTAGTTTTTTACTTCCTTGCTCTATCAAGAATCTGTTGGCACTGCTAGTGTTTTGGGGGTGGGGTGGGGTGTGTTACCTATGTTATCACTTAAATGTACTTCTGTTTACATGGACACTGCTAATTTTCACTTGAGGAGATCTACCTGTTAGATGGCTCTTCATTTGCCTCTATCTCTATTGCAAGAGCCCTTCCATGTTAAGTAGCACAGTGTTAAATAACAGCCTTATACTTCTTTTGACAAGTTTCTGTAATGTTTTCCTTTAATAACTATTTTAAATTTATATTTTGTAGGTGTTTAAACAATAGGTTATATAAATAACACAAGTGGTATGTACATGAAAATACATATATTTTTACATGGACTCATTGTCCAACTGCAGTTCCTATGGGCGTTGTTAGAGGTTACTGTTAGTGTCAGGCATTTCTTTAAAGAAACCCATTTTATGAAGTTGTCAGTAGGATAAAGATAGCATTTTTCTTGTTCTTGCTTAAATGGCTTAAACTCAACAGTGAAGACACTGAGGTTCAGTGTTATGCTTCAAGAGTGATAACGTATCGTCTGTATTTGCTTCCTCCTGCTGTCTTAACCCTTTTTAAGATAGGGCTTTGACATGTCTAAAATTATAAGCGCTAGCTTCACTCCTTTTCACGTTTGTTCATGTTAGCCACCATTGTTTGTAATTTAGATTTCTCTGTTAATCCTGAGTACTCTTTTCGTACCTCTCCTTTATTTACCACTCCTCCTAGCACTGTCTGTGTAAATCACTGTGCCATTCCGTTCTGCTGTTCCCTGTCCGAGAATGAAATCCTGACCCCAGGGAAATCAGTGGCAAAGTACATTAACTTCGCTAAGCACAGGATTTCTTCCTACCAGTTCTGTATCCTTCCGTCCCTTGATTTGACACACAATGTCCTTATGTCAGGAATTTAGAGTGGAACATTTATTGTCTGCCATTTGCTATCTGATTCTATAAAAACTTGCATAGAAGTTGGATCAAATTTTATCGTACAGCTGAAGTCAAGACAAATTACAGTCCTCTCCAGAAAGAGAAACCACCACAGATGACTTATTTTTACGTTAACCAGGGCTTGAATGACACTGGGCAACTTCAACACAAATGCCTGCAGAGGCCAGCTAACAAAAGTCACTTGCTAATTGTTTTGTCTTGCTGTGGTGTCAGGACTTAATTGTAAGTATATATCTCTTTTTTCCATTTTTTATGGATTATGGATTTTATGGTATACTAGACAGCTACTGAGAAAGATAAAGCTAGTATATAAGCATAGCTTAAAAAAAACCAACCACATTTTATCACATTTTATCACTAAAAATTATTGTAGCCTTTTTTGTGTGCTTTGCAAGCTCGTGAGAGATGTGCCATATTGTTCAGTGGTCTTGGGGAAGCAGAGCTGCTTCTTTTTATGGACAGAGGTTTTTGAGTAGGTATTTTCATAGTAAGATAAAATAGGACATTGAGTTTCTTTAGAAAAAGATCAAGATATTCTTGATTACTAATTTACATCCTTAGTTTGATAGGATTTGTTTTTCATAGAGAAGATGTTTCAATGAGACTTAGTTTTTGGAATAAAATGCTACTCAACATAAGCAAGAATGCAGAAAAGAGTATCAGAGTCTGACCCATATTTACTGTTCACAATGAAGAAAAACAAGCCTTTCATTTGCAGTTTTGAAAAAAAGAACAGTTTTTCAATATCCTGTAGTATTTTGTTGTTATATTTCCTGATACATGTTGTGATGTATCATTTTGGAGATTCCCAAAGTTTCTTACATGATTCTGGCCAAGTATTTTTTTTTTTGTATTGTTTTCTTCTAACTTCCTCATGTACTGTAAAAAAAAAAAAAAAAAAAAAATCCAATTTTGCTATCAGCCCTTCTATGCATCATAATAAAACCAGAACGTTAGTGCTTCTTTATCATTCCTATCACTTACTGTTCCTTCTCTTTAGAATTGAAAAGGGTAAGTTATATTACTGGACTTAATTAGATGTTCTTTGCAGTTAGATAATGAGTAAAAGTATAAGAAGGTATAAAAAGAAGGTACACTATCATGATTTGTAACCAGTAGTTCTCAGAGTTATTTTGTATACAGGTGGATTTCTCATGCCTCAGGTTTTCAACCTGAAGAGACAGAGAATATACATATTTCTTGTATGTGTAAGTGTGCGGTATGTCTGTATCTGCCTATCTGTTGGTCTGGCTGCTTTGTTTGCATTCTGCTTTCTGCAGCCCAGGACACCTGCACTAACCACCTGCACTTTGCAGGCATCTAATAACTTGTAATGATACTCTGTTGAAGACTTAATTACCTGTATGTAGCTGCTGTTCCTCAAACTGTTTCAGGCTGTAATTACTTGAAACTTAAATCACATTGCAGTGTTTGCATGTGTGTGTGTGTGCGCGCATTCATGTGGGGAGATTCGACCTAGAGTGACATAATGATTAGCAGCTAGGTATGATCTTTATCTAGCTCAGTAGCTGTTCAAAACAGCCATGGCAGAAGTGTGAGATGAATTACAATTTACTCTTGACTGCTAATATCTGCTGTATATACACTCATCTGTTATTCAGCTGCATCCATAAAAATGTTGATTTTCTTAAATTTTCTCTAACAGAACGAATTGTTTAATTTTCCCACAGAAAACAGTCATGATAGAATTGCTTAAAAATAAATATTCAAATATGTGCCCATTGTACTATCTCACTTATGACAAAGTGCAAACATTATGTCAGAACCGTGCCACTTTCACGTGGAAAAAAAAGAATTAAGCGTTCGGTAGCTTGCAGCAAGAGAGTTGTCTCTCTGTGTTTATGAAGTGGTTAGCTGAATTCCATCGAGCAGTCATTGAGATTGGAAGGGACATCTAGAGATCATCTAGTTACTACAGTTACTTAAGACTGTTTCTTGTCAGGTTTTGAATATCTTAAAACGAAAAAGACTGAGCATCTGCCTTCTTGTGCTTGACCACCTCACAGTTTAAAAAAAATACTGTTCAGTTGTTTTTTTGGTTTTTTTAATCTTTTAACTGGGATTTCCTGTATTTCAATTTGTACCTATTGCTGCTGCTTCTACTCGGCACCACTGAGAAGAGGCTGGCTCTGTTGTCTTTATTCCTTCCATCAGGTATTTATACACATTGATAAGATTCTCTTGAGACTTTGGTGCTCCAGGGTGAAGAGTCCCAGCTCTCTCAGCCTTTCCTCATATGAAAAGATGCACAAGCGCCTTAATCATCTGTGTTGGCCCTTTGCTGCA
Organism: Sagittarius serpentarius; assembly: GCA_034782735.1. Lineage (NCBI taxonomy): Eukaryota > Metazoa > Chordata > Aves > Accipitriformes > Sagittariidae > Sagittarius > Sagittarius serpentarius. The sequence goes on from JAVKLA010000028.1 coordinate 6,964,413, forward strand.
CTTATACCAGTAAGTCCATGCCTCTTTTGTACTGGGGAGCCCAGACCTGGACTCAGCACTTCAAGATGTCTCCCAAGGGCTGAGCAGAGAGGAAGGATCACCTCCCTCAACCTGCTGGCAGTACAGGGATGGAGGTGAGGCTGATTGGCCAGTTCCCTGGATTCTATTTTTGCCCTTCTTGGAGATAGCAGTGACATTTGCTTTCTCCCAGTCCCTGGCGATCTCCCCCAGTTGCCATGGTGTTTACAACATAACTGAGACTGGCCTCACGATGACATCAGTCAACTTCCTCAGCATTAGTGGGTACATCCTATCAGGTCCCATGGCCCTGTCTCTGTCCAGTTTGTTTAAATGTACCCTAGTCAGATGCTGTATCCCTGAGGCTAAATCTTCCTTGCTCCAGACTTTCCCACAGGTCCCAGCGGCCTGGGACTCGTGAAGGTGGATCTTAACTGGTACAGGCTGAGGTGAAGAAGACATTGAGCACCTCAGCCTTTTCCATGTCCTTTGTCACCAGGTGCCCTGCTTCATTCAACAGTGGGCCTGTGTTTTGTCTGATCTTCCTTTTGCTACTGATGTATCCATAGTAGATGCCCTTCTTGTTGTCCTTCATGTCTCTTGTCCAATTCAGCTCCACATGGGCTTTGGCTTTCCTAATCCCATCCTTCATGCTCAGACAGCATCTCTGTATTTCTCCTGGGTTACCCTACCCTGCTGCTGTCTCTTGTACACTTCCTTTCCATGTTTGATCTTGTCCCTTATTCATCCTTTATTTACTTGAGCTGTAAAAAAGTATCTGCAGATAGGTATTTTCAACTCCTCCCCCCCCCCGCCCCCCCCAATTGTGTGGCACTCATTACCTCTATCTACTCTGATTACATAAAATAGAGCGACACTTCTCCCATCTACCCACACTACTCGCATCAGGAATACCTGTGGCAGCCTAAAGGATTATCCATGCTTTATCTATCTGGGCTCTTGAGCAGACTCTTATCACACATGCGGTGTTAATCTGGAAAAGAAGGGAGTTCAAAGGCGTTGTTTTTAAGAACTTTCTCGATACTTAGTTGTTCATTCCATTATAATGCATAGTATAATTCATTGAGCTGCCAGTTGATGAAGTAAATTTTGGGAGTTTTGTTACATTTTAGCTGGTTCCTTAGATGGTGCCCATCATCTGGGCTTTACAGAGCAGATCAGGATCATTCTCCTTGCACTGCATGGAGAGCTTCAGGACACCCCAAGGGGGGTGTGTGTAGATGCGTTATTATTGTAATGTTGAGGTCCTGTATTGTGTCCGAAGGAGGGCAGCCAAGCTGGTGAAAGCGCTGGAAGAAACGTCCTGTGAGGAGCGGCTGAGGACTTTGGGTTTGTCTGCTTTGGAGAAAAGGAGGCTGAGGGGTGACCTCATTGCTCTCTACAGCTTCCCGAGGAGGGGAAGGGGAGAGGGAGGTGCTGAGCTCTTCTCCCTGGGATCCAGTGATAGGACACATGAGAATGGTTCAAAGCTGCGCCAGGGGAGGTTCAGACGGGACATGAGGAAGCATTTCTTCACCGAGAGGGTGGTCAAACACCGGAACAGGCTTCCTAGAGAGGGGGTCGATGGCCAAAGCCTGTCAGTGTTTGAGGTATTTGGACAATGCCCTTAATGTACTTTAAGTTTTGGTCAGCCCTGAGTTGGTCAGGCAGTTGGTCTAGATGATCATTGTAGGTTCCTTCCAACTCAAATCATTCCATTCCATTTCATGTAGAAGAGGATTTATAATTGTCAACATACAGAGTGGGAACATAATAAAAAATATTTAGTGTACTGGTTTTATTGAGGCACAGTCCAGATCCAGTTATCAGTCTGTAAGTGGTTTATAGAAAGGGTAAATACAAGACCCAGCTGTGATAGTTACTTGCCCAGTGTCTTGTGGTCAGCACAGTGCAGACACTACAGTTGTGGTTGATGTTGATACCTGAACTTTAGCCTTGACAGCCAGGGATGTGCCATCTCATCCTACGGCCACCGTGATTACCTTTAGAGCTCTTGGGACATATACATGACCTGGAAAACATTTTTCATTGCAACGTGCTGGACAAAAAGAGATGCATTAGTAGGGGCTGCAACATTCAGTTTTTTTCTGCTCTTTATCATTTGATACAAAGACAGTACCAGGATTTTACAAAATAGTTCAGAATATGCCATCACTAAGTTGAGCTGTTGAAAGTGTTGCTGTGGTCTGATTTCCATGAAGGTGAGATGGTTTCAGACCATTTCTGGGTGGAAGATTTCCCTGGATAGTGGGTTATACAGTATTTCCCTATTTCCTGATGGTGTTAATTGAGTATAACTATAAAAACATGTCCCTTAAAACCACATACAGATTGATAATGATGATTACAACATTCCTTTGGAACTGGAACTATGGCTAACCCCCAGTAGGAAAATTTGGCAATACTAAATAAGTGATGTAATGTTGCATATCACACTTCTTCATGGGCAGATTTATGTGATGCTTGCTTACATATAAACTGAAATGGAAATCCATTTTTGCAAATGTCTTAGTATATCCATTTATTACAAGTTGGTAAAAGAAATTTATTGCCATGGAAACAAGATTCATTTTTTAATAAGCCACAGCACAGGGTTTAATTTAAAGTAATCTGATAAAAATAATTAAGGAAGAGGAGACTTCAGGTAATATACTCAGCAGGAATACCTGTGTGCTTCTTAGTAGTTTGCAGATCCTTCAGTATGAGGTGGCTAACTTGATAGTCCAGGTGTTGTGAATTGTGTTTGTCATGCTGTGCATCTTCGGGAATTGAACCATTCGCCCGTGTCACTGAACCAACAGAGATGGATTTTTCTCATTAACTGAATCCCCAATAAGGTAATCATTGTAGACTTTTTAAATGGCTCTGTATATTTGATGTGTATTATTCATTCCACTAAGAATTTTTCCTAAGAAAAACCTTTAGCTAATCATATTTTAATGACCTAGGAGACTTCAAGGGAACTATAATTAATATTCAGAAAGTAGCCCGTATTTTTTCTGCAATGTGCAGTTTAATTAAAGGGAACAAACTGAAAACCAAAACACTAAATTTGGTTAAACATTAAAAAAACTTTGTTTTCAATTGAAATCTCTTACTGGAGCAAGTTATTTCAATAGAAAGAGAGTAGTTGTTTCTAAAAATTGCATGAAGGCCTAGTCATTAAAAACGTTTTAGCTTCTGAAAATCATTTTGGTTTTTATATGTTTTTTTTCTTCCGTTCCAGTCCGTTTAAGTTAAAGAATTAAAGAAAGTCATATTAATTTTCATTCAGTTTGTAAGGAAATGATTTATGATAATTTGGAGTTTAATAAAGAATTAGTTTTCTTTCACATGAGTTTTTCTTAGGTTTGTGAAAGATACTCTTCATATATAGTAACAGAGCAGCTGTTCTTGCATCTTGTATTACTGTGGGTTTCTGCTACTATATTGGAGCACTCGTGCACTTTACCATACAGTACAAAAGAGAGACCCAACCTGTGATCTCTTGACATGAGCTGTCTCTGTAATTGGAAGTTAACAGCAGCATTATGCTGTGCCTTAGTTGATTAACCATGAGTGGCAGGTATAACTAGCCTGAGGCTGGCACCATGCCAATGGAGTTTTGTTGCTATAGGAATCAGAGGTAGTATTTTCCCGGTTCATGGTACCATCCAGACTTCACCAGCTTGAATTGCTCTTAACATTGGGTTTAATCTGTGTTCCACTGTGGAATGAAAAAATTACTAACAGGGTAGTTTAATGTTGAATATACTGAATACTCAACTCAGTGGAGTTAGAATGATGATCTGACGTTAGCTGATGTACATCTAAAACATGACATCTATTAGCTACCTGATACACATTTATATAATTTTAAATTTGTCATAGTATAGAAGGACTCAGAAAAATTCCACCCAATGTCTGCTTTCATTTCTGACCGCGAAATTCTTTCACTTAAGGTTGAAATATCAGGAGGGAATGTATTTTAGTTGATCCTAGACTACTGAGGGCTCGAATTCTAACAGTCCTTCCCCAAGGCAAGCTGTGTTCACTGAGGAAGAAGCATCATTAAGAGAACATAGGCACTTTAAACAAACAAAAAAAAGAAGTGGGTGGTTTTGTTTTTTTTTCTCTCGTCTTTTTAATAGCACACAATACCTCATGGCTCAGAGTTCATCGCACAGAATTCAGCCAAGGAAGGATAACTTCCAGTTTAACACTGTTTCAGAGTTACCATTAGAATAATTAGGGTGATTTTTCCTTCTCCTAGAAAAACCTGTATAGAAAGTTTGTTTAAAAGACTGCTGGTCAGATATGCCCAGGTGCTGGTGTGAATGTGGGTTGTACAGAAAAGTATGTTTTGTAGAAAAATGTTTTGTGTATGAAACAATAAATTCATCATGTGTCTTTTTAAAAGAAAATATGAAGCTGTATATAAGGTGGATTATACATGAACAGTACTGTACAGCAATTCAGAAATACACGAAGACATGTTAAACTTGCATCTTACTCATTTTTTTAATACAAATGGGAAAGAGACAAAGGGATATTTTTTTAATGGATTCTATCAGTTGAACTGTGTTGTAGTAACAGGTATCAAAATAGGTATGTGCAGCTATAGACACACTCAGACTGATGGCTGCTGTGAACTGAATAAACACACTATTGCTTGTAGTATTGAACAGTCAGATTTCTAATTAACCCCTCATATCCCATATTCAGGATGACTTTCCTGCTTATAGAAAGTCAGGTCTTACAGAAATCTGTAATCAGTTGCAAGGTGATTGAATGCAGCAGAAATGGTATTTGTCAACTCAGGGAGGGCTCAACGGCTTTCTTTCCGGTCTCCTCCTCATTTTTGTCAATGTCAAAAAAATGAATCTGGTGTTTATGTCCTGCCTCATGTACATCTGCAGAAATTACAAATCAATGCTATAGAATATAGCAACAATAAGGTATCGTTAAAAAAATTCTTAAACTGCTATACATATTCTAACAACTAATAGAACTATTATGAATCTGGGAAATTGTTATGCTAGATAATATACATGAAACGACATGCTCTGAAAATACAGATATAAATGCTTGACCCAGCTCAGTCGTGACGAGTATAATGTCCTGTGTTATAATTTTGAACCTACTTTTACTTTTCATTGTTTCCTTGTTAGTGGCTAATGGCTTAGATCCTAAGTAGTTTGGTTTAGTTTCATATGACAGCTTCCAAAGAAAACTGCGGTTTGGCTACATTAGGCAATCAGTGTTAATACGTGGAGGCAATGTTGGACCATCTTTTTGCTGCTGCCCCACTGTTCTGTCTAACGATGGCCCAGAAACTTCAGTAGGTGAAGGAAACGCTCTGTAAAGTGTTTCACTCTGAGAGACAGTATCCAGGTGTAGAAAAGTTTATTCTTGAAACAGTCAAATAGAGTTAACAGTCCTAAACAGTGATGCTACTTCTTGATTTGCCTGAACAACTCCTTTCTGAACCCAGATTTTCCATGGAAGCTTTTTATTATGGTTTTCTCCAAGCATTGAGCGAGTCCTCTAAGTTCCAAGTAGGGGAGATCCTATGCTTATGTGTATATGTGTGTGTGTATTAGTGTTAGCTCTCACATATTTGCTTCTCCATATGTGCCCATGTTTTCAGTTGGAAGGCAGTGACAAGTTGTTTAAAAGGCTTGTCTGAAGAACTTAGTTACAGACTATTTCAGACTCAAATTTCATTTAAAAGCTCTTCCTCTCCCTTTTATATTATAAATGATGTGTCAGTGCTATGAACCACGTGAGGTTTGAATTGAAACACTCCATTTCAATTAATCTCTCTGAATATCGGAGATACTTGCCATGACACTGGTGGGTTGACACAAGAGATGCAGGAGTCCAGAGCCCTTGGGGAACAGCAGTGGGAGCTCAAGTGAGATGTCACAGGACTTCTCAAATGAAACTAGATGATTCCTGTACCTAGGCACTTGAGTCCTGTCTATGTAGTGTTGTGGTTGTTCATCAGAAGTCTCTCACGATAGTGAAACATGGCTTGGAGTTTCCCATTTAGGCTAAATTCTCTTTTTCTTCTAGTGTTTTTGAAGATTACACCGAACAACAAAATGACATTGTAAAAGTAAACAATGTTGAAAAAAAATTAAGAAGAAAAGGGAGAAATACGTAGTTGGTAGGAAAACTGATACTTACCCATAAATAGATCAAGATAGTTTTCATAATATATTTTACATTCAGGAGAACATGAGTCCAAATGTTTCCAGTCATTGCAGGTTCCTGATAATCCATTAGAGGTAACAGAACTAGATCTATGACTCTTGACCTTTTAATGAAGACAACCATGTGGCTAAAATTCCCAACCATGTTAGGAATTGTGTAGTGCAGTCATTATTGGAAATTTTGGGCCGACAAATGGTGGGGGAAAGTGCCTCAAAGACATGTACCATAATTCAGTTTAATTAGCTGTTGCTTAATGTTCTGTACTACTGATGAATTGTTTACAGACTGAGATGCATTAAGAGCACCAATGACTGGAAGAAATGTTACATTTCTGTATTGGATCTGGCTGAGATGGAATTAATTCTCCCCGTAGCAGCCTTGGTAGTGCTGTGCTCTGTATTGCTAGCTAGAAGAGTGTTGGTAACAGATCAGTGTTTTGGCTACTGCTGAGCAGGGCTCACACAGCACCAAGGCT
>JAVKLA010000028.1:6978249-6989905 GCA_034782735.1 Sagittarius serpentarius
CTTCCCATCTACTCAGCACTGGTGAAGCCACACCTGGAGTACAGTGTCCAGTTCTGGGCTCTTCAGTACAGGAGGGATGTGGACATGCTGGAGAGAGTCCAGCAAAGGGCCACGAAGATGATGAAGGGACTGGAGCATCTCTCCTATGAGGAAAGGCTGAGAGAGCTGGGATCGTTCACCCTGAAGAAGAGCAGGCTCAGGGGGGATCTTACTAATGTATGTAAATATCTGAAGGGAGGGTGCAAAGAGGACAGAGCCAGGCTCTTTTCTGAGGTGTCCAGTGACAGGCCAGAGGGAACTGGAGGTTCCCTCTGAACATCAGGAAACACTTTTACACTGAGGGTGACTGAGCACGGGCACAGGTTGCCCAGAATGTAGTGGAGTCTCCATCCTTGGAGGTGTTCAGAAGCCATCTGGACATGATCCTGGGCAACCAGGTCCAGGTGTCACTGCTTGAGAAGGAGGGGTTGGACCAGATGACCTGCAGAGGACCTTTCCAACCTTAGTCATTCTGTGAGTCTGTGGTACGTATAGGCATTAACTTTTTTGTACAAATCCATGTGCCAAAAAGGCACCCCAGAGTTTGTCCTAAGCTTATTTTTTATTCTGCTTTTGTATTGGCTGTATCAACATCTAATTTGGGGAGTATGGGATTTTTATAGCTGTTTTTACTGTTGGAGCAAAAAGAGCAGAGAAGGTGTAAAATGAGCTAGACCATTCACTGTCAGTACACTTTGGCATTATGAAATTCACTATTTTGTTTCTTTAGGGCAGCAGTAGATGTCTTGATGAACCAAATAATTTAAAATAATTATACCATTAAAATTATTTTGAGACTTTGTGCCTTCTGCCTTTGCTAAGTGTAAAGCTGGAGCGTAAGAGAAACCGAACTGTACTTCAGCATAGCAAGTAGATAGGGATTCTATTTCATTAGCTGCTTTTTAAAGATAATATTTTTGGAAAGTATCAGTCAATTGTCTTGTGTTTGAGACAGATTTTCTGCCTTGTATCAAATGATTGATATTATTGCATTGATGCAGGATTTACAAATTTCCTCCATGTCTTCCAGACATCCATATATCTTTAGTTCTACTGGGACATTTTTCTGTGTGTACTTAGGCAGCTGTATACAGACAGAGATTCCTCCCTTTACACTATCAACCATTCAGACATGGGTCAGCTCTCATGAAAGCTGAACAGTCACATACACCTGCACTTTTCTTCTCACCTTGCAATGCTGCTGCTGCTCCGAAAGGGGAGGTAAGGGCTTGGGATCCTTCCTAGCCTTCCTCTCTGCACAGCTTCTCCTGTCTATGCATTTGTTTGTCGCTTGAAGAATTCCTCAGTGTTACTCGGTGACCATAGAAGCTTGGAGCCTACTAAGTACAAAACCACAATGCACAGCAATCCCCTGCTACCCTCTTAAATATGCCAGCAATTAATTGTCTCAAAATTTCATGCCAGAAGATCGCTTATTTAGCCTTATATTCTCCCTTACTCTTCCTTTACTGTTCCTGAACTTGTAGAATGCAATCTCAAAATGCTTTGCTTCTGAGTTGATGAGCTGTTCAAGAACTTTCAACCTCTGATGGTTAGAAAACTGCTAATATCCCATCTAAGCACACTAACTGTAGTATGCTCCATTATCACCCAGGAAGATTCTCAGTACAACCCATGGAATCATAGAATAATTACAGTTATAGTAAGTCGTAACAGTGAAAGCTGGCTCTTACTGAATACAAAAAAGCTTAATATTCCTAAGTAGCATAAATTGATGTCATGTCCTGGTGAGTAACTATACATCATTTCATCTTTTGTTTTCCTGGCATGAAAAAGCTAGATTGTTTTAATGTCATGTTTTTCCTTTAATAAGCCTAGGAGCTCTTCTTCACACCAACCTGGTTTAGATAAATCTTGTATTTTTAAATATGTATGACATCTGTAAATAATTGTCCATGAGGCATTTTCCGTGCTTTGTAGATAAGTACACCTAGTTCCCCGTCTCTGAAGGCTTATCAGTTCTTGTGTGAAACAAATCTGGGTTTTTTTCAGTCCACTCATAATGGTCACCTGCAATAGTAGGATCAATAGCCTCTCTCAGCTTAGGACAAACATTCTTGTTATTCTCTAAGTGCATGAAATTACAGCTTGCACATTTACATTTCACCTCTTTTCTGGTTGTTTGGGTTTTTTTTAAATCTACAGTGTCATCTAATTACTCCTGAAGGATTATCATACACTTTTCAGTAGTGACACTGCCTCTGAAATTTGTCATTGCCAGAATTCCTTGTACTAAAGTCACCAGTAAAAATAATAGATGGGGTCAGTCTCAAGATCAGTTATTAAAGCACATCTTTGGTGTCTCTTTCCTGATAACCTACCTTTCAACATAACTTTTTTTTGCTTATTTGTTTTTGGTTTTTCTGTTGTTGTTTTTCTGTTTGTGTGGGGGTTTTTTGCTGTTAGTCAGTTCTTTATTCATTTCACAGACCGTGTCTAAAACCTGATCTTTTCTGCATTAAATAATAATTTCCCATGAGGCATTCATATCAGAGGTTCTGCTTAAATTTAGGTGAATTAGCATGGATGCATTGCATTTGTCTGAGAAGTGTGATAAGGCAACAAAGGCACATTCTCATGTTTGATAAAACCATGTTGATTTTAGTCCACTTCCCTCCATGTACAATTACCTTTTCTTTGTCATTTAATTTCTGAGTTGTTTCTGAACAGGAGTCAAACTAACAAGCCTGTAGTAGCTGAGGCATTTTGCTTTACTTTTTTTCCTCCATACATACTTCTGACAGTAAGGACAGTAGTAGGCTTTCTGTTCATTAGTCCCAGGTTACAACCTCTACATTGAATGATTAATCGAAAATTTGCTACCAGAATTCTATAAATATCCCAGTTAGTGGATTTTATTGCCCTTCAATTTTATCAAAGTAAACTCCATTCTGCATTTGATGCAGTCATTTCCATTACCCTATCTTTAGATAACTAATTTTCTGCTATTTCAAATTCCTTAGAAAAGTGCGGTTGAAATATGCTTACAGTCATTTGTATTTCTGACTTTGAGTTATGTAACTCATTGATCCTTTATCTGTATCTTTATAGATATTTTCACTTGCTCTTAAAATTCTGTCTTTTGTGCTTACTTATCCAAGCAGACTGTCAGCCTTCTGATTTTCTCTTTTCTTTGTGAGGACTCCAGATACTGCACTTCTATTTAAATTCAGTGCCTCCACCTTCACATTCAAATCTTTGGATTCTTCTGTCAACTTTTTTAACCATCTTCCTCATTTTTCTGTCTGCCATACTAAAACCCAGTTCCTTAGATTTTGATGTTTCTGTCTTGGGTGCCAATTTGAAATTAAATGAATCATACTGTATATTTTTTCACAGCATCTTCAGCATTTACCAGAACTGCACAAGTGACTAATTGATTTAGGAATTTACTACATATTCATATCCAAGCATGCCTGAGACTTACCTTTGTGGATTGATATGGATTGGAAGATAAATGCTAAGAAGGTGGTAGGAATTGTAAAAGTAACACAACTTTATATATCTCACATAATCTTACAAAAAAATTTAACTATTCTCCAGCCCTGATGGAGGAGAGATATTAACGTATCCCCATGAAGTCTTCCCAGGAAGTTTTTTTTAATGTATGGGGAATGTTACCTTTCTTTAATCAGTCTTTTTTATGAGTATGCAGTACTGTACCACCATCTTTAATCTTAATTCCATCCTTTCTAAACAATAAATTTTTTCAGCCAGCTATATCCCAGTTACAAATGGTCTTGTTTTGCATTTCTGTTATTCCTGTAATGAATGGTTTCATATCTTTCACAACAATTTCTGAAAGCAGTTGTTTAGCAATGTCTAGCTCATTGTTATTAGCAAAGAGCCATTTGAGTTGTTTCACTTCGGCCTTACCTTTGCTTTCAGCCAGAGGTAGAGTTAATTTACTGGCTGAAATTTCTTACAGAGTTATGCTCATAAAAACAGGAGGGTGATCCTTTCTCTTAGTGTTTCTTTCCCGGTTGACACATCTTTTTCAAGGGATTTCTCTTCTGCTGTGCAGCTTTGAAATTTTAGTAGTCTTTCAAAATCTCCACCCACCCCACCTCTGCCCCGTGACCCCGCAAAACTATGGGGTTTTTTAGTTCCTTTGGCATTCAGGCTGCATTTGGCATCTCTCTCCCAGTCCGTTCCCAAAATTTCACCTGAGAAGCAGCATAGTCTTCAGTTGCAGGTTCGTTTCTTCAGTGTTAATCTTTTGTGAAGTTTATCAAGTAGTTGTTCCTGCAACTTACACTATCCACTTCAAGTTAATGTATTTATAATTTTATGATCTCTGATAATCTTCTTTCTTACTACTGTTGCCGTGGTGTTCCTTACTCATATCAAGCTATGAGATTAAAAAGAAGAGGGGGAAAAAAGAAAAAAAAAATGCCTACCCAATCACACATTTTCCTGTAAATACATCTTCCTTGGAAATACAAAACCAGTTGTGTAAGTATGAAATACGAGAAAAGGTTCAGGATTTAAATTTTCATTTATAATTCTTCTGTTTTCATGGAACGTTGCCTTACCAGTTAGAAGTCTTTCGTACTAAGTTATCATTGCTAAAATTTTCTCTGAAGATATAAATGTACCAAGTTTAAGAGTTTCACAAAATAGTATACATGTTTATAATAAGCATTTTTTAAAAAAACAGGTGGTTGTTAATATGTAACGTCTGCCATGTTGCTTTCTTGAGCTTCTTACTTGGCTTCAAAATAACAGAGGTTTTTTTAAGATTTGAAAATCTGTTAAAGTTAATAATAAACCCGATTTTACAGTGATCACAGTTCCTCTACCTTATTAGATAAGTACTACTATCATGTCTCAATATAGCAGAGAATGTTATTGCTACTGCAATAAGTGATTTATTAGTTAACATTTCTAAGGTACATGAATAGTTGCCAGTACTTTTTACACCTGCAGTGAGAATAGCAGCTCTTTTCCAGATGCTTCTAGCACAGTTGTAAAAAGCCTGTAACAAGGAATTGATTTTTGAATAAGTTACTATAGCTGTAGCTTTATCATTGTGTCAGCAGGTACAGTGTAAAATCCGTCCTTATAGTGTGCAACTAGTATACGCACTCTCTGCATTGTGTCTTTTCACAGGGGCTATATAAAAATTATTTTTCTACTAGGAAGAAAAAACTGTAACCCTAAGTAAAGCAGCCTTGTCCTCTACTTGTTAATTTGAATCAATGCAGCTGGTATTAACTTCCTTGTAATATAAAGACTTGACCTTAGGTACTTATGATGCAGAATCACATCAGTAGGCTCTCCGTGGGAACCTCTCCATGTGCAAAAAAACCAGCAGAATTTGCTTTGTGCCGTATGCTACTTACTTTGCACAACAACTGGCAGTTCTGTAAAAACAAAATGCTACGTGTCATTTAGCTAGAAATTTTAACTGGTGATTTTGCAGTTTCAGGTGAGTTTCCTGGTTGCACTGTTTCACTTGGTCTTCACATAGACTTCTGATATCAGTAAAATGCGAGTTGGGGAGAAGCTTTCTATACTGGTCTTCAATAGCATAAATCAATATATTGATACTAGAAAAGCAGATTTTATCTTAATCCTGTTATCCAAGGGACAGCAGTTAATTTGTCTGCTGTGTGAAACTGATCCTTACCATGAACGTTTCCTAAGTCAAGGCAAGATTTCCAAAGGATCTGTGTGATCTGATGTAGTGTTTTAGATTCATGAGCTTAAGCAGCACTTGCTTTACTTTCTGTAAAGCAAATACAAAAGAAACAAGTGTCAACTTAGTATATTTGTTTATAAATCATGCAAGTATTAAGGTTTGTATAGCTTTTTTTGTTACCTTTTGTCTCTAATATGCTAGGTAATTACAAATGAACAGTTTTGTATGTCAAATGGTATTAAGGCACAAAAACTTTATAATGTATCGCACTATTAATAGTTCTGTGTGTGCAGACCATATATAATGTACCAACACAGTTATATCCTCCTCTAGTCTGTCATCTAACCACTAATTTTGCTAAGAGACTGAAGATTTCCTCAAATCTTTATTTTATTTGATCATGCTTTATTACACAATCGTTATTGGAACTGTTTTGAAAGTGTCATTACACAAGTTTACTATGTAGGAAGAGAATGATTATCTTTGTAAGCAAGCTGTTCACTCAGCTCTTATTCCAAGATTTTTATTAGATAATAGGCAATAAAATATTTGTGTAGTCTGCTCTGCAAGCTGTGCCAAAGTCTATACTGCTGGTCTCCTGTGAACTAACATTAAGCCATCCTGGCCTGCCTGCCTGCCATGGAAGCCTAGCCAAACCTGTAAAATTACCAAGTTTCAAATAAAGTTTCGGTCTCAAATAAAATTTAAGTTAGTGATTAAGACCCTGCTCCTGCATGCACTAAGTATATCGGGTGACTTCTGTGTGCATGAAGAGTCATGTGTACTCTCAAGTCAGACTACTTTAATGCATGCATTTTAATACATGTCTGTCTTTGCCAGAAGCTGAGTGCAATGGACTGCAAATTCTGGTCTAAAAACTCTGTATCGTACTTCAGTTCTTTTCAGTTGCCACTGTGTGCAGTGAGATCCTGCTTTTGGCCTCTGTCTGTTAGCCCGTCTTACGCTATTGATTGGATAACCCTAGGACAGTATCCTAACTTAAAAATTGAGATGAAGTGGATTCCTATGTTATTTCCCTTAAAATAAAAGTTGTCTGAATGTATTCTACAAATGCAGATGTTCTGTTCTGCAAGTTAGAAGCTTTATAGTATGGTGTTTTGTTGCTAATATCTACTTACCTTGAAGTGGAGCAGGATAGAGTTACAGGTTGAGATCGAACACAACTTCTCTGCTACTTGCTAAGACAGACAGTCATAGTTACTACATAGAATGGCCTCCTAGAAGATGGCAAGGACTAAGTCTGTGACCTCTGGATTTAAATTCAAGCAAGATTCATCAGCTCAGTTGTTGTGTGAAATTGCTGCAGGTACTGTAGGACACTTTTTTGACCGGTGTCAAAGTACCAGGCTCTGCCATTGTGGTTCATGCATCCAATAGGGTAGGGAAGCTTCATCTTGTACTTTGAAGTACTGTGCAACTCAAATTGTTCTGGAAATACCCACTTGTGGAAATACCCACTTGTGTTGTAAGTGTGCAGTGAAGCATTGAACATACCGTGCAGTTACAGGCTACCGTGTCTTTGAGAAGACTGTATGATAAGCAAAAATGACTGATAGTACAGTGAAGAAAAGGCTATGTCCAAGTAAACATTAAAATTAAGCATTAATGACCCTATATTAGCTAGGGAGCAAGTTTTAATACTGTTTTCTGTATTTTAAAAGATCTTTTTAATATACCCTGACACTTGACTCAATCTAGTAAGTCATGCTATGTTTAATAAATCAAACTGTGATCTAATTCATATTCTAATGAAAATTTTGTATCTGCCATTTCACTTCATGTTTAAGGAAATATTAACTTCTACTTTTCCCTACTTTATTAAAATTCCATTCATTTGGAGATACTAACTTGCACTGAAAAATTACCAGACATTTTCTCATGTCATTGCGGGTCAAAGTATCTAAAGTAACAGACTGCTTACCAAATTTAGCAAATGACAAGCTATTCATTCAAAGGTTCATGATAGTTCACTGATTTAGATGGAAAGACTCCTAAAATGAATAAAGGAAGTCCTACCTGAGATACTCAGTCACCTGCTGTGTTATGGTTCTGCTGTCTGATTTATCACTACCAGCAGAACCTTTTATTTTAATTAGAACATTTTTGTTCAGTTCTCTCTGGCTCGTTACCCTGTTGCATAACATTAAAGACCCAGATTCTGTCAGTGTTTCAAAAGCAAGTACATTTTTCTTCTGTGCCTCCTGGCTTTATACAATCTATCTAGAAGGTAGCTCCATGATAACAGAGGAGAGAAAAGCCTGTGTTGAGGATGACTTTCCTGACCACTTACTTTTAGACATGGATGTGGGTAGATAGAGCAGTGAACATCAGCGCTGTCTTTGGGGAAGATATTATTTATGCAGAAATAGGATGACACTGGGTAGAAGATAAATTATACTTCAGAGTTAATAATGCCTCCAAGAGGTATCTGAGATAAATCATCGCCTTCAAACTCCTAAGCAGGGAGTACAGGCCTGTGTTCAGGCTATCCTGAACTTAGACCAGTGTGTAGAATAACATTATTTTAACTGTGTTTTGCAGAGTTAGACCATGCTCACTGCAAGCTGTGTGCTGAGTGAAGAGAGCCAGGTTCCCATAAATGTTTGTGTCTAAAGATCTAGGTAAGTGACTTAACTCACACATAAAAATAATTATTCCAAATAGAAATTTTATTTTTAAGTGGTATTTACAAGATTCTTTCTCTAAAATTTATCAGTCTCCTGCTTTGAACTGGGGATATAGATTACTTGTGGTCTTGTCTGAAATTTGGTAGAATAAAACAATCTGTAATTCAGATCAAGTGTTTAGAATAACTGATTTTAGAATAGCTCTATTCTTTTCTGGTTGTGGTAGTCTGTCTGGCTAAAATCAGGACTGCCAAAGGGTTATGCCACTAAACAATGTTGAAAACTATATCTGATATGATGAAGCATCCCTTTTACCCAGAAAAGACTTGAGTTCACGTTGTACTTCTCTGTTGCTTTCTTGATTCAGTAAATATGATGGCTTTCGTAATATTTTGTCACAGTTTTCTGTCACCTACTTCAAAGTCAGGTACCTTTGTATGAATTTATATTATTTGCTCTTCATGAAGAAAAATTTAGATTCAGAAAATTGCTTTGAATTCTTTTGCTATGTAGCTATGATGTCTTACAGGAGACTTGCAAGAGTCCAAAAAGTCCAGTTTGTTTTTATTTTCTTTCATATTTAATGTGGTGTGCCCTCACTGAGCTAATAAATGTTGACTTTTGTAAGCTTAAGAGGATGTGATTTTTGACTTCCTGGGTCCAGGGCTGTCTGGTTCTCAGAAGTTTCCTTTTGCTTTACCAGACTGAGTTGCTCTAAAGATTCTGGCAATTTCACTGTTCAGTTGTCTGATAATTTAGGGCTATATGTGGTTTCATCTTGTCTATACTTTGAGTAAATTTCTAGTGTCACTATAGCCAGTACCAGTACAGAAAGAACTGAGATTGGGAGTCAGAATTGCCACAGGTAATATTTGGGTTCTGTCAAGAAGAATGTTAAATAAAAACTATGTGACTTTGGAAAGGAATACTGTCTTTAGGATGCCAAGAAGAGCATTTTAACTTCAGTTCTCTTTGAGCTGAATATGCCCATAACTAGCAATGAAAGAGACAACAAAGGAGAAACCAGGCGTAAAGAAAACTGGACTTTCCTTCCTCCTTCACCCTGTCCCCTTTGCATGCCAGGACAGTTGTGCTTGTGCATGAGGGCTCACTTACTGCACCTTCACTTGTGGCGTCATGGGACATATTTCATAGAGTCGCAGGGAACATACAAGAAGGAAAGAGTTCCATCATTATTTTACACCAATACATGAAACAAACCAGAGGACTACAAAAGGAGTTGTTCTTCATTCACAGTAAGTCATGATCCACAGCATGTGGTCCTGCTTACTGTGAATGGAAATGAAGAGATGTTTCTTGTGAAACCAGGAACGATTGTTTCTCGATATCCTATTGAGAGACTGCATCTTTTCCACAGCCTAAATCAAAACTACACAGCTGACTGTCTTTGCAACTGAGTATGTAATCAGTCATGGTTTGGGTTTTTTTCCTTCTGCCATAGTTTTGAATCCGACAGAAAACTTTGCTAAATTGTTCTCTTTTTATTTCCATTCACTCTAAGCAAGAGCTTGTGCCATCAACAGTCATGCCTTGCGGCATGTAATTTGTTTGCTGTGCAGAGGTAACTTATCTCTCTGCTCTCCCAGCTTCCCTTTCCTTCCTATCAGCAATTGCTAAAATACAGGCACATTGTCAGTGGCAAGTAAGGTGTCAAGATGGGGTCCTGAGGTGACACAGACTAAATGAGGAAAAATATTAAAATACAATCTTAAGATTATATATGTGATTAATCTTGTTATTTGTAACAAGTAACTCTATCCTTCAAGGCTTGTTTTGTATTTTCTTGACCAGAACATTACATTAATAAACTAGTACACTGAATTTTCACAGGTGCTACTGCATCTGTATGGCAATGAAAAGGTGTTTCCTGAAAGTTCGTTTTGCATCGTTCGTTCTTATGGGAATCTTAAAATAGTCACCTTCAAAATGCTTCTGCTATATGAAAAAACCCATCAACCTAAATATTGGAAGAATATTTTTTTCAAACTATTTTTTCACCCAGAGCAGACCATACAACTATCTTGGAAAATAAGCATGAAATTGTTCATCCTGAGGACTTATATGTTCATTCAATTTTTGATGCTAGGTCTAAATTCCAATAAATAGAAAACTGTCTGGGTGAAGCAGCAATATTTAAATACAGAAGACTAAAAAGTATGTCTGCTGCAAATGCACCCTTGCCACTTTCCCAGTTATCTATATCACCGGAATGAGAGAAGAGAAACAGCAAGCTGGCTTCAGGATATAGTCATTAGCCTGCTCTTCTGTTGAACAGGACATATCATTTAAAAATTAAAACTCCTTATGAGTGTTTTGGGAAGATCTTGACCAGAGGTGCATTTTGAATTATACTTTGTATTGCTATTCCCTCCTAAACTTGTTCTTTATCTGCTTCAGCAGCATAAAAGATCTCATAACTACCACTGTGATGAAAAATAGAGCTGATTACATTTTGAGTCCCAGCCAGCCAAATGAAGACAGGATAAAATCCTTCTTTTGGATTATGGGAATTTGAGCAAGGATGTGAGCTTTGAGCAGAATAGTTTGTACCTAGCAGCAACCTGAAGCATGTGGGGATGTGCTAGAGGGAGCACTGGAGCTTTTACTCGCACCACAAGCTCCTAACCAGCACGTGGACCTGTGTAGCTCCACTGCCATGGAACCTCGAAACATATCACTAAGTTAGAAACATCTCCTGATTTCTTCTGCACAGCAGTGCTGAGAATTTGTGCCTAAATAGGGGCTTTGGTATTTAAGTAGTGATAAAGAATGTAGATCTATAATTACGCATCAGACATGCTGTGCTTCCAACATCTGCCATACAACATAGGCAAATAGAGGTTTGTAATGGTCTACGGGGAGCTCTTGCTCAAGCAAGGAGCATATTACAAGTCTTTCATGATCTGTTACTGAAACTTAGAATGATTTCTAACTTTTGTTTGTTTGGCTACCTTTTACAGTCAACTCTTGACTTGGAAGGATTCAGCTCCTAAGCAAAGACATGGAAATAATCCATCATGTATTCTTACAAATTTCTCAGTACTGCTTAGAGCCTGAGCTGAAAGAATGAGTCCAGCTCTTCTGTGCATAACTGTAAACATGAAAGTGCTTCTTATATTTACAGTTAAATAGTTCAAACATAGAGACAAACTCTAGAGGAGTGGGAAGTTTTAGGAAGAAGTAATTCTGTGACTGAATCATAGAAACTTAGAATGGTTTTGGTTGGAAAGGACCTTAAAGATCATCTAGTTCCAACCACCCTGCCATGGGCAGGGACACCTTC
>JAVKLA010000028.1:6990005-7099104 GCA_034782735.1 Sagittarius serpentarius
TTCCACTAGACCAGGTTGCTCAAAGCCTCATCCAACCTGGCCTTGAACACTTCCAGGGATGGGGCATCCACAGCTTCTCTGGGCAGCCTGTTCCAGTGCCTTGGCACCCTTACTCACAGTGAAGAACTTCTTCCTTACATATAATCTAAATCTACTGTTTTTCAGTTTAAAACCATTATCTCTCATCTTATCACTACACTCCCTGTTAAAGAGTCCATCCCCATCTTTCCTGTAGGCCCCTTTTAAGTACTGGAAGGCTGCTATAAGGTCTCCCTGGAGCCTTCACTTCTCCAGGCTGAACAACTCAACTCTCTCGGCCTGTCCTCATAGGAGAGGTGCTCCAGCCCTCTGACCATCTTCAAGGCCCTCCTCTGGTCTTGCTCGAGCAGGTCCCTGTCTGTCTTATGCTGGGGACCCCAAAGCTGAACACAGGTGGGGTCTCACAAAAGTGGAGCAGCGGGGGAGAATCCCCTCCCTTGACCTGCTGGTCACGCTTCTTTTGATGCAGCCCAGGATGCAATTGGCTTTCTGGGCTGCAACCGCATGTTGCCGGGTCATGTTGAGCCTCTTGTCAACCCATAGCCTCGAGTCCTTCTCCTCGGGGCTTCTCTCAATGCACTCATCGCCCAGCCTGTATTTCTTCTTGGGATTGCCTCGACCCATGTGCAGGACCTTGCACTTGGCCTTGTTAAACTTCATAAGGTTCGCACAGGCCCACCTCTCAAGCCTCTAGAGGTCCCTCTGGATGGCATCTCTTCCCTCCAGAGTGTCAACCGCACCACGCAGCTTGGTGTCGCCAGCAAACTTGCTGAGGATGCACTCAATCCCCCTGTCCATGTCACCAACAAAGATGTTAAACAGTACCAGTCCCAATACCGACCCCTGAGGAACGTCACTCATCACTGCTGTCCACTTGGACATTGTGCCATTGACCACGACCTTTTTGAGTGTGACCATCCAGCCAGTTCCTTATCTGCCAAGTGGTCCACCCATCAAATCCATGTCTCTCCAATTTAGACACAAGGATGTCATATGAGACAGCGTGAGATGCTTTGCACAAGTCCATGTATGTGACGTGAGTTGCTTTTCCCTTATGCACCAACGCTGTAACCCCATTGTAGAAGGCCACCAAATTTGTCAGGCACAATTTACCTTTAGTGAAGCCATGGTGGCTGTCACCAGTCACCTCCTTATTTTCCAGTGCCTTAGCATAGTTTCCAGGAGGATCTGCTCCATGACCTTGCCAGGCAAAGAGGTGAGACTGACTGGCCTGTAGTTCCCCGGGTCTTCCTCTTTTCCCTGTTAAAAATGGGGTTATGTTTCCCCTTTTCCAGTCAGTGGGAACTTCACCAAACTGCCACAGCTTCTCAGATACAATGGTTAGTGGCTTAACCACTTCGTCCACTAGTTGCCTTCAGGATCCACAGATGCATCTCATCAGGTCCCATGGACTTGTGCACCTTCAGGTTCCTTAGATGGTCTCGAACCTGATCTTCTCCTACAGTGGGCGATTCTTCATTCTCCCAGTCCCTGCCTTTGCCTTCCGTGACTTGGGCAGTGTGGCTGGAGCACTTGCTGGTGAAGACTGAAGAAAAAAGCCGTTGAGTACCTCAGCCTTCTCCATATCCCA
Source organism: Sagittarius serpentarius (assembly GCA_034782735.1). Taxonomy (NCBI): domain Eukaryota; kingdom Metazoa; phylum Chordata; class Aves; order Accipitriformes; family Sagittariidae; genus Sagittarius; species Sagittarius serpentarius. Next base: position 6,991,636 of record JAVKLA010000028.1, read on the forward strand.
GGTAACCAGATCTGTCCCCTTCCGGAGAGGGCCCACATTTTCCTTAGTCTTCCTTTAACCCCGATGTACGTATAGAAGCTTTTTTGGTTGCCCTTGACGTCCCTGACCAGATTTAATTCTATCAGGGTTTTAGCTTTCCTAACCTGACCCCTGGCTGCTCAGACAATTTCTCTGTATTGCTCCCAGCTTGCCTGTCCTTGCTTCCACCCTCTGTAGGCTTCCTTTTTGTGTTTGAGTTTGTCCAGGAACTCCTTGTTCATCCACGCAGGCCTCCTGGTGTTTTTGCCTGACTTCCTCTATGTTGGGATGTATCACTCCTGAGCTTGGAGGAGGTGACCCTTGAACATTAACCAGCTTTCTTGGGCTTCTCTTCCCTCCAGGGCTTTATCCCATGGTACTCTACCAAGCGGATCCCTGAAGAGGCTAAAGTCTGCTCTCCTGAAGTCCATGGTACTCTACATAACCAGTCTTCCCTTTTTCTGTATATACTTTTTGATTCTGTTTTTATCCTCCAGGTGCAGGGCACAAACGTTGCTCCCTTTATTTTAGAGCAATCTTGGTAAATCTGTATTTTTAACATCACTGGTGCTATACTCAATTTGGTCTGTTGGGATCAGCAAATTCCTCCGGGAACACTCATTATTTGGCAAAGAATGTGTGCACAGCAATTGTGGTGGCGTTATGTGTAGCACTGGAAAAAGGAAGGAAAGAATTAGTGTCTGAATAATTTGAGGATCTATTGTGAGGGGAAAAGAAAGAATGGAGAAAAATTATTATCAGAAGCGGAAAAAACTGCAAGTAAGAGATAAAGAACAGGAAACGGCCAGTTTCTGGGAGAGATGGAAGGAGGTATTAGCCTTGTGGAAGGAAAAGAAAAAGGATAAGATGACATCTTAAGCACAGGTTTTTTTAAATGTTGTTTTAAATACATTATTGTCATTAAAACACTCAGAAGCAGAAGATAGGAATGAAAATGAAGTAAGAAGTTGAAAAAGGAAAGAAAACAGATACAGGCTGGAAGGATCCACTAAGCTGTAAGGCTTATGAAACTGGAGGTAGAGGCTCTTGTCTTGCTGATTTCAGTAAAGCTAGTATTTTGACAGTGTAAATGGGTCATCCAAGGACCAAATTTGGCCAGCCCTGCTCAGTTTCTTGGTTATGAGCAGTCCCACTGGTTTCAGTACAAGTACATATGGAGTAAGGTATTGCGCATGTATGATGGAATGATCCTAAGGTATTAAAAAGCACATTTTCAAAGTAAAAATGCCTGCAATAAATTTGTGTGGAAAGTACTGTATCTGGAGTATATGTTAAGTATATTAGACAAACTTTAATTTTGTTCTTGCACAAGCACATATGCTTCAAATGCTATACAGTAACAAGCAGAGTACAAGAGATAGTTATTGAAGGGACTGATTGTTACCCTGAAAATAAGTACATAAAGCTATATACTCAGTTTTTTGAGTCCACTGCTCCCTGAAGCAGAGCATTGTTGATGCAGTAAAATCTCTGAACTCATTGGAGATAGATTTTGGGTTTTTTTTTAAAAGCCTGAAACACCTGGCTTGATGATTTTGATCAAGAGTTTAGTAAAAGGAGATAAATATTTTCATTTCCCTGGTTTAAATATCCAGGCATGGACCATGTGATAGGCTCAGGTGTAGGCTTCTTTCTACTGCCAGCCTGTATTGAGTGGGATTCACATAAGGCTCTTTCTGGTGTAATCATAAATAAAAGGTGTATTGTCACTAATTTGTTTTTATTTTATTTTGCTGCTCTTTTGGAGCATAATGTAAGATACCATTTAGAGAGCAAGTGTTAAGTTTCTCTATCCAGTGTCTTTGAAATTAGTTGTTTCTCTTAGTTCAACTCCTAGCAGACTCAGCTGTCCATCATTATAATGATCAGTCACTCTTATCCATTATTAAATCTCTCTGTGGACAGCATGGATTGAAAGGTAAAAGGCAGGATTACTCTTATTCCTGGAAGAATCTCCCCTGCCTCAGAACTGAGGAACAGTGGTGCAACGGAACAAAATAAAATGGTTTGACCTATTTCCTAGCCTGGTGTTTGCAGGATAAATAAAACCGCTACAGCTAGAACCTGAACTTTTATGTTACTCTGTCTTTGAGCCACAGGTCAGATTGATTCAGCAGTCTTGATGAAAAACCTGGAAATCTTAACTTTAAAACCTGACAATCTCTTTCCTCACATCTGTCACCCATGAGGCTTTTTCTGTCTATCCAGTAAGAATAATCCACACTAAAGAGAGTGCTGCATGAAAACTTCATTGTATTCTTCATTTCACATACTGTTCCTTATTGGTTGAAAAAACTTCTTGAGGGACAGAATTATGCCAAGTTGCTGGAGTGGACTCTGTCACAAGGGAATGTTCTGTGAAGAGAAAATTGGGAGTCAAGATCAGGTAGGTGAAGTGAAGCATTTGCTTCTGCTTGAATTTGCAGACTGAAATAAAACAAACCCAGGTCTAATCTCTGAGCAAACACAGGTGACAGGGAGGTCAGTAAATGTCTGCACTCCTGCAGATATAAAAGATGGGTTCTACCTGCTTAGGAACCTCAAAAAATAAAAGCCTGCTGGTAGAAAGAGTTAACCCAGTAGGAAGAGATGTTTTACAACTCTTCCAGCCAGCTGCCTAGTTTTTAGATCCCAGAGAAGGCAGATACGCACCTTTATTGAAAGAATCATTTAGGTCAGTGAATATAAATAAACAACTGATCATTTAACCACCTGAGCATACAGTTGCAAAGCAAGCAACTTTCTCACTGCTAGGGGAAGAGGCGGAATCTGGCATTGAATTGAGATATCTGCATGCTGTGGGCCTGCTGTCTTTTGAATCGTGCATGGGGCTCTTGTATATCATGTTATTTATGCTTCAAGTACTATAGAGTGCAAGGAGCTTGAGTGAAATGTAACAGCTAGGGTTCAAATCTCTCTAAAGGCAGGTGACTCATATCACTCTGCTGCTGACCTTGCACATTTCAATAGCTGCATAAATTATCAGTATCTTTGACAATTTGTAGCAGCTGATTAATTGAATTATTGACAAGTTAATGCTGCTTACTTGTTAAGATACTGTTTGCCTAGTATTCCTTCTAAGAGGCTTTTAAAATACATTTCATTCCAGAAAAATGGAGAGTAGCCTAGAAGGGCTTGTTTATTTCTGCTAACTTTATTTTTCCTTTCTGAAAAGGGGAGGTGGATGTGTCATAGTTCCTCCTGTCCTGCTCTGCAGTGGTGCAACAAACTGGAGTTAGAGGAACATACGTTAGGTACAGCTTGAAAGGGGTTCTCATAATGCCTAACATTCCTCCCTAATGTTGGGATGTCTTTGAAGACTTTTTTTCTCCATTGTTGTACGTGGAGGAGTTTGTGTAAGAAAGGAATTCCTTCCCTCTCACTTTGAGATGCTTTGACAGCATCTCTGACTGATGAGCTCAAGTTTGAGAAGGTCTGAGTGCAAACTGGCAGAATTAGGGTAAGAGCCAAAGGGAACTTTTGCAAGACCTGATTTCAGAGAAAAAATGTAGATTTTTTTCCTGTTTCTCCTGAATTTCTCTGTCAGAAAAAGAAATGTCTTTTACCCTAATAACTATTTTAAAAAAAAAAAAGGTGGGGGGGATGAACCAGCTTGTACAATGCAGAGACACATACGGCATGGAGTACCTACATGAGCCCCTATATCTCTCCACATTTTTTTTCTGTTGACCTTCAGTTTTGCACACCTGTTGCATGGTATGGATTGACAAAATGCACGTCAGGAACTTTCCATAAAACCTTTATTTCTGTGACTGATTATTCGTTCTTCCCTTTATAAATGACTGATCCTGTTCCCACAGAACATACCTACACTAATAGCTCTTCTACCTAGAAATGAGAAATTAGGTCTAACCCATGCCAGGATCTACCAGATTTCTGTTGTGTGTGCTCATAGAAGTAGAAAAGACGATTCGAGCCTATTAAATCTTCTGTTAGAATCTGGTATTTGTTGATCTTTGTGAGTTCTTAGATTTAACTGTTTCTGGAGGATCAAACGGGAAACAGCAAGTTTGGTTTTTAAATTTGGTGATTCATCAGGCAAGGTAAGGAGTTGCATACTGCAAGGCAGTATTTCAAGGCAGTAGCCTTTCACTTTTGGATACCCATGTTCAGACTGGCAGTACAGCACAGAGGAGTAAGGGCGGGGGTCTCAGCCCAGTTCCCTATAGGCAGAAAGTAGTCTAACCCAACTGCAACACTAGCCATTTCTGCTGTGTAGCTTATTGCATGTCTCAGGTGAGAACCAGAATTCAAAGTTTGTTACGTTCAAATGAGTTAAAACATGCAGAAACGGTGGCATTATTTCACATTTTGTAATGTTTTCTGGGAACCTTAACTCTAAGGAAGTTACGATTACTTTACTTTTTAAGAACACTGGATTTTTTTCTTTTTAAAATATGCTGGATTAAAAGTTGTAAAGAGAGTTGGGGAGCCTGTTTGACTGTTATTTGAAGTTTTTCAACTGACTTTAGTAGGAGCTGGATCAAACCTTTCAGATCACCAAATGTTGGTGACTGGAAAAGCTCAGAGAAATACTGTTCTTAGGATGAAAGGAGCAGGGAGAGTCCGTGATACTTTGTGCTGGAATTCCTATTACACAAGAATGTCCGAGGGCATGAACTATTTGAAGGAGGAAAGGGAAGAAATACAATGTCAGGTAATACTGGATCTAAAAAGCTAAATACAAAGCCAAATACAAAGTATGCACGATATAAGGACACATTTAAATCCTAAATTATTCTGGAGTTTTAATGAATAGTTCTGTTAACATTCTTTATAAGCTAAGTAAATCTTCTTAGAAATCCTCACAAATCTCAGCTACTTTTAAAAAATTACTTTCTTTTGACAGCTATATTAACATATGGCTCTGCATAAAAGAATCATGTTGAATACATGCAATGTAATATACATTTTTAAAAAAGAGATGAGAGGATCCAGAAATATAATCTTCTTCTTGTAATCCTGTATTAATCCATTCTGTACTTCTAAGGTTTTTATTTGTGGAGCTCACGAAGATTCTGGCAGAAGCAAAAGAAGAGAAAGAAAATGAAAAGTCTTCTGTATATAAATCCCCAGAGCTACACCTATAAAGAATTTTGCAATCTGCGAAGAAAGGAACAGCCCCGGGAACTAATCTCTTATTGGATGGATTTCTCTCTTTTCGTACTGACCTTGGCTCTTCCACAGCCCCAGTGAGTGTGCCTCTGCCTCGTGATGAGCTCACTGCTACTACTAGCTCTCAGGGCATGCCTTTTCCGCAGCAACTTGCTGTTTGACTAATCCCACACTGAGATCACTCAAACAGTGAAAGGGGGTTTAGTTTCACTATCAGCTAGAGCTGCAGAGATGACAAATCAATTGATTTTGTGGCGTGTGATGAAAATGCTAATGTTTAATTATCAATGCTGTTAGTGAGCTTCAGAGTAGGGTCTGATCTAGGCGGAGACTGGATCACACAGCACTTGCTTGGAGCTGCAGCCCACCTTAAAAGCTAAGAATGCCAAGAATATGTTTGCCTCCAGGCATTTCTATAAAAGCTAGCTTAAAGAAGGTTAGCAAGGGAGAAAAATCTGTTTTTTTCATTTGAGGTTTGAATCAACAACAATTTCAATATTAGAAATGGGCTGAGATTAAATCTCATAATGTGGAAAGTCTGAGAAGCTGTTCCTAAGGGTAGGTAATATTCTAATTTTCACAGTCTGTCTCTCTCACCATGATGGACTGTAATGATAAATACTACTAGTGGTATTATTTCTACTGGTTTTATAAACAAAACATCTATTTATTTGACCAGATAATGCAAAATACATCTAGAAACTGAAACACATGAGTGGACAGATTTGGTAAAAGCTGGCATTACAGCAGTCCTAAATTTGGAGTACTGAGCATTTTTTTGCGTGCCTCACATTGCTCATTCACATTTCTGGTTTTCAGCAATTTTAGCTTTCCTTAAAGATATTTCTTAAATTACTTTGTTGTCTCGGACAAGGAAATAGTTCTTTCATCTGTGGGAAAACAGGCCTATTGCAGTTCTTGGGACACTCCTCCATCCTGTCAGGGCAGCTTGCCGTCTTGAATTTTGCAAAGGAGCTGTATTCACAAACCCTGCAGTTCCTGTGTGCCTGTGTTAACAGCTTCTCTGCATCCCCTCTTCTCTTGCTGTTCTGTACTCCTTCAAGGAACAGAAGACTGCAGAGAGATTCTGCTTGTACCAGGCAGTATCCTGTTGGATTTCTGCCTTCACAAATGACTTTTCTTCCGATCTACTAGGTAATTTTGATCAGCTCACAAACTGTCTTCATTTTGCTGTATCATGAACCAGTGGTGGCATTTGCCACAGTACCACACTGTCAGTGCCATCACGTATTGTCAAAACCGTCAATTAAAAAGGAAATTTTACATCCAAAACACGTATTAAGTGTGCAGACTTGTGTGTTAGGTTTTTGTGCCTTCCTTTGCTGTTGCTGGCAAGATTTTATTTAAATGATCTCTGTGTTTGTTGATAATACTGTTATTAACACTCTGTGCTCCTCTTAATTTCTGGTAGCATCGGGTTGACATTCACTCAAGAGCACTGCTTGGCATTGTTCTCCAGGCTTCATGGGTGAAGACTGTGGAAGGTTTCTCAGCTAATACTTTTCTCCCACAGCCCTATTTTTCAGTTTGCTGAGAGTGTGCATTATGCATTCAGGGTGTTGATATTTTTAGGGTAATATTTCCTGCTGTACATTTTTAGAGTTTGGCAAACAATGCTGCATTTCTAAAATTATCCTTATGCTGCTTGCTGTTCACTGAGTGATGTTTTTGTTAGGTTTTTTAGTACCTTTCTGTGTTTGATATTTGCACTTTATTCTCCTTTCTTCAGACGTTTTGTATTCTACAGTTTTCTTTGTTACTAGGATTTAGCTGACCCTATGAATTTAGAACTTTAATGAATAATTTAATCCTACTGTGAACTTTATATATATTAATAAGGGTAAGTATGCACATTATTTTCCAGAATTGAGTCATTGCTAGTGCATAGAATAGAGGTGGGGTACATAGCATGAATCACAAATCTTCTAATCCTTGCTGCACCTTATTCATGTAGGCCCCACTGTATTTTTCTTTGCTTGTTGACTTGAAAATCCTGAACAAGAAAACAAAGTTTGGTCCTACAGCTGCAACATATTTTATGATAATGAACAGTGGGAACATTTTCTTATTTATCTAATTTTAGAAGGTCAGAAATTTTCATCTGTATCGACGCAGAATGTGTGATTCTTAGCTCAGTAATATTACCTCATTTTGATAACTGGTTTTGTAACTGCATTGTTTCCAAGACTGCATGGAATATGTTAATTGGAGTAGAAGTTACAAAAAAAAAAATTCCTTTAATATATTTCCATATGCAGCCTGTTGCTAAAGATTACTAGCTTACGTATCTCATTTGTACACAACTTATTTTGGTTTTAAAATAGTTATTCTTTATAAATGTTAACAGAAAAATGCAGTATCGTGAAAAGAAGTATGTATTTAGAAAAACTTGCTTTCATTCAGTTTCTGTTCATCTTCATCCCAACAATGACTTTATTAAAACAGTGACTTCTCATAAAGGGGGAGAGAAAACAAGCATTTGAACAGATGGGCTTAATAAAGATTCTGCAGTATATCTGCCACAAATGGTTGAGCACCGCTACTAAAGCAGGACTAAGATATGACTGAGAATAAAGAACTTCCAAATGGTTTGTGCTCTCAGTGAAGAAGTTTTAGATTAAAAGACAAAGGTTGTGATGTAAATGTGCATAGATCAAAGAGGGCACATAAAGGAACCCTGCCATATAAAAGGAAAAATCTACTTTCTTCCAGAGTAATAAAAGTGCAGTATGCTGCAGTGGGAGAATAGAAATCCTGTGGTTTGTTGGGGTTTTTTTAACTTACTGCCACTCCTAGATGAGATACGTTTTCTGTCTTTTGTCTCAAAATATTTAAAAAAGCCCCACAAATGGTTTACAGTGTCACCAAAAATAATGTTATTAAAGCTTTAAATTTTCATAGGCATCCCTTTTATGAATCTTTGAACAAGGGGGGAAGAATTTGCTCTTACCATTCATCCTCTGCTATGCACTTTTTTCTTCCCAATAGTGCATGGCAAAATTGAAAGAAGTTTTTATATCACCATGTTTGAAAGGACAAATCACTTCAAATATGTAGTTACTGAATAAAAAATGTCACAATGAATACAGTGTATGTTTTTTAAATTACCACAGCTTACCGATAGAATTACATCTAAACTGCCCTGTTGCCAAAAAAGTAGTGAAAGACAAAATTCAGCTCATCTGCACGTTTAAACATTGGGCATGTTCCTGATGCTTCCTGCGTTTCCATGGTCAGGGAATTAGATTAGAAACATCATGTACTTTTAGTCTCTGTATTTTGATGAAGAGTTCTTTACTGCCCAGGAGAATTGCAAAATAGCCCTTCAGTGCATCTCTGACTTGGCTTTGGTTCCAGGTAAAATTAGATTGGGTTGTGGGTTTGTGTTAAATTTTGAGATGTAACTTCAAGTGTTGTCTCCTGCCACAAAAACACCAATTCCCTTTGTTTGCAAAATTTCCATAATGGTCACACCCTCTTGAAAGCTTGTCACAAGGCTTTATATAGAGAAATAGGTTGTTAGTGAAATTCTGAATACTTTGGCCGTGAATAATTTTGGGGCAGATCTTGCTTTTAGCTATTCTAGTGCTTTTGTTTAGAAGCCTCCTATTTAAGTATCTGGTTTGAAAATTTTAACAGGTTGGTTTTTTCAATACATTCAGTATGACATTAATACATTCACATTATTTCCTCAAGTACAGATTTTTCTTTAAATATTAAGTTTAAACCTTTTGGTTTAAAGAGAAGTAACTGCCTAGTCTCAGTTACCGAGATCAGTTTATTTTGAGAAGAATTTTTATTGATGTATTGTCACTTTATTTTGTGTGTACAGAAATTTAAATCTAACAGCTTTACAGCAACAGACAAATGCTGCTGCCTTATTCAAAACAGATAAATATGGAGACGCTGATCTATTGCGCCAAGTTTTTAAGTGGAGTGCATTGCATAAAAACTGTCAATTGCTACAGTAAGGCTCCACTTGTAGAAAAGTCTGTTTGGTCTTTATTTTTTTAATTAAGGTACCTGCTGCGTATGAAACCTGAAAAGATAACTGGAAATGGCTATTCTTGCTCTTTCTAAAAGAAGGCCTGACCAGACAAAGTCTCACGACCTTGTATTTCATGCAGTTCTGTGAATCTTGAAGTGCATCTCAGGAGGACATTCCCCTTTTCCCTTGTAGGAGTTTAGCTAGTTTCTGGAGGCCATCTCGCTGAAAAGGGCTGCTGTGAAGCTAGAAGAAGCCCCAGCAGCAGCTCCCTCCACCTTTGCTTGGGGCAGTGACTAAGATCTGAGGCTCCTGTGCTTGGCCCCTGTCTGAGCTAGGCCGCGGCGGCAATGATGCTGCGTCTGTACCCCATCTTGTACGTCCCTGATCCTGATCGGCATCCCAACCTGCTGACTTGGCTTTCTGGTTTGACCTTGGGCTTGCCTCATCGCTATGGACTTGCTGGGTGCTTGCTGGGCTCTCGGGTGATCCTGGTTACTGTCACCGGGACTGATCCTGACCCTGACTCACTGACCTGGTTTTCTGGCTCCTTGTCAGGGAGGCTGCTGCCCCTGCCTGCCTTGTGATGGTCAGGTCCCAGCTCACCTTCCTTTACAGGGCAACCTGCCCTTGCTGCTTCCTGACAGTGCTAAAGGAAAAGAATCATAGTACTCTCTAAACCTGCTTATTTGAATTATTTTGGCTAAGTTTCTGCTCTTTGTTACTGTCACCCAGTTACTGAATCTGTCCACTTGCAGTGACCTTGAAGCTGCATAAGCAAATACTTATGGGCACTTACATTCTCATAATTCCCTGCTTCCCATGTTTAAATCACTGCATCCATCATGAAAGTGCGTGTCACTTAACACTAATGGTTATTTGATCAGCAGCAAATTGAAATTATCTGGATGAATTGTCAGTGGCAATGATTTAGCTATAGCTCAGTGCTAACACCAGGGTGAAACGTGAGGGGGATGGAGCATAGGGGCTGCAGAGTTACGTCTTGAAGAATGATGAGAAGAAAGGGTATGTTCGCTACTCTCAACTTCCCTTTCCTTTATTGGAATGAGGAAAAGATATAGCTTAACTGGTTCAAAGACTGCCACCATTTTGGGATGCTGCCTCCTTAATTTGACAGTGGTCATTAAGAACTAAGCAGCTAGTCCAGTTACGATGAGTCTCCTTGGAGGCTTTAATTATCTGAACTATTGTGCAAGGTGAAATTAAAAATGCAAGTGTCCTCATGCTCTTGATTGATTTGAGTATTCCTGAGTGAAGACTCAATGTTGCTTAAAAAGAAGTCAACAAGAAAAAAGAAAATAAATTTATAAATAAAACACAGAGGAAGAGAGAGCTTCATTCCTTCCAAGCTCAAATAGTCTATTTCATCAGACATTTAAAATAAATATCTTTGAGACAGGAGATGTTTTAAGAAAAGGATGCATATCTCCTTTCTCACAACATTAGATTTTAAATATTTTTCTCTTTGCCACTAGTATCTATGTGATATGTCTTCATAAAAGCTATTTAAAACATTTATTGAATTCAAGGACAGGGAGATAATTTGTATTCAGTCTGCAAGCTAGAGGGACTCTGTGCATTTATTTGCATAATACAGACGCATAAAAAACAAAGCCCGTATTCTGTTATAAACAAAATAAGATTGTCTGGCTATTAGTAACGGGTGAATACAGGACCAAAGTACGTACAGGCACTTTATGGAGGAGGAATTATTATATGCTTGAGTGTAGCTGAATGGAATAATAAAAGGGAGTTCCTGATAGAATTATACCTACAAACGGTTCTTTTTAGCTGTCAGCTTATCTTACAGAAAAAAAAGAAAGGAAAAAACAAAATCCAAAGAGGTTCATCCAGTGCAATACAAAACACAGCCAGATAGGGGTCAGGATTGCTGGTTCTGAGTAGTAACAGACTGGGGCAAAGGCAGCGTACCCTTGGAACCTTGTGTGATCATAGCGAAGGCTGCACACAAGTGCACCCAAGTCCTACCAGCTCTTGCTGCCAAAGGCAGGTGGGTGAGCAGGGCAACAAAGGACCCTCGAGAATTTTAGGAGGAAAGCAGAGGCCTTATAAAGTCTTGCTATGGCATTGATCAGCAGAGAGGAGATGCTTTGAAAATCAGTTATATTGAACAGCAAAGAATGACTTGTCATTGGCTTTTGTTGCTTACTGTTGAGGCTGACCAATTATCCAGCATTTCAGGAATGAATTGCAGCTAAACTACAGAAAATCTCTGGTTTTCCTAGCAGTGCAGAGCACAATTGTGACATAATGCATGTGGAAAAATAACAGTACTGAAATCAAGATAAAAAGAGTAATGTGTTAGTTAACATTTCAGGTTACCTCAGGATGAAGTATAAATGTGACTAAAGGATAAGTTAAATTTACTTAAATAAGAATGATGAGCCCTACTTCAGCCTAGGAGAAAGCAAGGAAGAAAGTGAAGACAGCATTGGGACCTGTACTAACCTAGCTCTGAATTTGCCTGGGAACCCGCAGAATTGTGAAGCAGGCTCCGTCTCACTGTTTGTGGTAACTGCACCCTGTCTGTTCAGACACCGTCTCTGATTAACTCTGCTGCAAGATCCCTGTTCCATGGTAAGTTCATGTGCCATGGTATATGTGATGTGAGTTAAGTCATTCACAAAAGTTGCTTAACAAAATCTCCCATGCAAAAGGTTGTGAGGAACACATTTCGGTGTTTTAAGGGTAGCATGGGAAAAATCCAAGTGTATTTTCTTTTGAAATCTAAAGACTGATTAATACAGCCTGAAGGTAGGTGTTAACATACCAGTATTTCAACCATGTGATGAGAATAAACAGAACCAAATAGGTCAAAAAAAGGTTCTGAAGTGCAGACGAGTTATCGATACTGAAAAAAATGTCTGAAGCTTACTGTCTTTTCCACTTTCTTCTTACGTGTTTGACTTTATAGGACTAGGGACAAAGCATGAATTTCTGTTCATTTTCCAAGCTCTTGTATTTGCTGATCAACTTAAAATGAACTAAGTAGGATTAAGCTAGTGAAGTATCTGTTGGTCCCAAATTATTTAACTAAACCCCACTGAGTAAAAAGACTGAACGTAATTAAGTGTAAAGCAACTAACTAGACATTGGTTATGTACTGATTGCTTTAGTGTTTACTGACTACACCAGACTGTGAAGCTGTTTAGGTTTTGATAAAATTGTGAAGACACGAGTTGGTGAAAGGGTTGCATAAATCGTTATTATATTATATAAAAAAAGATAAATTCTTTTTCATACAAAAAATGCTTTGATTTTACATACGACTCTTCAAACAAAGTCTGTGTTTTCCAGGTAATGAGCAGGTGACCTCAAGCATTAAACACTGCTATTTCTTCTTTCTTTGATTCCTCAGATCTGTGTGCAGGTGATATTTGTATGTGACCATTAATGGAAAGAAAAAAGCTACATACAAATAAGAATACACACGCAGGAGTTATTTTTTGGTGAAAAGATACTGGTAATTGGTTTTGCTAACCCTGGTTTTACACGGAGATCTGTAAAAAGTATCATCTCATCAAAGCAAAGAAACTGAGAAGGAAATCTAACTTGTAAAGTTTGAGTGAGCTGTCATTTGCCTTTGAAAATTACTTAAGCCATAAAGTTTAGGCGTCAGTTATGCAGGAAGTGACTTAATTATAAAAGAATGGGGCAAATAGAACGCTTCTTAATATAAATGTCACCGAGATTTGTTGTGGTCAGCGTTACATAACATCACATGCCTTTTGTATATATCTGAACCCTCTTAGATTACGTCTGAAGAACTCTTAGAGCTCATACAAGGACAGTAACAACAGCTTAGCTAAAGGCAGAATCCTTAATTTTGACAGAAACACAGTAGCATCCCTTTCCGTACTTAAATTTTCTGTGGGGAAACTTACAAGGTCTTTGTTGGACGTAGGGAAAGTACTCTTTCTGATTTCAGCTTCTGACATTGGTCTGGACTCAGTGGGCAAAGGGTAGCTGCATTTTCATGACACCCGGTGAGTATACATAGACGCTGTATGATAAAGATGTCCAAAAATAGTTGTTCTAAGTTAATTAGATTCAGGTACTTGGAAGAAGGTTTTTTTGCAAAATTTTAGGAGATTACTTTATTCTAATAAGCACAAATTTTGAAGAGTAGCTTAAAGAGGACAGAGACACTAGTAGGGTTTTTTTGCATCACTAGCAGTGTCTGAAGTTATTTTCAAAATAAACTGGTCCTCAAATTGCCTTGTTCATTCAGCAGTTAAGTAATTATAACGACTCTAATTTACTATATATTTATTGTAGTATTTAATGAATAGTGTGTGAATTTTACATAACGTGCTTCAGCCCACATACTGAGTTTCAAAACCACTGCTCTGTTTTTCAAAATCACTGATCACCAAAATCACTGTTAGAACTAAGGACAGCATTTTCAACTACATCAGTATGAGTTAAGCCTCCAAAGATTAGAAAGGGGAGCAGGTTGAGTAAATGTAGAATTTAATAAGAGATAAATATTTGATTTTTAATTAAAACTTTCATTTTCCAATTTCTTTAGTAAAATCACTTCTTCGTAGGGGGCAGGGTATGATAATACACATGAATTTAAAAAAATTTAGAGTTAATTTCTTCAGCACGTTTTTGGCTATTTAGGAAATCTGAACATAAACTATAGTTAAGGAAATTATTTAAGCTCCTTGCTGAAGGAAATGAAGTTTCCGTTGTTGCTCACTCCAACTTCCTCTGATACTGCTACTGAAGAATTTGGGTAACAGTGAGATGATAATGGGAGGATTGTAGAGATACGGAGTAAGCTTTAGTATCCCCAACTGGATTGATCTTCCCTTGTTGTGACAATGTCAAGTGACTGTACTACCAAATGGATGAATTCTGCAGTTAAAAATTGTTTCTCTCCATTGAAAAAAGTCATTATTGCTCTGTACCTAAATTTCTCAATCCAACTACCATTTTTAGGGTGGTTACTCCAACACAAGGAAAATAAATAGATAAATAAATAAACCCTACTTCCTTTGCTTATCCTTGAGAATACTTGACAGGCGATCACAAGAGGGTTGTTTCACCATTACAAATTTTATCTGTAGCAAATACTAACAAAGGTACCTAGTAATATCCCAGCAAACGGAGTTCATTTTAGCTTTTTTTTTTTCCAGTTCTCACTTTCTACATTACAGCGAGGTACTCACTCAGACTTTTTGACTTTCTGATGAACAGGTGAGGTAGCTACCATGTTCTCATTGATTTTTTCCAATGGTGTTGGGGTTTGATTGACAGCCTTACCTATTAGTTCCTTTTGTTTTGAAACCTTAAAGCCAAAATTTGTTAGCATAATTTAAACAGGATATTAAGCCTCAGTATACGTGGTTAAATCAAAGTCTAGTCTGGATTTCAAGTATAGTATATACATTTATGTAGCAAATTGCAGGTAGACTTGCTTTTTCTTCTTATTGGCAGAGTAAAATTTATTTCACTGTAAAACCACTTCATTGTTACATACATTACCTGTAAACTTGTGAAAATAATGATTTATTGCTAGAAAGAATAAATTATACATCTCCCAGGTTGCTTTAGTTTTCTAATTAAATAAGGTGTGAGAAACATCATTTTACTGATAAAATTTGAGCGTTTGGCTGTGCAATAATAAAGATTAAGATAAATATGTTTAAAAATTATGTTTTGCTAGCCATAATTTGGCAGCTTTCTCTTGAAGTTATTTAAGTTACAGATGTTTATGCAGTCCTTTGAAGGAATTTAGTTACTGAATGTCAGGTATAGAGATATCTGAACTAAAGTAATCATGGTCATTAGTAGCTTGACTTCGATTTTGTTGTTGCTGTCCTTGCTGTGTGAGAAGATAAACATATTGTCGAAGTGTGTATATGCACACCCATGTGTATTCGAACATGAAATCTCTTCCTTTTCCAGCAGTCTGTAGTAGTGGGGAAAAAGGTGCTCGAGATCCATTACCATCCAGTGGATTTGGACTATCACGTTCTTTCTTTCTTACAAGGGTTTCTTAGTAACTGAAACAAGATTATAAGCGAAACAATTTGGAGAATTTATATACCTCCTAGGCATTCTAGCTATATGATTATGCCTTTTTGGTCAGTATTTTACTGGTGAGCAACAATTACCTTCCAAGTTGTCCTTTCAAGTGGCCGAGAACCACGGTTGCTTATCCATGCGCCCTTTTTCACAAGTGATTTATGGAGATTTGAGCAATGATAAACTCACGGGCATCTACTAAGCACATACATCTTCAAGATCTCAGTCTGTGCTTGGTAACAGCAAAGTAGGGTACTGTGTTAGGTGTCCCTGCTGGGGACAGGTAAGCACTAGGGACCTGTGGGGTGAGGGCTGTGGAAGATGTGGCTGCAAGGCCGGGCATGCTGGTCAGGGTGAGAGAAGGGTGTGAGAGCGAATGGGCGGTAGGTGTTTGGGGTAAGCCTCCCTTGGCTGGCGAGGTCCATGGCTGGGAGGACAGCAGAAGAGGACTGGAACTAAAAACCGTGCAGGGTGTAATACATGTAGTCCCCTGATGTACTTAATCTGTCCTATCCCTTTGCTGATTTACTGGATGCTAAAGTTTGGTTACTCTTTGGGACAAAGGGAAGAAAGGTAGGGGGAAAGAAGGGTCAAGCTTGTATATGTCTCGAAGGCAATGTAACTGGTCGCATCTGGTCAAGAATAGCCCAACCAATACGAAATGACAACCAAAAATAAATACTAACTTGTTAATAACAGTAATATATTAATCTTACTTGCAGTCCTTATTCTGCTATATGACAATATAGATGATGCATATATATGTTCGAAAGATACTAAGACTGCAGTGTATATATTTAAGCTCCCGAGATATGGTAAGTGTTACATTGATAAATCAGTGTAAAATCTCTATGTTTACCTTCTGATCTCCAACTACGCTGTTACGCTGTGGACATCCCACACTTCCCTGTAGTGGAAAAAGTAGTGGTTTGGATCTTCAACCTCATATACCCCGTATTACTGGAATACAAGAGCTTTTTGTATTCCCTGTGGAATATTATTCTGATTTACACACTGGACTTTGTATTTAAAATTTTAAATGAAATTCTCCTTACGTCTTACTGAGAGATCTTTATTTCTTTGCTCAGGCTTCTTGACCTGTGTTCCCATGTCACAGCCAGAGATCCACACAGTGTAAAGTCAGGGCTTCAGAGGCGCTCCTGATAATTTTGTCCTTGTTAAGGGACTTGCTGGATACTTCTGTTACTAAGAACCTCTCTTATTTGCAGTATTGATCTACACATTGGTCCAGACCTGTAGACTTCAGAGTGATCTACCATTTTCCCTTTGTCCCAATACAATGAACAGCCATTTTGACAGTTTTAAATCGTTAGAAGAGATGGTAGTTTAAGCATTAAAACATAAAAGCTGTGAGAAAGGTTTTGCTTTTAATAACTTCCCTCTTTATCTTTCCTTTTCCCAGTGACAGTTTTTGTAGGGAAAATATTCTCAGTGACTTTCAGTTAGTATTAAGCCTTGCAGTTTCCTTCTGGGGCAGGGAAGATGGTGAAGTGCACTGAAGATGTTACTTGTGTCTCGTGATGTATCCTGAGAGGGGACAACAGCAGACGTGAACTGCAGCTTCCCTTTCTGTTACTGAACCTTTGCCTATTGCTAGAAAAAGGATTGAGTATTGTGTTTGCAGTGTATCAGGCATTCAGAAATCTAGGAAACTGGTGTCAATGAGTTGTTCAAAGCATTACTTTGGCTGCCTTGTGAGCTCAGGCAAACAGTTTTGTTTGGATTTTATCTGGTTAAGGCAGGCTATCACTGAACAAAAGGAAAGAGCTGGAGGGATTCCAAATGGATGGCAGCGGAAAAAGACAATAAAAGCCAGCTCTTCCTATACACATCCAAGTTAATTTAAGGACGGTAGAAATGAATGATGGACAAAACAATTAATCTCTTAATTCTAGTCACCAAATTTCTCTTGCACTGAATTTTCTTTCTCAGTTTCAAACTGCAACCCCGTAATCTCCAACAACCCCTGTTATGGTATTGCTTCATCTTTTTGTTTGATTTAATTTAGTCTCTCTAACTTTTGACAGACTTTGTATAAAAGCCAGTGATGGTTTCTTATCACAATGAAATTTAGGTCTCTGCAAGGGTCTTAGATTTCCTAATGACTTTTCTTTATGACTTCTATATTTTTATAGATGTCATAATATTCCTACATGTAATATTTCCTACTCTCATCATCATTTGTTTTAGCACACCTAAAAATCCTCTAATCTTCAGAAAGTGTTTCTGATCCCTCATGCTATAGCCTGTTTTTTGAGTTGCCCAAGGTCTGAACTGAATGCTGCAACATTTCTCTGCCTGTAAGCAGAGGTTTCTGTGTCCTTGCAGGAACGAAGGACAGCTCACTTCTGAACCTGACTGATAGGGTCATATCAATTAGTTGACTTATTTATACCTGTTTCTGGTTAGATAAGGAATTCTAAGCTGAGGTGATGAAGGCTCTTGGACTCTGCATGTGCAGTAATTGATTGCCTCACCTTCCATAAAGTTCACATCTCGGGTAGGGAGTAGAGAGCTAACCTTTTTCAATAGCTCAGACTGAAGCAGATGGAGGCTTCATAGATCCAATCTGAGAGAACACAGCTTTTTCTTTTTTTTTTTTCCCCCTTCTTTTCCCCTCATTAACTAAGATAGATTTCAAAATTAAAATAACTACCCAGCAGCTAAATGTGGCTCTCAGAATCAATTTACTTTGTAGCAATAGCAGAAGCCTCCTTCCCAGAGTCCTTTTTTAGTTTGAAAAATGTATTACATGGAATTATAAAGAACCAGATCCAGAGTTGACGTAAACTTGCTTTGCTCTAATGAAGCAGGAAAGCAGATACTCAGAGGTAAGGTAATGTGATTGCTAATGAGTTTAGTTGGGATTTTCCAGTTGATAGCCACTATGAAAAGTATTAATGTACGTTTTGGATTAGATTCTAGTGTGAGGAATCAAGATGGTCATCATAGATGCTCATCTAAGGCTATAGCTACCTCAACATTTTAAGTACTTTTGGAAAGTTTTCTAGGTAAGACATGTAAAATCTGTTGCTTTAAAGGTTTTCCGTATGCCCTTGTCGTGGTTTAACCCCAGCCAGCAACTAGGCATCAGGCAGCCGCTCATTCACTCTGCCCCCTCCCAGTGGGATGGGGAGGAGAATCGAAAAAAAATAAAACTCCTGGGTTGAGATAAGAATGATTTAATAACTGAAGTAAAATACAACGTAACACTAACAATAACAAAATATAGTCATAATAATAATAAAAGGAATATTTTTTTTTTAAAAGAAATAAAATCCAAGAAAAGACAAGTGATGCACAATGCAGTTTCTCACCACCTGCTGACAGACAGCCCGAGCAGTGATCTGCCCCTCTGGGCCAACTCCCCCCAGTTTGTATACTGAGCACGATGTGCTATGGTATGGAATATCTCTTGGCTGGTTGGGGTCAGCTGTCCTGGCCCTGCTCCCTCCCAGCTCCTTGTGCACCTGCTTTCTGCAGAGCACGGGAAACTGAAAAATCCTTAACTCTAGGATAAGCGCTACTTAGCAACAACTAAAACGTCAGGGTGTTATCAACACTACTCTCACACTAAATCCAAAACACACTGTACCAGCTACTAAGAAGAAAATTAACTGTGTCCCAGGTGAAACCACCACAGCCCTGTAAAGGTGCATATGTATTTTCAGCTTTACAATTTGATTTTTAGTGAGAGAATAAAAAGGCAACCAGATAATAAAAAATTTCTTCTTCAGTGGTCTGCATTAGAACTAAGCTGAGAGGGACAGCTTCCTTCAAAATAATAATGATTTTCTAAAACTTTTAAAAGGTAGTTATGTCTTTATTACTACTTAGAGCTCACAAGCAGTCTCCATCCTCAATGCAAAGTTCGTATGTACTGTGCTGAGTAGCTTACCAGTAGTTTGCCTCTTGGATTTTTAAGATGAATGCAGATGTCTTCCTTTATTAATACCAATATCTGAAGAAAAACCTGAAGAAACAGTATCTTTGAAGTTTCTAAAAGAACAAACCATCCACTTCTGATGGCCTTTCTTCTGTGAAGGCAAGTGGGCACAAGTCACTTCTAAAATTTCGGTGACATTTGTTGATTCCTAGTCTGGTCAGCGCTGTGTTTAGAGTTGTAGACTCATGGAGAAGCTTAGTTTGGAAGAGGCCTCTGGAGGTCACCTGCTCCAGCGCCCTGCACAAAGCAGAGCTGTCCTCCCAAGTCGGGGTGGGCAGCGAAGGCAGGACCTTGCCTTGTTGTGCTGGGAAGTCCCCAGGTGCGGGGGGCTCCAGGGCCTGTCCCCATGTCCTGCTCCCCGCAAGGAGGCACTGCCGACTCCTCTGCCAATGTGTTTGAAAGAAAAGTTTTCTTTTTGGCAGAAAACCTGAACAGATATGACTTTAGATGTTTGAAATGTGTGTATTTTTTAAGCATGCCTATACCAGCACTTTGAGTTAACGAGACGTCAAAAAAACCCTGTTGTTTGTTTATAAAAATATTACTACTGATGTTTATCGCCAGCAAACACTGACTGAAATAGGTATAGCATGTAATATTTCAAGACTGATTTATTACTACCATTACCTAAGGACTTACTTTGTAGAACTTTGTAAGAAAAATATTTAAGAGCTACCTTTGCTGCTACATTAAAAACTTGCAGATTACCATCATTCACCTAGGAGTTGTTGGCTGTATTTTTAAGCTTGTTGAAATGCTGATTTATAATGCAGACTCTTACACAAATTTAGTCCAACACAAGAACTGTTTTTTCGAGTTCTGCATGATAACCACATATGTCAGGAAAGAAATTTAGTAAATAAAGTTCTCTACCAGACATATTTTTTAATTAAACTTTTTCAGGTATGTCTTACCTGGTATTTTACTTCTGTTTGTCCACTCATTTTCTTCCTAAAATTTCTAAAAATTCTTGGATGTGTTGTCCTTTATTATAAACCATTAGGGTGAGAAAGAAAAAAAATCTTTTGATGACTGGCTTTGGTGAAGGGTCTTTTGGTACAAACACACAAAAAAGGTTTCAACCCTTCTAAATACATGAGGTAACAGAACGAAACTGTGATCATGCTGGTTCATTTACTAAAAGTTTTGTATTGCAAAAGAAATATGATTTTATTTTTTGTGAACAATTTTGGTGTTTGTTCTGTTTAAATAAAAAACTAGCCTTTTCTGAATTATGTGGTGTGATTAATAAGTATAAGATCAGAAGAAAAAACACATTGGAAGTGAGCTCAGGAGGTAATTCACTTTGCAGCAGTGTTTACCATATTAGCTAACAACTTCCTCCGTTTTAAAGCACTGCTCTATTCAGTTGATGAACTACAAAGCAAAAGCAAGTACATAGCATGTTTTTAGTCATCAGAAGTTGCCTCTGCTTATTAATCAAAATATCGCAGGTATTTCTGAAGGCTCAATGTCCATGAATTGTGCCTCTCTGCCTTCTACTTTGTATGTTTCTGGATAAAAGGATTGATTAAGGAGCCGGGATTCAGTGTTTAGTCTGCAAACCTCCGATTTGTGTCTATAAAAGCTGTGCATTTCCTTGGTATGTCTTGCTTGGTTTTACTTTAAGCTCTTGAAGGCAGAACTTAATACAGTAATGACCTACTCTTTTTATTTGACACTTTCTTAATGGCCTCTGAATTTTTGTATATTAATCATTAAAAATACTAGAGTCACTCTCTGCAGTCTCTGCAAGGACCTGGCAGTATAAAAGTGAAACCTTCTTTTTCTCAAAGATCAAGATATTGTTTCAGAAGTTCATGAAAATGAACACCTTTGACAGAGTTTCCAAAGAAAATAAAAAGATGGCTAAACAGAGCCACAAGTCAGCTGTTCAGAGCAAAACTTAAATGTGATTTAATTTGAAGTAGAGCCAAGTGAGTGAGCTGGGTGAGTTTCAGAAAAGGTTTCATCTTGTTACTATCACATTTACGCACCTCATTTTATGAAGAACAATACAACTTTTGCTTCATTGTCCTGCCCTCCTGAAGGGTAGTAAGGACAGAATCTGTATCTTTTCTGGAAAACTATTTCCATTTGCCCTGAAGAAATGTGTCCAGCAGGCAGAATCTCTCAATACTTCCAGTTTCAGTTTTGTTATTTATTTATTGTTCGATATATTTTTCAAACTGAAGCAATTGTGAGTTTTTGTGTTTATTGGCCTCTTCTTGTTGAAAAATAAACATGAAATCCTAGTTATTATAAGATTAAATGGGTTTTGGAGACTGAAAAAAGGTCTTCCTAAGATACATACTTATGAATCTAAACAGAGTCTTTTTAGCTGTAAAATTACAAAACTTTCTGCACCTCCCAGAGAATGAAGTAAATAAAAACTCCAAGGAGAATTCAGTGCTTATGGGAATCCAGTCTCCTCCTCTTTTTTTTTTTTGTGTGTCTGAATCCAGTATTAGGAAGACATATATATATATCAATTTATAGTGTTATGGGAAAACTGTGTATATGATGGAAGTCTATTTTAACATTGGTTACAATAGGAAAGCAGTGAAAGAAGACTGATCTCAGTCTCAGACTGACATCTGCATTCAACCTTCTGCTGTTCTTCTCATTTGTTACTTTCGCAAAGAACAACGTTAAAAGATAACTGGCACAAAGATGGGAGGAAACATATGTCCCAGTGTAAATAGGCAATTCTCACTGAAATTGTACAGAATTTGGTTACACGAATTAGGGTTGACTTAATGTGACAAATGCTTCTGCTGACAATAAGCCAAATTGACAATGACCTTGATATTTTCATAAGGTAATATCTAATATAAGAATACAGTGGTCTTGAAGGTGATGGGCATAGTATCACAAACAGGATTTTGTCAATGTCACTTATGCATGATTTTTCCAGTGCTCCTTTCTCAAGCATTTAAAAAAATCTCTGCCCACCTATATTTGATTCCTCTCCAAACTCACTAGCTGCTAATGTGAATTTGCAGAGCAGTGCTTCAGCTACTTTTTATAAAACAGATTTGGAGTGTACTTGGTATGGTTTTTAGTCATTTGCACACAGAGGTAGATTGCCCATAGAAGAAAAACATCACTTGTAGGCCTTGGATAAGAGTTTTATGTATAGGTTGTGGCAATTCTTAACATTAAAGAGGGAAGGGCGTACTCATCAATTACTCTGAGTGTGTAATTTTAGTCCTGTGACTGTGAGGACTTTTTCTCCCTTGAGTTCCTATGGAGCCAATGAGAAGAGGTAAATTTCTCTAGAAAGGAAATTCAGATCCTCTTAAGTTCGGTTCCACTCTTCCCATTATCTTCTGTAGGCGTTTGCTCCTCTGTTATGGCACTGTCTAGCGATGTTGCTGGGTTTTCTTTTCTCAGAGGAAAACTGCTTGAGCATAGGTGTGGGGGGGTACCATTTTACTATCTGGAAGTTTTATGTGGCCATTGCCAACTTAGTAGAAAATTGCTGTATATATTTGGTTCCAAATAAGAATTTTACCCTAAAATAGAGTTCTAATGGTCAAAAGTAAGAATCATTTTTGCATATAGGTATATTTTGAATTCACATATGCATATAGTTTTGGGGGCTTTGGAGCTAAATCGCTTTTAGCATCTACTCTTTTAATCTTGAGGCATCTGTACTCGTGTGGAGTGTATAGCTTTCATCGCTATTAAAGCTGTTTTCTTATGCTACAGCTAGCTTAGTCGTGCATTTCTGTGGTCAAAAACTGTCTTTGCAGACTATGCAGAAAAACCTTCCAAGTACAAAATGTAGTTACTGTAGGGTATAAACAAACCAGGAGGAGCTGGAAAATAATAAAAACAGACCATTACAGTGGAAGTGTGTATAGTCTAAGATTTCTGGACAAATGGAAAAGCAAGAACATTGTATAAAGCAGAGAAGAAACTGCAAAGTTTGAATGAGCCATTTTCCATGGATTATTTAAATATTCATTGTACCAGAGAAAGATAATTACTTCACGTATAGGAAACTTTTCTGGCAGATGAGAGGCTTAGTTAATATCCATGAAAAAGAATTAACGTAACTTGAGTTTTCTGTCTCAATGTGCCTGAACAACCATTTTGAAAAGTCGTTCTCTCTAGCGTGCAGAATATTTAAGTAGTCTGTCCATTGTGGAGAAACCACAAGAGAGAAATCTAAACCCACAAGGGTTTAATATGCAATAGCATGATGCTGATTTATTCATATAGTGTATCAAAACCTGGTTTCATTTGGAGATACAAATGCAGCCCTGAAAACACTTCCTCCATTTCTCCTGCTAATTTAGTTGTCTTTGCATTTACTTTGTGAAAACTCCTCTTTTTTTAGACCTTTCCTTGCAGTATGATATCCCTATGTATTCTACAGACAGTGTTACTAACATTCACCCATAGGAAACAGGAAAATATTGTTGTAGTTTTCATTTATTTTGTTATATTTTTTGTGCTACATCACAAAATGTGTCAATTAGTAAAAGTGACGTTTCAGAAGTATTTTATCATTGGAATTTTAGCTGAAACTACTTGGTCTGCTTTGACACAAATTTACAAGTACTTTTCCATGACCTTTAAGTTCAGGTCCATGAACTGTTTCCTGCATCTGTCAGTCAAGAATACCACTTGACGGTTGGAGTTAACCGTGGCAATAAAATGCTCAGCCTGGAAGAAGCTTTAAACCTGCTTGAGGCTGTTCCTGTTGTTCCCCCTGCTGCATCTCCATCTCTGTCTTTTGAACTAAGTTCTAAGAAATTGTAATTGTGGCTCAGAGTGGCATCAGGTGAGGCTCATGTGAGCCCTTGGTCCTGCAGTCTTTACTTCATGCTGCTGATGACCCTTGTTCTGGCAAGCGAGTGGTGGTCAGAACTACGTTGGGTAGGACTGCAGTGTACAGACAGTCACTAGAAAGGAAGAATTGCCCTTGATGCCTCCTCTCCTCTCCCTCATTCTTCTGAATTAAGATACAGAGTTTCTTGCAGCCTCAAGGCAGGAGGAGAGGAGCTGAGAGATGAGGGCTCCCTCTGCCCTGTTTAATATGAGGTGTTCAGTGCATGGGAGGGGGGGGATACCTGGGATCTAGCCCTACAGGTATGACCCATCGTTTGTAACAGTAAGGATAGTCTGGCTGCCAGGCAGTATTACTCCCATCCAACAGTATGCATGTATATAATCACTCAAGGGAAGAGCAGTTACATGCAAAAACGTTTGGATGCAGGACAACAAAGTTGTTGGTCTCCTACTGAATACACAAAAAGATGAAATAGTTCAGCTGCAGTAGAATTTAAGAGTTCACCTTTGCAAATGTATCTGAATAGACAGATACTTCAAGCTTAAGAAAGACGCAATTATCAACCCTGTGGCTGTACAGTGTACTGTATAGTTACAATCAGCTGCCTGTGTTACTCAGCAGAAGGAGATGGGAGCTTTCTAAACAGGGTATCAGAGGATTTAGGCATTTGCTGAAAAACTAATTTGAATCCTCCATATGTTCATCATTTACAGTCAGACATGCGTGGTATAGGCCTGTATTATCCAGTATTACCAGTGTTATTAGTGAGACCTCATATTAACCAGGAATTTTAAGATACCACAGAGTAAATATCTATAGCTGTAAAAATACCTGTTGTTCAAAAGGAACTAATGTTTGTTGGTTTGTTTTGAAGTGCAGGGTTTATTGTTAGTAATAAAGCTGATTTCATTACCTCCACTGATAAATGTCATTGATTATAACACATTGCCTCCTTCCTTTTTCAGCCATCAACATTAGGCCATTTATTAGAAAGAATAAACAGTATTAAGATAACTATTTTGTCAGAAGTATTGCACAGATAATACATAACTTCATGGCTATCAGCTTATTAATGGCAGAGAAGTAGTGCCACTGTCCTTAGTGATATTGCCACAAAGAAGCAGGCTTGCGTGTGATACAGTAGAGCAGCGTCCATCCTGCTGTCTTTCCCTCTTTGTAATTCTTACTAGCTATGCCATGTAACAGAGGGGTCCTATAGACAAAAGTCTCATTCTCTACATTTCCCTCAGTTTTTCCCAGGCCACTCTTCCTCCTGTTCCAGCTTGAGGCAAAGATTCTGGGCATAAACTTCTATGTGGTTGTCACAGCGGAATTATTAAGAGAAGACATAGTTGTGGGGTCAGCTAAAAGGGTTTTATTAATGATCAAATGATGTTCACATGATAATTAACCAATGAATGAATGAAAATCAAATGGTGATTAAGCAATAATTGAATGTTAGTTAAACAGTGATTTAACAATGATCTGAATTATTTAAATGATAATTTAGACAGTGATTAGATGACAGTGATTTAGACAGCGGTCAAGCTACTAAATACACTTACAATAATTAAGCTATAGCTGAATATATGTAAATGTCATACATATGCCATAAATGGCATGCAATATACTTTTAGGCCTAATGTAAAATGTCGCTTACCTCATTATAGATACCAGATGCCAGGTAAGGGGTTTCTCAACTTTGAGGACTAACCTTGAGAGGTGTCCCCGCTCAAGGGGGAGATCACCGCCATGCAGCCTGCTGCCGTACAGGAGAGCTCAGTGGGCTCGGAGGGGCTATAAATTTTATAGTGTAAAGTGATTGACTCGTAGTCAACCGCTCCACTTTGTTGTTTGTGCAGGTGCAGCAGTTTTAGTTTTATCTAGTCCCACCTTGGGCTGGTACTGTTAGCTCCTGATAAGACACGGCCTAGATTCCTTAGTTGCTGAGAAGATGCAGCCTAGCACAGTTCTCACGGTTTGCACTACAGGGCTGATGTCAGTCAGGCCTACTTGTTGGCGATGCCTGAACCACAGTACCGTTCCCTCACTCGGAGCGGTGCGTCTGTCACAGTGGTCATGTAATTAGAGACCCTATAAAAGGGCTGAATCAAGGTTGCAGAGGAAACGTGATTTGTGGAATTTCCTAGCTCTTAACTGTGTAGCCTTAGGGTTACTTTTTTTATATAGCTTATAAACAAAGTAAGAAGAGTAGTCTGTTCTTCTGAAATAACTCATTTTGTTTATTACCACTGGTCAAATGATATGCAAAGTTGTTCGGTGCATCATAACTATAAAAGCACAGTATTCATAGTTCATTATAGCTGTGGTAAAAATACAGGGATGAATTCAGCCTCAGTGCATGTGAATGTGACATTATTGACATGTATAGAGCTGCACTGTCTTACTACTACATCTAACTATTGCTATATCTGTAGTATATGTATGAGCTAACATTGTTACACTACCGTAATTTCATTTAGAAATGTAATACTCATCTTCCCAATTAAAGCGATCGCCACAGAACATTGGTCCAATTAAACATTGCTTTAGACAATAATGTGCTTTACTGTACGAGTAATAAAATGTAAAGATTAATTACTTAATGATTTAAAAGCTCAGCTTCTTTATATTCAAGTTTCTTTATCTTTATAAAACAAAAGAAAAAATAAGTACAACATGAAAAATGTTAATCCAATATTCAGGAACTTTCTAGAGTGGCATTTGTATTAGAATTTTAGTAATGGGAATGCATCTATAACATGTACACATATATATGTATAATGTGTGTGTATATATATGTGATGCATAAGGTGCACCCCTATTAGAGGGGAATATTCTTATCTTTTGAATAAATACTATGCAAATGCTTGTTGTAGTGAAAAATCAGTTTGGTTATTTTGAAAAACCTCTTCAGAAGTTACTAATTATACATGTTCCCTGAGATACCAATATTAAAGAAGTTGATCTTAGGTGACTTTGAAATATCCTACTTATAAGGAGTATAAGCTTTGTTGTGAAGCTCTTAAAGTTCACTTTTTCAAGGCTAGTAGAGTGTAACCTCTCTTAATTCAAACTTTATTGCTTATATTCACTTGGTCCTTTTTTAAAGAAAAAGGATATTTTGATATCCCCAGGAAAAAAAATACTTGCTGTCAAGTAACATTACATGGGACAGCTCATCCGTAGTTTCTGGTGGGGTTTATTCTCTCATCCTTTGTGCACTGACTTCAAAGTAAATACTCTGTGAGCTCTGTTTGTTTTCAGCTAGTTTTCACTTGAAAATCATGAGGTGCAAAGTTCTGGTCAGAAACTGGAATTATATCTACTTTGGTCTTTACAAATTATTGGAGGAGTTTTATTATATGAACAGGCTGATCAAAAAGGTGGCCAAACACGCTCTGATACAGGCTTGTCTTGTTTTAGAGGTATCTCTTAGCAAACAGCTTTGCAAGAGGAAACAAGCTAAAATGAAATTGTACAGTACAGTGTGTGTAGGTTTTCTTCCTAGCAATTTCTTCACTGTAGGCAATAATAATGGCAAGAACAAAGAAATAGCGTGATTTTTTAAATAGGAAATGCACAAGGGTTTGTTACCCTTTGGCTTTTTACTTTGTTACATTTGTTTTCTGCATATATATTCTTAAAGCAAACAACAAACAACATTTACTGTAATCATAACCCCAGGAGGGTTTGAAGGAGTGATACAGTAAATGTTGTCTTGTATGATTGTTACTATGCTAAGAAAACATATTTCCTCAAATGGAACACTGAATGGTTTTCCATTGATGGAAGATTATGTTTAGAAGCCTACTAAAGTAAAAAGCTATCTAGAAAATATGGGAAGACTGCAAGAACACTATTCAGATATCCCTTTTATGATACGTAAGGTGATAATTATTTTCTAGTCATTGCCTTGTTAGTGAATGAATTCAATCTATTTCTAGTTTAGCCAGTAATGTTCTGTTTAGTAGTATACCCAAAGATTTGCTGAAGACCATTAAAAATAGATGCATAGTTTGATTCTTGCCTACAAAATCTATTATCATGTCAAAACTAAATGGTGCAAAGACATCAAATTGGTTTGGCATGTTCTGTCTTTAGTAAAACCTTTTTGAGTTTTTTTATTCCTGATCTTATCCCTGTATTTAATTATTCTTCACTTCAAATTTTCAGGTGACACCCAGCATGTTTTGAGGCTTTTAGTTGCCTACATTTCCTTTTCTCTTTTGCTGCCATATTATTTTTGTGTATTTACTGCTAGGATATCATTCCCAATTGAGCAGATTTGCTTAAAATACTTGCTGGAGGATTTGTCATTTCATGTGCTGGTTTTCCCAGGGCTCTGGATGGAGATTGCATTTTCCTGTACTTATTTTCTTTATCTTCCCTTTATTTTCCCAGGCTAAGCACTTCAAGTTTTGATTCCAGTTTGGATATGAAAACTTACATGCCCAGGTTTCTGTTAGTTACTCTGCCTTTGCTCCAGTGTTGAATACTGTCATTCTGAGACTAATTGTTGATTTGGGGGCCATATGTAGAGATCTCTCACCTCTAAGTGCATCAGTCTCACAAAACAGCTTAATTTAACTCTAGGTCTTACATTTTTTATGTAGTTAAAAGGCTTTGTGAAGAAGAAAAAGAGAAAACCTTACTCTGAGTTCAACCTCCATTTTGATAGATGCAATTCTCATTTTAATCCAATGTTTATTAATTTATAAAATGTATCTTTCTCCATTTCCTGTAAGCTCTCTGTTTATTCTGAGGTTGTGATTCATACATCTTAGGTATTCTTCAGATCCTTCCCTTGCTCTTTTTCTCGTTACATGCATTTTAGTTAGATTTCCTGATTTTAACTTAAAGGAGTTAGAAACCTTTTCCACGTTCAGTGAACATGAAACATCTCTAGTTTGTCTCTTTCAGTTCTAAATGTTTGCTGTTTGCAAACTTCAGACCTTCTGCAGATTCAGTTTTGATCCCTTTCAATCACATGTTTTTGACATCATGTATCAGGATTTTTAAGGATGGTTCTCTTTCCATGTACTCAGTATAATAATAGTCTCCTCATACGATGCATGGACCTCTGTTTGTGTTAGAAATCTCTCAAGTAATAGAGATCCCAGTTTATTCTGCCATCCTTTCCTTCCTCATGTCTTGCCCTTCCTGGAGGTCTCCCACCTCCATGGATTTTGAGCGGCTTGAACAGATCCAGAGGATGACTGGAGTGGAAACTGGAGAAGGCAAGATTTTCTCTTCCCCCAATACCTTCTTAAATCTAAAATCAGTTGTCTCTATCTACTAGATATGATAATTCCATTCTTTCTCTTTTTTTTTTTGTCACAAATGATCCAAATATTTGCTAGTTACAAATGTAGAGAAAACAGTTTAAAAGTTTTAGAGAAGAGAGAGTGTGAGACAAATGAGTACTAGGAGCCGTTAGAGCCATTCTGGATAGGAAGAAGGAAGAAAAATGAGCGGAAGAAAGGGGGAGTAATGACAGAACCGGAGGAAAAGAATAACAAAAAATGGACCTGGAGGCTTAGGAATCCCAAGACATCATTTGTAGAGTGAAATTCAATCAAAATTACACTATAAAACACAATAAAAGTGCATTGGTACTGGTTTAAAGTATACCTCAGATGCATGCAATCTTGAAGAGAGGCCATGTTTTTGTACAGTGCTGGAGAAGTGCACTGATAAGGACTGTACATTGTGTGTTCTTTCCTAACGGCAACACCTGACTGGACATTTAACAAGAGCATAGTACAAAGAGTTTCTCTTTACTTCGTTGTGCTTAAGCACAGTAATAACGAATATGACATCTTTTATCCTGCAGATACAAATGGAACAAGCTAAGCAAGTATGCAAACGTATTATCTTGACTATAGGGGTGACGATAGCTCATTTGTATGGCAACTTTTCTATCAAATTGAAAAGTTAGCCACATACAAGTCATGTATAATACTGAGCTAAATGCATGCTCTGCAAAAAAATTTCTTCACAAAGAACATAGACGTCTTCACCAAGCACCATGGAGTACATACCAGACAGAACTCCTGTGCACTATCCAAATGGGATAGAACAAACCTAGGAAAAAAGATATTTAATTAAAAAGCAGTGTACCTTCTGGTCTGGTAACCTTTTTCCACCACTGACAAGGGGTGCATTTTTCTGTTGACGGTGCATATGAATAGAACTCAAATAATCTCACTTTAATGTTACACTAAACTTCCAGAGCTATTTCTTATACACTTTCATAGGTGATTCTTAGGATTTTTGAAAACCTGAAGGTGCCATCATAAAATATACAGTAACCAAGGATCTCCTTGGCTTATCACCATTTATAACTTTTAAAAATTCAAAGAAAGTGAAAAAGAAGTATGCATTCCTGATGTAATGTGCAGGCTTCTGTTTATTTTTATTAAGTCAGAGGCTCCTAGCAATATGACTTGTCAGATCGTAGAAAGAATATTACCGTGGGGTTATTGTGAATATAGTGTAGTAACTGAGATCAGTTTATACATTCCTCATAATGTACTCCGTTTGTAAGCAGATTTCTTGATTTGTGTTAAAGGAAGAACGCTGTTTGGGTTTTTTAAAAATAATTTTCCCTTTTCTTGTCTGACATGTTGATAGTTGAAAGCAACATTGAAGACATGATCCCTTATACACCAAAATCAGAACCTATAACCAACTAACTAAACTAATGATCAGTACTGTCTCTTTTTCCTGTCCCAGTTAGCACTGCAGATCCCATCAACCCAGATGAATTGATTACACTGTGTGTTGTGTGGTGCATAACAGAAGGATAAAAAAAGATATTTGACTTTATATTCACTAAAAAAGCAGTATGAAATACCGCAGTGACCTCTGCATAACACAGCAGCTTCCATTGCTGAGTGGGCAGGCAGTGCTTCTGAACTAACTAGGGTTTTATTGTGGTTGATGGCTTCATTCCTAGGTATAATTAACGGTGGTAATGAACACAGAGGACATGAATGTAGAGAAGATCATTGTGACTAACGTTTACCCTAGGGAGCAGTTCATCTGCTGTATTATTTCTTCTAGAAAAGTTGCCTAGGAAATAGAAATACAAACTTTTTCCTGAGGTAAGCGTTTTGGTCTGCAGAAATGCTGTGGGTAGCTTTCCAGAAGTGAATTTAGGTGTCATGGACCTGGGTCTGTTAGGTTATAACTCCCTTATGCAGTCTAGTGGTAAAATGAAGCAGGTAGTAAGTGAAAGTAAAATTGGGATTGGTGTGAATTGGGGTATCCCCTCTGAAGCCTGAATTTCCAACCCAATGAAAAGCTACAAAATAAATGTTGTGTTAAAATATGGGCTAAAAAGGGCAACATTATTGTTGTTTCTCTACTGACTTGGCATTACAATACTCTCTTTTACGCTCTCTAGTGTTGTGTGGGCCTCACTTCTAATTCAGTTCATACCGGGTTCCTGTATTTCAGTGTAGCTCCGTGCCATTATTTCTAGGTCTTCCCTTGTAACAGCATCTACATTCAACTTTGAACAGGCATGGGCCTGGTTTCTGCTTTCCCAAATTCCCTCCCACTCACACACACAGTTATAATAATTCTTTCAACATCCTCCTCCTCCTCTGTGGACAGGCTCTGATTTGTGCACTTTTGTCTTCTCCTCTCCCTCCAAGCTCTGCTGTAACACAGCCAGCATTTTGTTATGGGTGAGGTCTGAGACAATGGGCCCTGACACGGAGCTGTCACACCAGTGTGCCTTGAAAGCCTCGCCACCTTACCAGTTAGGCTACTAACCTCCACGTAGGTTCCCAGGGAAACTTGATTCTCATTCAGAGAAAGACTTCAGGGAAAAAAAAACCTCATAGCGTGAACATTGTGCTTGTATTTTTCAAGCAGGCATCAGTAAGCTACTTTTTCAGGCACTGGCTATAACAGAAAAAAAGGTGGATCAGAAAACTAGACTTTAAAATGAATTGATCTGAACTGCCATTTTTTTAAACAACCTACAATTTAAGCCTTTTTCAGGAGGAAAAGAAAAAAACTCTGCTGAACGGTGCCATGTGTGGGAGGATTGCATATCACCCACTTAAGTAAATTGGACATTAGATGCCTTATTCTTTCTGCCATTCAGACCCAGTGACTTAGAGGGGCATGGTAGTTTCATGTAGGAATATGTATGTCTTTATGCATAGCAGCATAAGTGATTTAATTATAAGCCATACTACACTGTAATCTTTTGGGGTGATATGGGTATGTCTAACACGCTGTAGGAGCTAATGGAACACAGCTCATAATAAAAAGAAAAACTAATGTAGACAGAAGGGTGGAATTCTTCTTTTCTAACTTTAGGTTTCCAGTAGTTATCTAAAAATAATTTCAAGCCACTGCAGAAAAATAGACATTTCAGTGCCAGATGCATCTGACCTATTTTATCTGTCTACTTTATTATGAGATGAATCATGTCCAAAGAGTTCTGGGGTTTTTTTCATTGTCTTAGTGGAGAACCTTGTCAGACAGCTGAGACGTATACACACATATTTTGTCAGATCAAATTGTAATGAGAAGGGACAGACAATCCTGAATTGGTTGAGTTTGTGTTGAAGTTATTCTTTCTGGTGGAGGAATACTAGGGGGAAGAGTGGGAGGTAGTGGACAGCAGTGACACAACCCGTAAGTGGAATTTTAGTGTTGCAGGAAAGGGTTTAACAAAAATAGCCTTCACAAGCCAAAACGAAAAGAAAATCTGGCAATCTTCCCAAACCAGCATTCAGTGGACACCGAGTGACCCTGCAAAGGCAGTGACTGTAGATGCCCTGAGTGAAATAGGGGTCTGTTCTCAAATGAAGCAAGTCCAGTGATAAGTTACGTAAAGAGGCAGATGTGTATCAGAGCCCTAAAGGACTGGGGGGAATAAAGGCATCATCGTGTAGTGACAGTTAATGCTCTACTCAGAGTTGCTAAACAGGATGCACATATCTTTACTACTTGGAGGAGCAGATACTATTTATCCCGACTGACTAGCTACGGGGTGAACCCTCACTTTGCTTTGGTGGGAGGCAGTGGTAGGTGCTGTACCCCAGCAGGAACCTGAGGCAGCTGGGTGTACTTAACCTTTGAAGGAAAACTACCTGCTGCTACTTTCCGACGCTGTAGCCGCTTGCCAGAGCTTTCAGTGAAGCCATTTCTTTGCTTTGGTAACGTGAGCTGTTGTTGAGGTGAGGTGAGTTTCTGGAGAACGTGGTTGACCAAGGAATAACTTTAAAGATGGTTTTAATGCCGCTGCAGCTTCATTTGTTGTCATTTTCCATCTTTTCCTGCTGTTATTTCCTGCTTACACATGTGAGGAAACATTTGCAACATCTCTCACAGTGGTTATACAAATAACTCCCATTGATGATTCACAGGAGCTAGCAGGAAATATTTAAAGCAAAGAGAAAAATAGTCAAATGTCTAAATCTGCAAGAATGAAAATCATACCGTGTGCCATTGTCTGTGTGGTAACAAGCACTTTGCAGAGAATGAAGAGTCTTTTTTGCAACAGATTTCAAAATTTCTCTTGGTTCCAGATGAAAATAGAAAGTTTTAAGTTCATCACAAAAAAAAGTCTCCTTTTAAAAATGTTCTGTGTGCTTTCAACATTGGAGTTGATTTCTTCATGATTGCCTTGTAACACAATGTAAATTTAAAAACTGAATCATTCAAAGACAGAAAATACTAACTTCCAAATGTCAGAATTGAACAGTGGAACCAAATAGGAACTTTCTATCCATTGTTTTTAAATGACATTTTCAGAATAAAATGATGCAGGACCAAGTAGTTTATTTTTAACTCAGCCATCTATACTGACAGAACAATCTCATGCCTATTGTGACTTTTCTGTGCTCCAGAGCTTTATTAGGGAGGGTTAGAAATTATGTCAGCCAAGACCAGGGGAACATGGACTGTGTCTTCTCTGTTCGAGTTCAAACAGGAAACTGCTGCTAAACCTCTGTTTGTAATTCCTGCTTTCCTCAATGATGTGTAGAACTGAATAAATCTGGCAAGACCTGGCATTCTCCTTAGTATTATTTAATGTTATTGCCTCACTCTCTGTAAAATGACAGGATATAATTTTACCTGAAGGTCAATTTGTTATTTTGGCTAATTATGGTGATTCACAGGAATATAGCACAGTGTACTCACCCCTTTTACATACTGGCAGGGCTCAGTTGCCAGATCAGATTCCTCGGCAGAAATTTTCTGATAGATTTGCCGATTCTGGAATTGAGATTCTGGCTCTGTGAAATAACACTCTTGTGACAAATTTTCTAAGTTTCAGATGCAAAACCTAGCAAAAAAAGAATAATTATGGTCCAGTAAGGGAAAAAGAAGTGATTAAAAAATGCGTGGGTTTTGTAATTTACACAACCTGTTGTGGGGAGGGCAGAAGAAAAGAAGGTATGTTATGCTTTCTGGCCCACTAAATTGTAATAATCTCTTTTTTTTTAATCCCAATAGCATTATTCCAGGATGTCTGTTTACAAAGTGTAAGATGCTAGCGCTCTTTTTAAGGGATATTCTTATTTAAAAAAAAAAACACATTCTTGGGCATAATCCAATTAATTTTAGGATTTCTACTTCTGCCAGGTAAATTACGTGGTTTTTTTCCTTCTCAGACCTATATCCATAGGTTTTTTTCATGTTACTGTGTTCTTGCTTGATATAAATGGGATACTACTTCTATTTGCTGTTTTCATTATATGGTGCTACTTCTTATTAACCAAGAGAATACCCGATCTTTTGATTTAAAATAGATACTACTATTCCGCTCCTTAGACATTAAGATGACTACAATGCCAGCTTTTACCCATAGTCCCTTAAACCTGTTCATTGACTGACTGACATGAGAGAAATTCTGTAGATTTCCCTCTGTTTCTTTGACCACAGAAATCTCAGTAATGGCCGAGTCCCAGGGAATGAAAATTTTTAGTCACCTTCAGCATATTGTATGGGCATGTCTGGGCTAGGTGGAATCTAGCTCCGCTTTCTGAAGTGCTAAAGCTTTCATTCTTCCATAGAGGAAAGAGCATATTTTAATGGCTAATACCAATAAAAATAGATTCTTCTCACTGGGGCAGAGATGGTCAGAAGAATGACATTACATATCTTCGGCATCTAAGCCTGTTTCGTTACCTTTTATTTTATGCAATGAATACTTAAAATGTCCATTCAAATGACAGTGTAATACATTTTAACGACTGTCACATGCAGCTTTTTCCAATATAGTTAATATTTTAGAGAGTAGCACTGGAGTACTGTAGTCCATTTAAATGTGATTTTATTCAAGATGGAATTGAGAAATTTGCATTTAAATGCACTGTAATAGAAAAACTTACCAGTTTGATTCTGCATTCAGTTGCATGGGTGTGAAATCTTTCTGGAACTTCAGTGAACTCATGCAAGTCTGTCAGTGGAAATACCAATGCCCATCAGACCATTAGTGTTCAGAATTTTCTTTAATTGCAGTGTTTAGAGATGAAATCATGTAATTAAACAAACACTTTCTAGTGACTATGGATTCTAAAATACGGTATCAGCTGGTATCTCTGGCACTTTTTATATTTAGAGTGTTTCCATTCTGAAGTCATGTCATTGCCAGCCACTTCATAAGCTCTTTACCAAACTTAAATATTTTCAAAATGTCAAAAGCTCTTTTTATAAGCAGTAATGAAGTTTCAAAAGTGACCTTCAGAGGTGCAATCAACTGTTTTCAAAATCATTGCTAATTGAAGGGATTTTCCTGTGGCTTACGTCAGAGACATTGTTAATATGAGATCTGTTAAAAAGAGTATTTAGAAATCATTCAAACAAGCCCTAACTTTTCCCATTTTTGTATCTTTAGAAGTGTTAATCATCAGTCCAAACTTTGAAAATGCAATAAATTTAATGCTACTGTTATGTCCAGAAGAAATGAAGTCTGAAAGCAATATTCAAAGAACTATCATAGCTTTCACTCAACGGAGCAAAAAACGTAAATGTAGTTCAGTGGATAATATCAAGCTAACTTTCATCTTCGAAGAGGTATTTTTTGCCTACATCAAGTAGGAAGCAGGACACAGATAAACTGAATGGTGTATGCACCCTGCTGCTTTATGTTTATACTCAAAAAAATACTGCTATTTCTTTCTTCCTTCTTCATTGTAACTCTGAAAAACTGTATAATGAGTTTAAGAAAAATATATTAGAGGATTGTACAGGATACCTTTCTGCCTCAAGAGCTGCTGCTCAGCATACATTAATATGCTTAATAAAAAAACTTGAGAATGGTC
This sequence comes from Sagittarius serpentarius, assembly GCA_034782735.1. Taxonomy (NCBI): domain Eukaryota; kingdom Metazoa; phylum Chordata; class Aves; order Accipitriformes; family Sagittariidae; genus Sagittarius; species Sagittarius serpentarius. The sequence continues at coordinate 7,027,965 of JAVKLA010000028.1, forward strand.
AGGAATGCCCATAGGAGCATGTAAAACTTTTTTTGAACATATTTTTAAAACATCTTTGTGCAAACAATTTCCTTTACCTTTACAGTTTTCACAGTTGTACGTGCTTAGTAATTTGGGGAAGAAGAAAAAAAAAGTGAGCTAATTAACTTTCAGTGTCCTCAATCTAGAGAATTCAGCCAGAAAATCCATGAAACATCTGGTATAGAAAACCTGGCTTCATAGGAGCTTCCTTACTATTTAAATGACACATTTGGTGTATGTTCCAGAAATAGAGCAGATTCTTTGAAGGTTAAAATTAATTTGTGGTTTTGAATATTTTATGTAGGGATGGCAAAACCAACTTCTGGACTTGGTTTCCTTAAGTAAACCAGAGTAAGATCAAGTATAGAATAGGCTCATGTTTAACAAGCCCTCCTCCATATGGGAATTCATGTCTAATATTTATGTTCTTCTGAATTGCTATACCCTAATTACAGAGTGCATTAAACCTGAGTTTAACTTTTGCTTCCAAAAGGGATTTTTTTCATTTTTTGTTATCTATAAACAAATTTAGGAGCTATGACTACATGCACCTTCTACACTTAGAATATTTTTAACTATCTTGGTGAAAAGAAACTTGAGAGTTTTTCTTTTGACTCTCTAATATGCAGCATTATAAACTATCAGAAATCAGGTTCACTTGACAGTGAAGGCAGTATCACAGAGCAAGCAGATGCCCATTAACTCAACCTCTGTGTTGGTGCTGGTAGAAGAGAAATTGTTCCGCTATCATCTTCTCCGTGGCAGCCTCTGTCTGTTACCGGGTTGAATGCGAATGGGGAGGTTAGGTTTGGTGAAGTAGGGATACTAAGTATTGAAAATAAATTCAGAACAGATGATCTTATAAATGAATTAACAACAGCAAAAGGCAGGAAGGGGTTGCGTTTTTTAAAATACAAGTAAATTGAAGCTATATAAATTGATTTAAAGCACTGTAAAATCTAAACGTTTTCTCATCTTTCTCCCTGTTTTGGAGGTTGGTATCGTGTTTCATAATAGTTATCCTCTCTCTTCATTACCAGAGAACTGAAGCTCAACACTTTATCAAATTACATCTCACTGACTTTTTTTTTACCAGATATTTTGACATATCGCACCACCCATCCTTTTCCTTTTCTTCCTCTTTTCTTCTGTGTAATTACTTCTCTCTTGTTGACATTTCAATTATGAGATTCTTCCATCAAGATTATACACATAGTTCAAAATGTGAATTCTTTCTCGAGCCTCAGTCATAAACCAAAACCCAGAAATGTGGACCATTGTGCTTCCAGGGAGCCCCATGAACTTTTCCTTGTGCGGTTTCAGTGATTACAAGATGCAAGTTTTTTCCTGCTTGCTACGTTGGGCTGATGCAGAGTTACTTCTGTAGGATTTTCTCAAGACATTGTAACGCATGTGAGGAGCTTCACAGAAGAGAGAAGAAGGTTAATACTAAGAAGCACGAGGGGTTGGTAATAAGTAAAAGAATAGCTGTAGTTTGGAAAATTTGTGGGAGAGCTACTCATGCATATAGAATCTACAAAGTAACTGGTATTTCATTCGAATATGTAGCTGTACTGTTTGTTAGACTGCGACTTCAGAGTGCACGGTGTATATGTTAACTTCACCGTCTGAATTAAGCTGTGAAGAAAAGTCTCTGACAGATATTCAAAGATGGATGTCATGAATCTGAAGGAGGCTTCACTTTCCAATTATGCTACCTTTCTAATTGGGTTTTTACATTTCTTACAGCCTGTTTCTTAAAAAAAAAAAAAAAGTCAAAAATGCTGTCTGTTTTTCCATTATAAATCAGGATAATTTATACCTCATTTTTTCTTCTGGATAAAGCCGTATCTTCTCAAATAAAAGCAAATATGTATCCTAATGAATAACAGTAATAATAACAGTCATTATTTTTATTACTGGTACCATACAGTTGTACCAGAAGGCAGTCTTACTTCTTATCTCTCCTTTCTGTCTTCTCAGCCCTTTATCAGGGATTTTAAATTGATTATCCTGCTGATATGACCTTGGAGTACAGTAGATAATTGGACCTGTGTTAATAATTACAAAATTGCATGTATGATTAAGATAGCAGTAAATAGTAGCTCTAGCATTTTTGGCAAGAATGTTATAGCTTGCTCCCTACTCAAGTTTGTAAAGGAAAAAGGTCTTGTTGTTCTGCTGGAAGTGTTGACAGTCACCATTACCTGCCCACCCTTCCCAACTTTATGGTATTATACCAGATTTTCTAAACATGAAGTCTAATTTGATATAAAAAGTCACACGCCTGCTACTGAATCTTGATATTGCAACCCATTTTGCCTTGTAAATAGTTTAATATTTCATAGTTGCCTCTTCAAAGAATGCTAAAGTTACAGAAATTAGGGTTCTGTATCTCAACGTGTAAAATATGTGCATGACATTCAAACACAAAGCAAGCTATCAAAATGTGTTTCTAATGGTAGCTACTGGAGCATCCTTCTGAAGTTCGCTAAGAGGAATTGCATTTCCTCTAGTCTCCTTCCTGTAGTTTTTACTTTGTCTTTACTTGTATAAAACTCCCATTGTTAACTGTGATGAGAGCATTTGAACTAATGTAGGTGCTACAATGTCATTACTCCTTTATTAGCCATAAATATTCATCAATAACTCTTCAGTACTTATGCCTTAAAAAATGTAACTCACAGCACGTTTTTGCTGCTTTTAATGCTGAACGACTTAAAAACCATTGAGCTTATTCCTGGTGTTCAAAGTAAAGCTGAAAGAATAATAGTTTTCTTTCTTTTTGGTGGGTGAATTGCAAAACTAAGAGGAACTTAGTTCAAAGGGAACCAAACTCTTTTTAGTATTATTTTTGACAAAATGGAAAAATACAACAATGCTCATTTTTCAGTCAACTTGAAATTTATATTCAAGTTGCCATATTAAGTATACAAAACCTATTAGCAAATGAAAATGAAATTGAAAAAATATAACCTGGAAATTAAATGTTGAAAAATTTATTTAAAATTGTTTTGATGTTTCCAAATGAATATTTATTCTCTTTTAGAACAACCAGTTTTCCTTCTGGCTAACAGTATTCAAAAAAACATCTGTAATAGTTAAGGTCTTCTCAAATCTCCACTTTTTGGGAGAAAAAACTCCTAACTTGCCTAGTGCTAGCAAAGCTTTGAAACTCTTATGTAATATGAATGGCTTCTATTCCTGTGGAAGTTTGATCTTTCTACACACTGAATGGGAATTTACATGAGATTTCAATGTTCTTGTATGCCTGAAAAAATTTACAAGGTTAATTTTTTTAAGTAAGTTTTAGTATACACTAGCTCTCTAGGTTTTCATTTGATGAAAGATACTAGGAAAAAATACTGAGAAATGGAGTTAGCTGTAATCTATGCACAGAATTCTAAAAATGCCTATAAAATAAGCGAAGACTCCATGTGAATTTAGCTGTAGGAATGATCAGCATTAGACAGGCTGACAGGAATTTTCTCCTAGGACTCTGAACAACCAGACTGTAAGAATTTACCTTAGGATTCAAACTAAATTACTAACATTCCACAAAAATTTCCTATTCCCACACAAATTTGCCCTGAGCATAGTCTTTGGTTGCTCTTCAGTGCTCAGGAATGCAAAGCTTGCCGTTCTTGTGGAGGCAGAAGGGGAGTGCACTGGACAGACAAGGATGTGCTGCACTGGGAGAGGCAGGCCCCACAGGCTGATAGTATTTTGGAAGAAGTGACCATTAAAAAAACATAAAATCACTGACACTGATATCCTTTTTATATTCAGTGTCTGTCAGTTTTCAGAAATTGTGCTTTTGAACAGGAAGTATATGAGTTTTTTTGCCATGTGAGACCATTCTCCACTAATCGCAAAGGCCATGAATTACTCAGTATTACTTACTATGATAAGTAGATTAATATTTTGTATACTTGCTATACTCTCCAAAACTTTCCATAAAAATATTTATTTTGCTGATTCAATTTCTGATTTAACTTTTTAAATTTAAAGTTCTTAAAGTTTTATCTTAACTTTCCAGACTTGCTTTTTTCCCTTCTCTGTGTGTGTGGGTGCACGTGTGTGTTTGTATGTGTGCAGATATCAGCATGTCTTCTGCTTGTGAGGACATCTAGATCGCTGCAGTAAGAAGTCCGTACAGTGATTTGACTCATCATGCCACATAGCTCCCTGTAACCTTCCTCAAAGCTTAGATGTCATTCAGACTCTGCCGTGATTTCCTGATTTTTGCCTTTTGACTCATATGCTGTCTTATTTCATTGACAGTCTTGACTGAAGTGGGTTTTCTCTAGGGACCAAATTCTAGTCTGTTAAAAATCCTGGTCTGTGTAAATCACATGAGAATTCTCTGTACTAGTTACTTTTTACTTATACCTGTGTTGATGCCAGATAATCTAATCCTGAAAGTTTGATAAAAAATTTTGAATTATTACATTGTGTGAAATAACTTAAAATCCACCTGGAGGAATGAAGATTGTGAGTAATTGTTTGTTACAGCTGAAGCCCCTGCTATACCCTCCTTTGTTCATTTTTAGACACCTTAGCATTTGTAATCACAAAGAAACATTCTGTAGATCCCAAACAATAAGACAATACTTCTTTTACGTCTAGAAATCAAAGGACCCATTACTGAAACAGATGTGCTGGGCTTATCAAGTTGCTGTCCTACTAGTGCAGACAATCACGTGGTGTAAATCGAAGAGAAGCAGTGCATGGAAGCATCCAGTTTCTTTGGTGCACGGTTGTTCTGATCCAGGTGAAAACAGAGTATCAAAGTCTGGCACTGCCTCGATCACTGGACTTTTAGAGAAAGGGTGAATAGCAAGCACTTTTGCCCCGTCCTCTGCTTCAGGTTTTGAAATCTGCTTTTCTTTTGTTTGGTTGTTTTCTAGTTCGTATTTGGCAGAACCCTGACTTGGGACACTAGTAATTATCTATGATAATTAGCTGCAGATGAGCTCTTTGCCATTTTCATGGTGCTGCTCTCCTTTTCTGTGTGCCATTGGCTGGTGGCTGAGGGCAATAAGCAGAGTCTGAAGTGACGTGGGAACAGAAATGAATTAATTCTCTCTTCAGGACATACAGAAAAGAAATTCTGTCATATCCTTGATTTGTTTACTGACACACTCCTTTAAGCAAGAAAATTTCTGTAGGTAGTGTTAGGAAATTATCTTTATATGTGTGCATATGTATGCCATTGCTTGATAGTGGCAATGCAGTACCAAACCACTTAATCTTTTTACTATTCCGTAAAGCTTTTGAGGACGGCCACATGTTCCCAGTGTAAATATCTACATTTGTTATTTTCTTCATCTTATGTAATGATTAATTACTTGCTTTGAATAATGTGGGGATCCTATCTCTCCATGGGGAGAATAACATGTAGATTCTGCTGTGGTATGATTAAGGAACTAATGTTAATACATGCGTCTGTAACACTTCTGTCTTCCTCTTATGTTTTGAAAAATAAAGTTCCTTTTCTGGAACACTAATGGAAAAAGAACAAAAGAAAAGCAAACATAACCAAACTGTAAAATAGTTTTAAAGTTTACCAAAATATTTGCAGCAAGCTGTTTGCAGCAGTCGTCTAGCTCAGAGCATTAGTCATGTCAATAATGTTAGTCAGTGAGGGATATTTTTCAGTAGTGTTCTAGGAACTTGGAGTAGTACCTCTTACTTTTATTGCCTCTGTTGAAAAATGAGGCCAGAGTTTCCTTAAAACTTTTTTTTTCTTTCCCAACTGTCTTTTTGAACTTTACTCCAGGCTTTGATCGTTTAGATATATACACTTTATTTTTTATGGAATGACAGCTCCCAGGATCTCTTCATGTATTTCTTTTCTATTTCCACTCTAAAACATCCTGAGATATTGGATATTTTTTGTTGACTGAAGACTAAAAGCTTTGTTGTATCTTTATATGTGTTTTTTAATCACCTTGCTCAGATTAAGTATACCAAACAATTTGTTAATCTTTCTACTATCTTTCACAGTTATTAACTGAATCCCTATGCATCACCTGAGAAGCACAACTGATAAAATGATTTGCCCATACTCACTCAGGAAAGGCAGAGAAATCTGAATGAAATGAAATGTTTTGAATCCTAGTGCAGTGAGGCTGGTTTAGTCCTGATCCTGGCTCGAACAATTTAATCTGGTGAACCTTCCCACAGCCTGTGTTTGCTTTTTTTTTCCCCTCTGTGCTATAAAGATTACTAAAACAGTACTGTTGTAAAATATGTATCTTTTAACAAAGCAAACCTTTCATAAGGACTATACCCTTACATATAGAATGTTCTAATAATTGCATCCTTTATATTAAAGCATTTCATGGATCATTGGGAACATGACGACAAATCTGCTTTCTCCCCATTATATGAATTCACAGCTGCAGGTAATAAACCCAAGTCATCCCATGCCATGAACTTTCAGTAAGAGTGAGCTGAAGTGCAAGGCACACTGCATAAGGAAAAAGTACTTACATTGAAAAATCTGCATGAAAAACTCTCAGAAAACCAGTGCTTAAGTCACCTCTGTTTCTCATATCCAGAGTCATGATATACTTAGTTTTCACTGGAAACAACACGTGTGCATGTACAAACACAACCTGTCTAAACAGTGCAGCTCATTTTGGGGAAATAGATTTTTAAATGTGTACCTGTCAATGTAATGCTGTAAGATAAAACCGTGGGGATCCCTGGAGGCTTCTCTTGTGGATGCTTCTCTGTTCCAATGAAAGCATTTTGTTTACTTCTTCTCAAACCCATCTCTATATTTTGAAGATTACCAAGCTGACAATATGACATGCTGCATTAATTTAAACTTCTGTTTACTGAAGAAACTGGCACTGCACATGCTTATAATGGTAAAAAGGGGGAAGAAGATAGCATTTCTGGATATCTATCCCCAGCGAATGTGATTCTTTCTAAACTAAGCATAACAATGCCATTGATTTTTAAAATATGATCTTAGAAAAATGATGCATTCCAATGAAGCAATTACTGGGATATAAAGCATGTGATAAAGTCAGTTATTAAGTACATTCGTATCATATTAATTTTGACCGGAGTACAATAATCAGAATTTTTTGCAATCAGATTCTGTGGCTGCTGTTAAGATTAGCAAAACTTTTTTTAGATTTTTGTCAGACTTCTGTGCTTCCTGGCATCACTGAAGATTGGTACAGAAAGTGTTCTCACATTATTTACATTCCAGCCTCTAGAGAAGAGAGGAATAAATAAACAATATTGTGACACAAGATTTTATTAAACTTCATCTTGATTTTTCTTAAAACTCTGCATTCAGAAGGTTCAACTAAGGTATTTTAGTATGAGAACATTAGAAAAAATGCAGTTAAGGAATTAAGACAGTTTGTAAGGGTATGTAAGAATAATTCTTCATGACTGATGGAAGATACACTTGCAGAATAGTTGTTCAGTAAGTAATACAGTGCATAGCATAAACGATGGGAAAGAACATCAGTGCAGGAAAGTAAGAAAAAGTAATCAAAGAAAGAGAAGTATTCCCAAATATTTACACTTGCTGTTCTGATGTGCTTAATTGACTGTCAGTGTTCTCAGTGCCAGATGGAGGCAGAAATAACAGGGGAAAATGTTGATTTCCTAACCACTTGTGACACTTCAGGAGGGAAATAGATGTTCTCACACTTCATGTAGTACATGGTCAGAACACGATGTATTTGAAAAGAGGGAAATGAATGAAATACTCTGTATACCCAGAACTTCATTTGAAACACTAGGGGAGAGCATCAATGTCGTACTCTAGACGCTGGGAAAACTGGGGATGTGAGGGCTCAAGCTGCATTGTCACAAAGGTGTGAAAACTTGTAGGGAAATGTTTTCCTCCTGTTACCTGTATTATAATAGGTAGCAGTTGCCATGTTAAACCTGGATTATTTACTTTTGCAAGTTTCTTATTAAGATTTTGCACCTTCCGGAAAAAAAAAAAGATTTAGTTAAAAAGCTCAGATTACAGCAGGATACCTAATAAGATTCAGGTTTCCACAGCGACTGATGGGCAGTGAAGGCACATTGGTATGGTGTAACTTAAATAAAGGGGTAGTGTTTCTGTGCAAGGACCTGGGACTAGTTCCTTGAAATGGCAGTCTCTGAAATGCACTTAACTGAGAATAGACCTGTGAAACTTCTGTGACATGACTGTGAGATTTTTCCATCGATGTTATTGTGAGCGAAAATAAGTAGAAAACCTTATTTTGCATTTAAACTCAGTAACAATAAACCCTAAACCCTTTTTGGCAGCATTACCATAGCTACAAAGAGTACAGTACCTGTACGTGAGAAGTTAAATGAACACTAGGTTAGACGATATTTTGAATGGCAAGTGTTCTGGCAGGACAAGACACTTGGAGGGCACAAATTCTTGCAGTTTACCCAGATTTTCTGTTTTAGTGGGAACTCCATATAATGAGTAGTTGTTTCTCAATAAAATCACTTTTTTTGAAAGAACAACAAAGAACTTACCTTGCAGGGAGCCTCTTGTCAGTGACAGCAGACATTTCAGAGGCTGTTAATTGAGGATGTTTGGGTTTTAGAATTCATCAGTCTGGGATCATTTGCTGGTTTTGTTCCGTAGATAATGGATCCTGAAGAACAGCAGTGTTGTGGGAGAGGTGCTATTGACCTGTGTGCGCCTGAGGTGGGGTGCTTTTAGTTGTCACCTCCACCCGATGCTTCTTGCCTGACTTAATCTCCCTTTACTTTTGTCCTGCCTTTGTAAAGGGGAGTAGTAGCCGTTTGTTTTTACTGGTTTTGCTCCTGCAGGCACAGCTCGTTAAAGTGATCGTTGTGTATTTTTGCAGAGCGTGAGTGTAGGAGATCAAAGGATGTTGGCTCACAGACCTCTGAAACATCTGTGAGAAGGCTGTGGAAATACCGGGTGGAAACTCTGAAATCTGTCCAAGTGTTCTTGGATATTTGTTATTATGGAGCTCTGAAAAGTTGACTTGTCCTCTCTGGAGGGAACGTCACCATCAGTTTCTATACAGCCTCTCTGTATGCTCCTCTACACACATAAGCCAATTCACATTGCCACCCCCTTCACCTTGCCATGCTTATTTAGTAAATAAGTTCCCTAGTAGGTCATGATTTTTTGTCTTGCATTTGTGCGTATCAGGAGTAGTTCCACTGAAGTACAGTTTAATATGCGATATTAAAATCAGCGAAATAAAATCAAATTCTCATTCTTTAGCTGATGCCTTTCACTTTGTCTTCTGTTTTATCTTTTATTCCTTATCCTCCTACGTTACAAAGATGAATTTATTTTGTAATATTTTGTTTTCTACTCTTTTGTTATTAGCTGGTTCTACTTTCCTCCTTTTCTTCCACATCTTCCCTTTCTCAAGCCTTGCTTCAATAAATTGGGTCTCCTTTTTTGCTATCTTATTTAGATATCTAAGTCTCAAAATAAATCTGAGATAATCACTTAATCTTCTCTGTACTGATACTTTTCAACTGGAGCTCTTTCACCCACAGCCTGAAATTACTAATCATGAAAAACATCCTGCTTGTTTAAACTCCCCACTCGTTAGCTTTTTTTTTTCAGCCTCTGATTTTCAGCTTACTACAGTGCAGCAAGATCAAAGTAGGATTATTATAACACCAATGTTAGGCAGCAGGCATTAGAAAATGTAGGAAACAACAGTCATTATACACAGAACAGACAATTCATCCGGATATGAAAAAAAGGTTATGATGTGGTAAAAAGCAGTGGTTTTGAAAAATTGATGTAGTGTGAGACAGGAAGTCTCACATGAACCTTTGCACTCAGACCATGAAATACAATCACAGATTATGAAAGAATGGAGTTTACATGTGACTTCTGTTAATTTCTGCTTTGTTTTCAAAGTGCTTTTGGCCAAGAAGGTAACAGAAAGATACTGAGTGAGTTTGGTTTACATAGGAGAACTTTCGTAGTCAGACTAATAAAATGTTGTTTGGATACTTTTATTAAAAACGTGACCTTATGTAATTTTCACTTAAACTGCATCCTACCTGAAGTAAAACAAGGTGAAAAGAAATATTGCTCATATCAGTAAGGTATTTTACACAAGTAAACGTGTACCACCTAAATCTGGAGGACAGTCCAACTGCACCTGCTTACCCACTGGGAAGCAGGTCTAAGGCAATGCTCTTTCATTACAGACTTGTCTATGTGAACCGTTTTGCATTTTGCGTTTACCATGGAGTAGGAAGGGGCACAACCACAGTAGTGCCCAGTGGCTTGTCTGTGGTGACTTGTTACTCTGTGATATATTTTTTTGTGGCTCTTCTTAGTTTTAGCATAGCTGAAGAAGGGATTAGGTCACAATTTGGTATTTACATTAATTTAAGACTTATATGCTTAAAAATCTTTTGTATGTATTCAGGGCCTACAGGATTTTTTCCTGGTAGATGTGTCTCTTCTAGGACTCTTCAAAACACCTCAAGAAATCTCTAACTCAGGTAAAAATAGTCTCCATATGTACTCTTTCTGTGTAAGTAATCAGTAAATTTGAATTCTGAGGTCTGAAATGCGATGGTTTTGTTTCCTCTAATCCTTTCCATTTTCTAAGCATATAGATACAGGAGTTGGAGGGAAAGAGAAATATCTTTCTATTGTCCTTCACTGTTCTTCCCTTGAACTATTTCAGAAAAAAGGAAGATGGCTGCTGAGGGCCATGGAAGTCCAAATGTAGTTTGCAGTGACAGCTAATGGGATGTAACAATATGCATAGCAGGGGTAGAGTACATTATTGCCCAAAAGTATGTGAATCTGTTGGCGTGTTCACATGCAGTTTCTGCTGCAGCGTCATTTCAGATAACATACTCAAATCCATGAAAAAAACCACCCTTTTATGATTTCGAGTATTTTTTCATTTAGGGCATTGGTTTTTTTTTCTTTCAAAATGGACATTCCCTGTTCAGCAAGATTGGAGCTAGTTTATTATTCAGTTCTTCTGGAAAACAGTAACAAATCTGTGTATGCTCAGGAGTCCTTTGTTTCGGAGAAGCCAGTCCTCATAGCATATAGCTGCCTTCAACTTCATGACATGGAATATTTTATAAGAATCGTATGCAAAAAATGCAGAACTGTAGATAGGTAAAAATTCTCCAAAACCAGCAAAAACTTTATGCTGAACTTGGCTTCTCCTTATACAAAGAATCAAACCCAGTCATTTAAGCAAATTTTGCAAGAAAACTAAGGCCAGCCAATACTTTGACACAGGCCATAAAACCACCCACTCCTCTCATTGTATCACGTCCTTGCTGCACTGAATCAGCAGCATCTCTTGTCACTCAGTTCAAAAAAGGTTTGCTGCTGCACATATTTTTCAGCAGAGCAGGGTATGAGTAAGGGACAATGGGAGGGAGGCCTTTGAAAATTATAAAAAGAAAGAGAAACAAAAGGGAGAGCAACAAAAGAGGCAAGCAGAGAATACAAAAGTGAAGGCGTGGGGTGGGCTGGTGGGAAATAAAGAAAACTGCACATGGGTGGGAAATGATTAATTTTCTGACAATTTATAAAAATAGCTGGTGAATCTGGAAAGGAATCATAATTGAGCCAGCGTAGGAAAACTCATGTATCTTTATGCATGTTTTTGGTGAAGGAACGTAAAGAGAAATGACTTCACTTCTGATAGGGAGGCTTCCTAACCCTAGGCTAACCTCTCCATCTGTGAGTAGCACGTCTGTGCAAAATACTGAAAAAGACAAATGGGTCCAGAAGCAGTTATTCTCTGTCACTCTGCTATTTTGCTGTAAAGTGTTGCATTCTTAGGAATAATAACACAGATTGGTACTCAAGAAAATATAATCATATTTCTGTTTTTAAGGATAGGAACTTGTTAGGTTTTTGTTCTTAGTAAGAGAACAGAAGCAACCCATCTGAATATGTTTGCAACTTAATCACAGAATTCCTATGTTAATTTGTACAATTTACCTTATCTTCTTCAGTTGCTTAAGTTTTCCTTAAATCAGAAAACTTAAGCTTTAAAGATCATTATGTCCCATTGTTCTTCGTTATTGCTGGTATGTTTGATTTAGGTTCTTTTAAATTTGTTCCATGTTTAGTCCTCCCTGAGGAGTTAAATGAGAACCCCAAATAAAATGTGATCTGGTCACAGGACTATCAGAATCATAGCTGGACAAGGGATTACAGGAGAGTGGGGATAGTAGGGGGAAAGAGGAATCAACTGAGCCATCATGCCCAGGGTTGAGTACTACCTTGGATGTAACACTGCAGCACCACATCAGGTGAAGTGGTGTTATGGGCACCTCACTTGCAAAATGCGACAGAAGAGAGAGATGATTCTTTCAGCCGGCGAGGAACACACCGGACTTGTCTACACCTCCTCTTGCCTCTTGCAACCCAGAACGGATCTCGTGGCAGTGTTGAAAACTGTCAGACCTTTATGTTATGCCAGGAGAAGATAACACACCCAGGAGCAAGTGCTGAAGTCTATTACATAGAGGTATTGCATCCCTAAATTATATTATGGCAGGGATTGACCTTCATGGCTAGGGCATAAAAATGGTTTTAATTTTAATATAGTGTGTTTCAAGGCATGTTGGGAATGTACTGACAGAGAATGCTTCACACAGAGTCTCCTTCTTTGACAGTTTGTCTCCTTTTTGAGCCCTCAGGTTTTATCTTTCATCTTTCTCTAGCTTTTTTTACCACTTGTTTTGTTCAAAGTATGTATATGGAAGGACAGTGATGCCTTCTGACAAAGGAAAAGATGCAATACCTTCAGTTAACTATGCCACATGATCCACAGTTTGCTGTCAGTTTTTCTTTATTGTGCATTTTTCATTGTACCTGTTACATTGGTTTTTTACCATTGATTCTAGCTCAGGCAAGAATTTAAATGAGTGCTAATTTAAGAATGTGCTGACTCCCATTTACTGCAGAATAACAAACATTTACTTGAAACTAAGTATCTGCTAAGTGCTGTTGTGAAGCTGTGTTTGAGGCTGATGTGTTTGTTAGGTTTCTTTTAAATATTACCTAGGAATTCAACGACAAACATAGTTCTTTTCATGCAGAAATTTGAGAAAGTAAACTCTCATAAATCCAGAACGAGCCGGTGTTCCTGGATAATGTGTATATTAAAAACAAATGGGGACTAATGGAAGCTATTCAGTATCTTAAATTCTTGATGCTAGTTTCTGTTAGGATGAGCTTAAATAAAATTAATTATTTTGTGGAACTCCCAGCATCAGGGGATCAAAGGCATCTAAGTATTACATACATTAGTTGAAAGAAATAAAAACTGAGAACACTTTCTTTTCAAAAATAAAAAACCCTCTGAATTTTTTTCTTGCATGAAAATAGCAGAATTTAAATTTGACATGTGTCCTGTAAAACACACCATCATGTTTGTATGTAACAAGAAGAGCAGGATAGCAAGTCTGTTAGTATCCTACCTACAGTATGGGATGCAAGTACCGTTATTCCCTTCTTGTCTTTGGCTTCAAGTGGCTCATTCAGGTTTTATTATGTATTCAGTAATTTCTCTGTAAATCAAATCATTCAGTTTTGTGACGCCGGTACTCCTTTTATTCATGCTGTGAACTTCCATTTATGTGTTAGAGAATAGGCAATGAATCAGAAGTCATTTCACCCTTGGAAAAATGAGGCCAGTTCCTTGAGTTCATTTATGACATCTCAGATTTTGAGCAAATTTTAAAGAAGAAAGACAATTAGTGTCCTAGCCGCCAAGAAGTAATTGGAACGGAGGCTGTTACCAGTCAACTGGATATCTGAGAAATTCTTCATTGCTTCATGGTCTCACAAAGCAAGTGATAGTAGCATATTATACTATAAGGGTGTTATAAGACTGCTATTTTTCTGTAGTTATTATTTGTTATTATATTAGAGAAATGTTGACTTAATGATAGCAAATTTAAGCAAGTATATAAATATTTCTGAAGGGGTGGATTCTTAGTGCAGCACCTCAGTAGCTGTACCTATCTTTATAGAACTTCCTCAAATAGTACAGGTTATACCCAGCAATCCACTGTGAGATGTTGATAAAATCTCTTACATTCTTTCTGTTCCTTACACATCTGGAAGGGGAAGTTCTTTCATTTGTAACTCTACAGAATTAGATTTTGATCTTTTGAGGTAGGAACTATCTCTTATTGCACAGTGGGACTGGGACTGCCTATCCTGATTACTGTCTGTGAGAGATACTGTGGTACAAATAATTTAATAATAAAAGTATATTTTAAATTAAAGCAACTTAGTCGTACTTGTGCCTATTCCACATGATATAAATTGTGGACCTGAAGTGTTGCAAAGTAAGGTGATGGGAATGTAAGCATCTGCTAGCATAAATGTTATTCTTAGAATATTGAAACTTAATTGCATAGACAGAGTTCCTTATGCAAAACATTTCAAGCCACATTAGTTGTTCTCACACTGACAAATAATAGGTGATGAGAACAGGCAATAAAAGATGGAAAGATATGTAACAAGGGCAAGGAAAGAGGGGAAAGCAGCTGGGAATTCAATTTGTGAAGGAAAAATTACAACGGAAGTGTTGATATGAAAGTGTAATCAAGAAAATCAGGACTGTCATAGTTAATATGACAGCATGTATATATTTTTTGTATAATATTTTTAAACTTAATTTAAAATCCTTAAAACCACTTTTGAAGGAATTCTCAGTTCATTGCAGTTCCACTTTAACTGTACTTACCAACATCCATGAACAGCAACCGAAGTTCATTTCATCAGGCCACATGCTCCTTACTTTGAGGACTCTTGTGTCTAGAAGGTCAGTCATGCTCACGGACAAGGCTCGGCAAAAACAAAACCTTTCTCCAGTTCAGCACTGGCAGACTATTTTTGCTGCTTACCAATATGTGGTGATACTCCATACATCAGAGGTGATCAATGTATGCATTTTGAGCTGTGTGCAGATCACGCGGTAGAAATGTATTATGAAATGGCGATGAGGGCACTAGAAAAGGAAAAACAAAGCTGCCAGATTGCCCTGGATTCAGAAGGACATCTATCTCAGCCTCATCTTCCGGTGCAGCGTACAAATTTATACCTCTTTATACCTATGAAGCTCCCTCACACACACGTCAAAGTGCTGTCTCCTGCCTTCTCTCCTGCCAGATTGCTGAAGTATGCTGCACGTGTGCTGTGATTCAGGGATATGGAGGTTGGGACCAGTGGGGGACAGCAGGGATTGTTTTGTGACCATCTTGCTACTGGGTAATTTTCTTATTCTGGGAAGGTTATAAGATGATGCTGGTTTTAGAGCAAGGTGGGTCTATGGCAACAAAGAGGGTGTTCCATGTGCAGGTCAGTGGCTGTGTAGAAGCCACTTGACCTTGTTATCCTCATGGGGAACCAGAAGCATGAGAGTGTGTGGAAGGGACAAGGGTTCGTAAAAGCATTATTCTTAAAAGCAAACAGTTTGCAGACAAGTTGGGATAAGAAGAGTGAGGAAAGCTGCCAGAGTTCTTAGACCATTATTAATGAAAAGGCTAGCCTATAATTATGTCATTTTAACCTGCATATTGCTATCTTTAGAAACCTTGGAGGAAAGATCTGGGGAAGACAGAAAAGGGTTTTGCTCACCCTTCTTTCATAGAGTTAAGCGGTGTCATTTGTACTATTCGTGCTGCCAGCCACCAGCTATTGGTAGGGGATAGGGCTTTTTAACAGCCAGCTACTCGTACAGCAGCCATAAAGACACTCTCTGTGGAACATAGTGGAACCAGGAGAGCATTGTTGGTTGGGGAAATTTGTTGTGAAGGAAAATGAAGAGATGGGGATAGACCAGAATCTGAGACACATGAGCCTTATAGTATATGGAGGTTTGAATTTAAGATGGGAAATGATGGGCGTGTGCTATGGAGGTCCCACTGGGGATAAATTCATAAGAAAGCATAGATTTCTGGCTCCTGCATCTTTCTGAGTTCATATTATAGTAGGAGTGAGAAGTCCCTGCCTTTCACAGAGCTACCACACTTCCCCTTTTAGGAGCAGCTGCTTTGGCTAGGAAACATTATGGACTCGAACAGGGTGAAACAGATTGATGTCTGCCCTCAGAAGCTGCAATGGCTTATCGCTGCAATTGTGAATCCCTTTCTCTTTCTCTCCTCTGCCTTCTGGTGCCTCTTTCTTTTCCTTCTGGTTAACATAGAACAGCTTTCAGAAGGCAAATACGGTGTTTCTCCAGTGAAATACCACAATTAGCATGAGTACTGAATGAAAGACATCTTTTCTGATAAACAGTCTCAGAAGGCTCTCATGTAAATAATGAAACCCCTTGTATTTCATTCAGGTTAGAAGGACTCAAGTGAAAGGAAGTACCTCTTCTTCAGTCCTCTGATGTGGCTTTTCTCACTGAAAGGTGAAATGCCAGGTAGGTTTTACTGCTCTCTTGTGTTCTTGCAGAGGTGAAGATACAGGATGTTGTAAAGAGTATGTTGTATATGGATTTTCTCATACTACATTTACACTATACAGTACAATAAAGTATACAATAGTATGTAGTATTGTACTCTGTATAACTCTTCTTTCCTACATCAGAATATATGAAATACATATTTAAAACTTGGACATACCTGAAAAAATGCCTGTACCTCTATTTGTTTTTCTTGTAATTTAAATCCACAACCTATTTGGAAGACGTCACTCATGCAATCATATGTACCTCTCATTAAGCAATAGTAGATAGATAGTGTGTGGAGAAGTTTTTTACTTTCACAGCCAGTGGTTTTTATTGAGAGTACAGATGGTCATTCGAGAAGATTTCAGTTTCAGGAGCATTCGGTTTCATTTTTATAGCCATTGTTACTTTTGTAAGTTATAGATAAGATACTTGAAATTTCAAATTACTGGTTTTCTTTTTAAAGGAATACTATGCACAGTTCATCGTTGCATGTAAACTGGAAGACACCCTAACCATACCCCTGATCATGTGGTTTCATAACCATATGCTAAAAGCAGCCACTTACATACATCTAAACAAAATCTATCACAACTAAT
This sequence comes from Sagittarius serpentarius, assembly GCA_034782735.1. Lineage (NCBI taxonomy): Eukaryota > Metazoa > Chordata > Aves > Accipitriformes > Sagittariidae > Sagittarius > Sagittarius serpentarius. The sequence continues at coordinate 7,045,033 of JAVKLA010000028.1, forward strand.
AGTTGTTATGATAGTGGCAGTGAACTGCAAGTGGCATGCTGTTGGAAAAAAAGATAGTAGGAGTAGGGGGAATGAGCTCCTCAAGACAAAGACTGCAGGGCAAATTCACTATGCAGTGCTCTGTTTCTTGTCAAATGTGTTACTTACAGGCTTATAGCAGAAAAGCAGCACTATTTAATTATTTGATTTTAGACAGAATTTTTTTAAGAAATAAAGAGAGCTAAATTTATGGAGGCTATGGTGGGACTGTGGCAAGTGTATTACATGGCACAGTCAGTTGTCCTGCTCCCCCAGTCACCCCTAGCAAGAATGTGACCATGCAAGGGCACTGCAGCCCCTTTTCAACTTGCCTGGCTTTCTTCTGATGGGAATCAGGTTAGGAGGCGAGGTATGTGATAGTGCATGCGTGCGTCTTGTGGGAGTTAGAGAGACTTTCCTGGTCCTGTAGTTGAGGTATGGCCAGGGGGACTTTGTCATTGCAACATTTTTTTTAGATTCTTAACGGTATTCACAGCTGGAGCTACTACTGCTACTCCTGTACGAGGAATTTAGGGAGATTTGTGCGACTCTGACCTGGACTCAGAACAACCAGCTGGCTGAACAGAGGACCTCTTTTTAACCTGTAAGTAATCACAGATCTTGTTAATGGTGATAGGTATGCTAAATATCTTACATTTAGGTTAAATGAAAGCATCAGTGAAACTCCATGTGGAGTAAAACAGCTGAAAAAATAAACTAGAGCAAAAAGCTTTTCATGGGGAGTGAGAGAGAATGATTTCTGAGGAGTGATAACAAAAGCATAGTTTTAATTTATTGCTGTGTTTTCCTGTATGTGTGTATGAGACAAAAAGGAGAAAGCAAGCAAACAGAGCCAGTCATTTGGGCCAAGGAGGGGTAGAAGACGAGATTCTGTAAGTCACAGGGCTGTCTGGAAAAGTAGCCTTGGAAACCATTTCATGTTTGTTCATCCTCTTCAAAGAAGCAGGATGTCTTGCTGTTTTTTAATAACAACTGAGAGAACACCAAAAAGGAAATAACAGCAATATCCCTTCTTTTCCTCCCATCTCCAGGCTAATTCCCACAGAGAACAGTCCATGATGCTGGTAGGCTGGACAATACCAGCTAAGGGTGGCTACTGGAGAACATGATTTAAGACCACTCTGTCAGGGCTTTAGTCCTCTTAACATAAAATTCCTGTTAATCTCTAACAGACTTATTATTTGACCATGTTGAATGAAAGTTTATCATTTGCGTGTTCCAAAACACTGTGAAAATTTGGCTCATCAGAGAACCACTTTGATTTTAGAATATTGCTGAAGTTAATGTCCCATTACACAATAAACTGTAATGCCATTATCTTGTTAGTATTTGCAATAAATGACATTTCATTACCCCATTATGAAGCATCTGGTCTCAAGTCAAGAACTTTGTCACAGTGCAAATGTAAGGACTTTTAGAGCTATGTCACACACTGACATACCAAATGTCCTCATTTTTTATGCTGTTACAGTGAAGTATTAATCATGTGGGTGTCAGAAACATCCATGGGCAAAATAAAAATTTGCTCCAATAGTTTAGCTGTAGTCTTGTCGTAAACTACATGGGAAAGGTAAGAGTGAGCTCTGAGGGATGTGACTAAGTAGCTGCTACTTGTCATCTAAGCCTAGAAGACTAAAAGAAGAATAGTTGGTGCTAGTAAAGGCCAGGAGAAGCTTTGGTGCTGGCTTCTGTAGAAACTTTTGGGCTTGCTTAGAAAAGGAGCTAGACAGAAATGCATTCCAAAACAGAAGGAACTGTGAGGGTAAGCCAACAGACTTCGGGCAAGAAGAGCTAAAAATGAGGTTGAAACCTTTCTTGTTTGCTTGGATATTGATGACCAAAATTGTAAGATTTTATGTCTTGCTTGCACTATACATTTTTATTGGTTTATTGCAAAAATAAGAATGGTGTGTATGAAATGATGTCATTTGCACAGGGCTGAACAGAAGGCTGTCATGTGGAGCCAGGGCAAGAAAGAGATGGACTTTGATACCAGCTGTTTGGAGGGACCAGGAAGGCAAATTCAAACTTGAGGAGAATGACTGTAAATCAGTGACTGCTGGAGTACATTTTTCTCCAGTACTGGAGTGGTCCTGATATGCTTGGGTTAAACAAAGCTGCATATATTAGGCTGTGCAAAGGTAATCAGCATGAGGTTTTTAGGCAGCTGATTTAATTTTGATGTTTACGAAAATTTCTTTTGTTAGTTCATGAAAATGGCCTGCTGGATGTATAAGTACTTGAGTAAGAGTCTGGTCAGTCTTCACATCTTATGCCAGAAGGGCCATTAAATTTGAACTTAATAGAAGGTTTGGTTCTGCAAAGTAATTTTGATTACGTTCAGTAGGGGATTTCTTTTTGTGTCGCTGGAAAGAAAAGTGTATGACTTATTTTATGTTTTTATTTCTAAAGTTACCAAAAAAGTCATCTGTTAAACTACATGTTTTGGACAGTAAGAGATATCAGGAAGAAAAGTTAAATTCTGTGGTGCTCGTCCCTCTGTGTAATTATTGTCTAACTCCAAAGGTGTTTTGTACACTATGCTGTTAATGGGTTATGGTCCTTTTATACTCCTAACCAAGAGACTGATTCTAGATAGCATCAGATTGATCTTCTGTCCTCGTAGTTGCCTTACTAAGAGTGACTAATAATCAGCACTTGACCCCCTTTCTTTCCTTGTCAAGAAACTCTTGCAGTCATTTCCTCTATTGCTTGTCCACAGAGAGGGTAACAACCAGCTATTGCTATCAGATTCCATCAGCAGGTCCACAGAATGAATGTACTAGTTCTGTCATGCTGGTGAATCGTGTGGGTGTCTAGATGATGCCTGTGAGTGGAAAAAGAATCATATTTTCTCTATAACAACTTAAGAAATTGTATGAGGATATGAAAAATACCCCTCTGTGTAGTATTATTTACAAATATAGATTGTAGAGTTAACTACTGAAAATTAGGAAATGCCATCATTCAGGGTTCTCTTGGTACAATCTCTTGATATAGCTAAATGCCTTATCTTAGAACACAGATGTTAAATGTCGATTGTTGCATTCTCAGCTCAGATTGACTAACACATAATTTTTCTTTCCTATCTTAGACAACTTGTGTTAAGTCAATTAGCCAAAATTTTGCCAGTGAAGTTTCTTTTCTTGGTGCCATCAGTTAAGGTTTTGCTGTTGATTTAATTCTGAACCTCTTTACTTTTAGTTGAGTTCTTTTAAAAAAAAAAAAGTGCTAGAGATATGAGGAGCACATCTTTTCTAAATTCTGATAGCCATGCATTAGGGGAAAAAAAAAGGCTGATGAAATGGATCGTCCTCCATCACAGACATTCAAAAAGAGAAAAAAATACTCCCTAACTCAGTCTTCCCAAAATGCATAAATACTTTGTTTCATTATGCAGTATTGAAAAATTAATTTATAAGCTACATTCCTGCCTATAACTAATAAACTTCCCTTTAATATTCCAGTTTTGTTCTTGACAAGATTTCTGTAGTAGTATTATGCATTTCTGCATCATACGTCAGAAAACTTTGTCATTAATATGTAAAGCTCTTTCCTCACATGCATTATTTTGTTTGTAGCATTGTTCCTTTTAATATTTTAAAGAGCTCTTTGCTTAATAGTGGAATACAACATACCAGTATAACCTAATTCACTTTGTTGTAAATGCTTCTAAAAATCTGTATCTGTGCAATTTAGTAATTTTATCAAATATATTATAGATTGCCTCAATACTGATTACTTTCTACATGCCAGAATGTATGCTAGAAATAATTTTGCTTTTCAAAGTTCCAATTCAGAAGCTATAAAAAGACTATCTTCCGATCAACTCTATAGAATGATGGTTTCTTCCAGTATTATGTCTCCTGCCTTTCAGTTCTCCTGGAAGCAATTTGTGTATGTAAATAAACCCCCCTTAACTGGGATGCCATCTGTTAGGTTAGCTAGTGGTATGTCACTGGCAACGTATTTATTTATGTTTAGTATATCCCAGCTCTTGTGAAGATCTGTGGTGTAGCAGGTATTTCAAGGAACCTGATCAAGATCAGACTGCAATAAATGCTTCTGTTATCAATAAAGAGCTGCTGTAGCTCTGCAGACCACTGTGATAGTTGAGAATTCACTGAAACAATGGCCTGAATGGAGGGGAAATTTATGACAATATAAAATTTCCGTTTCGCATTTTATTATTGTACCATGACAACAGGCTCTATGCATAGACATAGGCAAAATAAGCAGTTGCCTGGGGCAATAGGTAGTAGTCTAGTGGCAGCCAAACGTTCCTCTTAGTGATTTTGTTAGTATGAACTGCTTGTCTTTGCTCTGGGTCCACTTTCGTCTTGCATACCCGCTTACCTCTTTGGTGCTGGAGCAAGAGATGGGACTGCAGCAATTTGCTGTCGGCACACTGATCCAAGATCATTCCTTATTCTTCCCCTTTCTTGCATAGCTAAAGCCAGAGGCAAATCAAGGAAGTAATAGTTTGTGAAATTCCTGGCTCACTGGGTGAGTCCCTGATCTTTCAGTGACGAACCGCAGTCTGCCGACTTCTTACACCAGCTGTTTGGCTGTCCCATGTGGCCACTCCAGCACATGCATGATCTGTTGCTTTGGGTTGTCTTAAAAAAAGTACAAAACATCTCCTATCTTAAGTATGTGCAAAAGACTGACCTATGTGAACATTTCTGCATTTGCAGGAACAATTTCAACTGACTATTGAAGGTGTCCTGTCTATCTACAGTCTGGTCTATTCTGGAGCAGCAACCACCTGGGGAGTCTTTGGGGTAGCCAGATTCTCGATTCAGGATGATAATTAATAATTGAAGCATGCAGAGAACGCTTACGAATTTGTCTAGGCACAGCAGGATCTACCTGGGAGAATCTCCAAGACTGTAACGGTTAGTCAAATGTTTTCATTTGAAGTTGGAGAGGAATTCAGTTAATCCTGGCTCTCAAGTTAGTCCGTTGGTTCATCTGTGCAGAAAGTAGCTATGGAGTTCGTGGGAACTCATGACTAAATGCACTGTGTGTGCACACAGGCACAGCCCTGACACCCAGCCGCAGCCCTGACACCCAGCCACACCAAGTTAGAACTGTAGGACAACTGAATTCTTCTGTGACAGTTACAACATGAACTTCGCAGCTTTTGCCACATGGGGTTGAGTACCATAAAGGATGCTGAAGTGACATCCCTCCACAGGAAGTTATTTTGTCCTTATTCCTCATGCGAAAGAATCCCGTTTTATCTACACCCTTGAAAAGCCTGGAGGTGACTCTGAATGTAGCTCTGAGGATTCACTGGGCCACCTGGGAGTATTCATCAGCTTGTTTATCATGTATTTTTGTGCTATTTTGAAGAGCTGGTTTACATCTTGCATCTATTATAATTCTGTTTTAAATCCTGAACTCTAAACTAGCCTGCAGTGTTGGGGCATGGCATATAAAAAAATAAAAAACAAAACAATTACAGAGTTGCCCACGTACAGAGCTACTAGAAGAAATACACCCTGAAAAGAAAGAAACGTTGTCAGTCCTCATTAATTGAAACTGGCTGCGAGGTTCTGATTAGACCTAAGGGGAAAAAAGTTGCCCACGTTGAGCATACTTAAGCATTGGAATGTGTTGCCCAGAGAGACTGTAGAGTATCTGTCCTTGGAGGTTTTCACAGCCCAACTGGACAAAGTCCTGAGCAACCTGCTCTCATTACTGGATGTAAGGATCTCTTGAAGCCCCTTCCAACTTGATTTATTCTATGATGCTGTGAGAACTGGAGAAAATAAGCAACTGAAGTGAGGGGATAGCCATCTGAAGATATGGAAAATAAGAGATTAAATCTAACTCTTTTCTTCCTTCTTTTTTTTTAATTTTAAAATGGGAGCAAACATCTCTGTGGATTCTCTATGTTATAGCCAAAACTATTAACTAGAATATTGTATGCAAGACTTCTTTTATATCACCAGAGTGGAAGAATTGGTTTAGTCCTTTTTAAAGTACACGTCCACGCTGTACACAATGTCATTTGCTCAAGATGAAAAATAAAAATTAAGAACATCCATCAAAAAGGAAAGAAAAGGGCCATAGAAAGTGGCAGTAATGCTGTGAAAAGGTTTGACCTTTGTTTACTTCACCTACTTCACTATAGCAGCTTTTTCATAAGCAGTTTCCATGTAATGGAGTTACTTCTGCAGAAAATTGGAATAACATTATGGTGAATCTAGTTCAAAGAGGACTTTTTTATCTACTTTACAGGGCAGGATCAGGTCCATAAATCATAGCAACTTTGGTCTGAAGGGAAAAAGATTTTCCAATGTCATACACTTTCCTAACAGAATGAATTGCCTAAGGAAGGTATTCATGAAAACGGTAACCAAAAGTGTAAGCCAGGAGAAATCTTCAGTGAAATTGGGGTAATATATCAAAGTGACAGAAATAAGACAGTAGGGTTTCTTTTAATCAGTGAGTTCTGTGTAATTAAATGTGGTGTAACCAAAGAAGACCTTTACTGCAAAGAAATGAAAATATAGATGTCTGTACATATTTGTTATCATAGATCTTCGGTAAAAGTGATAAATAAAGTAACAAGTGAGGAAAAAGTATATTTGTTTTCTTCATGGGTAAAGCATAAAGCCACAGCTTTGTTCAGTTCATGTTGTTAGGACCAGTCAAAGCTCTTTAAATTAGGAGTTCTCAGGTTACAAAACAAAACAAGGTAGAGAAGCGACACATCATTTAACTTACTAGGTCATGTAAGTCAGAAGCAGAGCCAGGAATAGTTGGGAATATTCCCATGTATTTGCTAATTATGTTGCCATTCACAGATACCGTTCAGTGTAAAGTAAGCAGAATTTGTGGAATAGTTCACAGCTACTCTTGAAACTCAGCAACATATATGAAGAAAAAAATAATTATTTCCTTCGAAGTGTTAAAAATGCTGTGCTTCAAATCATTGCCATCTGAACTGAATAGTTCAATCATGAGAGCTAAAAGCATATATGGGAGGATGGCAAGCACTGCAGCAGGTGGGTAAAATAGATGTCTGATTTTTTTATAGCATGCTGTCTTGAAGCAAACACAGCTATTGAGGATGTTTCAAATATAGCTTCTTGAATTGATTATATGCAGTGCGGAAAGCTGATTTATGTCATAAGTTAGCATGTGGTATTCAAGTGTTTGCATTGATGCTAAAAGAAACAAAAAACAGCAAAAACATTTCTATATTCAATACAGAGTCAGCTTTCGTGAGGTCCTAAGGTTATACACCACCTTGATGTATGCCTGGCTCCGAAATGCCATCTGATTTCCATGGACTTCCGAATATATTTCACTTCACATTCTGCTGTTCTTTCAGGTATGATCTTTTAACCCTCTTTAAAATAATTTTGGTCAAAATTCAAAACTCCTTGTTCAGGGTAAATCCCCAAGTCAGTAAGAATTTAGTCTGAAGACTGACTTCAAGACTTAATTCCTTCCATTTTAGCTTGCTTACGTTGAAGACAATTAGCTTTCTGCAGTGCCGCTAAGTAACCTCCTTTCCTGAGTTTTTCCCTTTGCAGCTCTCTGGTTCATTTTCTCTGTGTTGACTTGATTTATAGAGACAAAAGGGAAGGGAGATACACAACATTTTCATAATGATTCATAGGTAGGAAAGCAAATGTTTTAGTGCCATCTCCCAAGGGTTGAAGTCTTTCACCTTTACTTATCTCTCAGGTCTGTTTGCTGAGCGAGATATCACCTAGGGGAAAATAATAGTGAGAATGTGAGATAATACAGAAATATAAACTGGAATTAGTCTGGGAAACTGGTGACAACATTCCCTATTCTGACAGCTCTCTGAGAGTACTGTTGTTTCAGAAAGTCAGCAGTGATGGATGCCTCTTTAACATCTAACGTGGTGCTTTCTTTGTATATTTATAAAGCTAACTGTAGGATTGAACTTAGGATATTATCAGCCTTTGGTTGCCTCAAAGCAAACTGTGTAGTTCCTGACAAAGGATCATCAAGTTTACATCTCACTGGATTAAAAATGTCTTTGGGAATGCTCAAAAGCGTAAAGCTGGTGTGTCTCCTACTGTTTGTTTCTTGAAAGCTTCTTTATAGCACAACAAACCCACTAGTTGGTGTGCATGAGGCACAGATACTGTGCCCAGTCTCTTTGGATTACTATTTACCAGGATTTTTCATGGACTGCAGTTTTAGGAGACTCTCTTTTTTTTAAAAAAATAATCCTACTTCCTGGAATAAAAACTTAACCGTTTTCAAAGTATGAGCAGCAGTGTCTGCTCTCACAAACATACACATCTGAAGTAACTTCATTAACTTTCTACACCCCCTCTGGGTGTATTTGGTAAACGCGGAAAGAAAACTTTTACAGCTTTTATTTAAGAGAATTCTGCCCCATCAGAAAGTTCTGTAATCAGGTGTGAAGCATGTTACCCTTTACCTTGGGACATAGGGAAGAAAGTCAAACTTTGGGCCTTGATTTGAAGACAGCATGGTCAGGTCTATCAAAAGCCCTAGGAAAGTCGAGTTTCCAGTTGTATATGAATATTAGTGGGAGTTGAACATTTGAGAAATTACATTCCGTGCCACAGAAATGACTATAGGTTTTATATTATGTTTTGAGTCACCGCTGTGATTCATTGTAGCTTTTTGTTTTCACCTGTGCACTTCCCACAGCAAGTTAATTATAGTACTCAATGCCTGCATTTAGGTTGCTGTGTGACAGCTTGCTTTGTACTCAAGATTTTTTAGTATTGGTATTGAGTGGGTAGTTTTTTAGAATTTCACCCAAAAGTTGCATCCTGAGTGGAACTGTCCTGGACAAAAGGACTTAAGCTGAACTTCATTATGATCAGGATGTAATAGCCTATGAAAGTCTTCCCCGTCATCTTCCGGCTAAGATGCTAATGTGATATTTATGGGTCATAATCCACTTCTGCATGAACAGGCCCAAAAACTGCCTCACCAGACATTACAGTTTTATAGTACTGTTTGAGTCCGTGAGGGAATCGGGATGTCTCTCTCTTCTGGCTGTCTACTTTGGAATCACCTTCCCTGCAAGTACAGGCCCAACGAAAAGCCACACAAGTATCACATCACCACCTGAAGAATCAAATCAAATCCACCATCTGATCAGAGAAGCCTACTAAAAGGTTCAAGGGGATTGCCTACCAAACCTTGCTGAGACTAGTGAAAATCCAGAGCCCTGTATGATATGATCTGTGTTGAGCTCCTAGTGGCAGGAGCGGGAGTGATGCTAGAAATGGGGAAGAGAGGATAAAACTGTAAGAGAAAAGCCAGCATGGTAATTTATGCCTGATGTGCCAGCTGATCTAAAAACATAGATTTCCATGAATTATTCTGGCAGTAACATTCACAATATATTTTTTAGTGTCTAGATTCTCACCACTTCAATCTCTGCTTTAAATCTGCAGGTTTTTTTCTTAAAAGAACTTTCTGTTTGTCTTAGTATGTCTGCTAGTGGGAAGTGTCCGCTTAGTTGATTTAAATAATGTCATACCCATTTTCATAATTGTCCTTTGGATTTAACATCTTATTGATAGGAAAATTCATTAATCCAAGATATGTTTTAGTAGCACACCTGCAGGCTACGGTAATGCTTTTTAAAATCTGAGTAGAAGCATTTTGAGGATAACAAACATACCCAATGTCTTCAGTGCTGTCTGTTATTTCTCCTGGTAATAATATTATGTTGACACATGATGCAAGAAGCATGTATAAGAGTTAGCTTCGGTTAAATAATTTAGAAAAAAATTATTCTCGCTAGTCAACAAAACTTCATCTTAAATTTCATTTTTTAATGTTGTTTCACTCTCTGAAAGCATAGTTGATTCACTAAGAAACATAGCACACTGTAAGAAAGTCTTTAAAAGGTTGTTTTCATTAATTGTCACATTCATCAGAAAAGAAAGTGCTTACTGAAAATATTTCCATCATAAATTATGTAAGAGGCCTGTTAAGTGTTTAAGAAAGGCGAGGTGTTGTTTACTCACTTAAGAAAGCTTATATGCGTCCTGAAACACAGACCATAAAAAACATAGACAAGGAGGAAAGAAACGTACTTCATTGTTCGGCACTTCATGAGCAATTACTTGTTTAGGTAAGTGTCTGTGGTTCCTTAACATACAAGCATTAACTTATTTTTTTTCTATGTTGCTGTGTGGAGTAAAACAGAGAGGAAGCAAAAATTATCAGTGGAGATTCAAACCCTTTATTTTAAGAAAAAATGTCTGCGTATCACAATTTAGAGCTTTGATAAAGTGGCATTCAGAAGACCATGGTGAGATGAAGTCCATATGATGTCTCTTGCTCCCATGTACACCCTAATCTGGTTTAATATCAGCATGCAGTCTTTTTGTACAAGTGTGGTGACTTGTGACACAAAGTTGTGGAGATCAGATTTTAGAGGGCTCTTGATGATAATACAGTTAGGACCGTGCCAGCAGGGACTGAAACTAGAACTCAACAGCAGAATAAAGAGGGAGAGGAAGGGTATTCAGTGTTCTGACAAAGCCCTCCCTTCCTATCTCCCTCCCAGAGTTAAATCTGGGATTTTTCCCTAATGTTCCATTTTTTTTAATCGACTCCAAAATTAATTTCTAAATACTATGCTTTTATCAACATTTCAGTGTAAATATTTTGGCCAGTCCTGTTTGCAGCATACTCACCTCCTCTGTGGCTCAGCCTGACTGTAACTTTTTTTCTGCCTGACATTTTCCTGCATGAAATTTTAGGATGCAGCTCGCTATTTACAATTACCTGTCAGTTTTTGCGTATCAGAACCATCTTGGTTTGTTCTCCACCTGTGTAGCTTCTGATACAGCTCTGTCAGTATGGCCTGGCACAGGTATGTAAACCTGGGCGAGGTGGTTGATGTACTTCAGTATAGCGACTATAGGGTAACCTGTCACAGAGCTGCTTATCTTTTCTTTCCAACAGCCATGCCTCTGCCAGGACAAGTTCAGACTCCTTTTTTCCATGGTTTTCACATCAGCTACTATTATCTAATTGGGTCCTCAAGACAGTCCCTTTCCAGTCTGCCATTTGTCATCACAAAATCAGGAAAAGTGAGTAGATTAATTGCAGTGCCTTCTCTTGACTTATGGCTTATCCAGTTCATTGCACCGGTAAGTAATTCACACAGAGTATTCCCAGGGTAAAGCTTCATATTTTATGAGTCCCCTTTCTGAGATTCCTTTAAAAAATCCTTTTATCGGATTACTTCCTTATGCTATTTTTGTCAGAGACAACAGCAAAGTCTACATGCTCTATTGTATTCAGGCATAAAAACGTCCTAAAGTACAATCTAAACACAGAAATGTGGCCCGTGCAGATTTTCACATTCCCCAGTGCTTTACATTCTGTTGATATATAAAATACACATCTTCTGTGAACATTGCATGAGATTCATTTTAAATATAAGGAAATACAGGAATGGCATCAGCTTGGAGTTTTGTGGGGGTTTTTTTGGTATTATAGCAGTTTATCGTAAATCTTGTTAAAAGTTTTGTTCTCGTATAACCTTTATTACTCCCTTTTTTCTATGGTAAAATAATGCATAATAATTTCCCTTCTGTTATTGCCCTCTCTGATCTGACCTTCAAATGTCAGACTTGCTGCTTTTTGATCATGCATATAATATGCACCTTGACTCGCTTATGTGAAGCTGTATCAGACAAAGGTCCTTTCATCATTCAAGCTTTGAGTGAAGTAATCATATTATATCCATCATTTACACCAGAAGAGCAGATATTTTAGCCAAACTTAGCATCTTTCCTACTGATGTAAAATAAAAGTGACAGAAACACAAAAAATGCAGCTTAAAGCACAAAAACAAATGTAATATATGCTCCTTTTCAGACACTAGTGATTGAGCAAAATCATACTGGATTGTTTAGAAGCTACAGTAATTGTCTTACAAGCATACTTCAGTCTTTAGGCTATATTGTATTTCACGCTACCAGTGTTTTCAGAACTGGTTCAATGCCTGTGTAATATGCTTAGTACCATTAACCTCTCCAATTATTGCATGTTAGCGTAAAAACCCAAAACATTTTCTTCTTTACATAATTATTTAGCACCAGCTTCTGCAAATTATTCAGCGTCAGGTGTCTTTAATTTACTTCATCATCAGTTGCATTTCTCTTTACCAATAGAAAGTTTTATGTATCTCAGTAGGAAATGTTCATTTGTTCCCAGAGTAGGTCAGCATAATGTTGTTTCAGATTTTGAAAACTGGAAGACATTAAAGATTAATGACTAACAAAGGAAGCTTATGCATAAAAGCCATTTTTATGAGGAATTGAATATTTTCAGAGCCAATGAAGTCTGCATAGAGCTCTCTAAATCAGAAAAAAAAATGAGGGAGAGCTTTGAAGGCCTCATTTTCTTCTCCCATTTAGCTGTCTAGATCAGAAATTGCATGCTTTACTGAAGGCAAATGGGTTACATAGGTGTAATAGTGGTGTGAATAAAACTCAGATCTTGGAAAGATTTTAATTTGTTAGAATTTGAATTATTACTATTAGTTCTGTTAAAATTTCTTTACAAGAGAAATATATTCCATGAAAGCTTGGAAGGTGTATTTTCTTTATTAGGATGGAACACCAAAATCAAGAACTTTCACAAGGCAGTATTCCCAAGGGGACAAAACAATGCCTGAAGATACATGATCAGTGTTGCACTTTCTCCTTATTGGTAGAAAAGGAAAGAAAACTTCTCCAGCTCCTGCTGCTTGGAAGATTGACCACTTACTTTCTTGATAGATAAATTGTACTTATTTTACTCCCTACTTTTTTACACAAATTTTCTGTGGAAAATTTCTATCAAATAAAAGTTCTTCAGCATCACCAAGCTTTACACACTGTAAATACCCAGCAAATGAAATTACTAACTAACCAGAGGAATTTTTTTTTTGTTTTTAATTTCAGATAGGTTAACAGATACATTGAGAACTGGAGTGTCCTGGGATGAGGGTATGTGATGGGATAGAAATACCAGTCCCTGAGTGATGCCAGGTCATTTGCACGTGGGAAGGACTCTGGGCTGTTCACCACCAGACAAAATGATCATCTTTCTTTTCCAGTGAAACCAAGACATCCAGGCTGTTGCGATGTGCTTCAGGGACTCTCCTACTGAGGATGCCTGGAAGCCAAGGACTGAGATGAGCATCACGCAATGGCCGTTCACTACTCAGTAGTCTCTGGGTTTAACGTAGGTAACTATTGCGGGACAGGATTTCACAAGAATCTCCCAGCAGTATAGCCAGTTAATGTAATGCGAATGTCTGCTGAGGTGTAATAACTCTTCTCCAACCTGTTTTCTCCCAGTGTTTGTTGTTGCTTTTTTTACTTGGAACTCTTTTATAACAAGAAACTTATTATAGTTGGTTCTTGCTATCTCTCCCCCTTTTAAATATGAACTTTTTAAAAAAGAAGGAAAAAAGCCATATATTTGTTAAGAAGCTAGTTTATTTTGAAAGCATTGGGTGTAATTTTTCACTGTTACAATCTTAATTCTTCATATTGTTAAACATTTTTCATTTACATCACTTCAGCTACTTATATGCTTGGATGAATGGTTTTCATTAAGAATTATTGTTAAAGTTTTGTGAATAATGATTGATTCCTTTTTCTCTCAGGAAGGTAACTGATTCATTTTATCTGAATTTTTACAATCTCTTTTCAAACACATGTGGGTACCTATATCATAATAGACATGCCATTACTCAGTTTGTGGCATATTTATGCTTGGGGAGGACTATGATACCCCAGTGGTTTAAGATCTCCCCAAATTAATACGCTTGTAAACAAGAAAGGTTCTGTAATTAGTGCTTTTGTCAGAATGCTTTCTAGTGGAAGGCTAAGCTAAATGTAGGAGAAAGAAAGTCCGAATGTATGTCTTTAAACTACCATGAAGAACTAGACTGTTTTAAAGGTTTTGTCCTTTCAAAGTATTGCGGCCAGGGCACTGATTTCACCCTGAAATGAATGTTTGAAATAAGAGGTGGAGACTCATCTTTCAGAATTCGCAAAATAATCTGTTTTAAAAAATGGGATTTAGGCAATTAACTATGAAACCAGTTTGTGAAACTTAAAAATCACTTCTTATTTCCAATCATCACTGTAAACAGAGTAGACCTGAGTCTTTAACTGGTTTCACAACTATAAAAAAAACACTATTTGAGTAAAAGGCAGACTTTTAACTGCAACTGATTTAGTTAATCCGTGAAACCCTATTTTATTCACACTTGTTTCCTAGGAGTTATTAATGGGTGGAAAAGGGAATTCAAGTTACACATTGCTGTTCCTTTTAGGAACAGTACCATGGATCACTGACCCTTGCACCTGGTTAAAGCATGTGGATGCATATTTCTCACTGACAGCACACTGGCTTGCATTTTGCTCTGTGTCATTTGTCATAGCTTTTTGCAAACAGCATTAGGAGGGGCTGACCTGTGCTGCAGCTGCTGATTGTGGGGGCTTTCACCCCAAACAAGTCTAGAATCGTGCGTGCTATAACAGACGAAGTATTTACACACTACCACTCGCTTGACCGGTGGAAGCAGCTACTTTATAAAAAGCAAAAGAAACTGAATTGAAGAGGGCAATGGTTCTAAGTTTGTTTTCACAGATTATAATATATATCTGTGTACTAACATGTAAAAGGCTTGTATAACTGTTAAGGAGCAACAACAAACAAGTTAATAGTGTCTTTAGCACTCTGGAAATAGTGTGTTTTAATTTCAGTAAGACTGGTAATAAGTGCATTGCTTTAACTGGAAAGAACAGATCTAAATCCAGTGAAGAGACTGAGGTTTGTCAAACATGAAACTGCCATCTTGTATTTTGATGACATAATTCCACTGTTTGCAGGGTAAAACAGATTCATACATAATACATGCAGATTCAGTTCGCATTACTAAACTTTCAGATTAAAGTGTTACTTCCTTGCAAAATGCATGCTGTTTTTAGCAGTGCTCTGTATCTGTCTGCAGGGAAGTAACTGACAGGCAAAATGATAGTAAGTGGCGCACAACGTGGCGCTTACCTCTATGTTACTTTATTTGTGTGCTTCATCAAATGAACAAAAATAAGGAAGTTGTGAATATTTTTGCTGGTATTTCTTTACCTCGCTCTTTTGGAGTTGCATGGATGAGGAGAGTATCTTTGTAGTTTGTGCATGGATAAGGAAAGTATATCTGTAGTTTGAGAGACATTCTGCTACGTGTCTTAGCAATGCTATATGTTAGTTTTCCCGTATCGTCAACTAAGAGTTTCCTGCTTTCTTGCTGTATGCATTCTGAAAAATGATGTGGCAATTTCTTGCTCCACCTTTGATACACTACAGGTTGCACCTTACTGGACTCCGTCCTGGGACCTGATGAAGATTACTCATGCGCCAGGAAGAGCAGACCTCTATGTGTGAAATACCTGCAGAGAAAAAGGATACCACTGACAGAGGCTTATCACAAGAGAAGCCAAGCTTTTTGACGTGCAAGGTGAAACACACAAGTAAAAAAATAATTTGTGCTGAAAATACGAAATACTGTGTCTTTTATAGGTTGGCAAAAGAAGTACAAGAGAGGGTTTACAGCTTCGGTACCGTCAAAAAATAGAAGTGGATTAAAAAGTAGGATGTCTTGACCGAGACAGAACTCCTGCAGGGGATGCAGCCAGCCAGGTCTGGGGCAGCAGGGAGTGGCGGGCCCGGCCGGGGGCAGCAGCAGTGTCAGGAGTAGGAGGTGTGTGTTGGCCAAGGCCCTGAGTCACCAGGGTAGGGAGCTGCAGGAGGAGTTGCTGAGCAGGCTGTGTGCTCTCGGGGAGAACGAAGACGAGATTGACAAGGGCTTCGCAAGACCTTGCAGAGGGAAGACCTGAGCCCTGGGATGCAGGGAAGGAGGGACAGGTAAAGGTCGTGCTTGAATGAGTGATGGGTAGAGACTCACAAGATGGGAGAGGCTTGAAGCTTGTGACCTCTGGCAGCAAAAGAAAGGCTCCTTATCTACCCTCAAATCTGAATTCACAGAATTGATGGTAATATCCTGTGTAAGGGAACAAGCTCCATTAAGGGAGGACTCAGAGTGAGGTGGGTCTGCACAGAGCGCTAGCGCCAAGAAGAACTGGTGGGTGGTGGTGGTTGGAGGTCTGCTTTTGCAGGGATGGAGGCACCCCACATCTGACCAGACGTGCTAGGTTGCTCTTTGCTTGCCATGAGGTTTGCTGTTTGCAGAGGTCCTGGACTGGGGTAGGGAGGATGGTTCCAGAGAGACTGCCAAGGGTTTTCCAACTCTTAGGCTCCCTTTCATTTTGTCTGTGTGCATCACTGCCCAGTGAACAAAGCAGGAGGGACTAGAGAGGTCTGGAGATAAAGGTGAAGGACATGGGAGGCCAAGTGGTGTTCCCCTCAATCCTACAACTGAAGGGACAGGTCTCAAGTAGGAGTAGATAGACCCAGTGTGTTAGTAACTGCCTGGTGTTGTAGGTAGTGCCTTGGCTTTTATGCATATAGGTCTTTTTCTGAGGAATGAGGACTGCTAGAAAGAGATAGGACCCATTTGACAGCGGTGTAAAAGCATCTTTGCCTGCAGTCTTGCCTGTTTGTCGAGGATGTTAAACCTGGTGCACTGAGAATGATGATGATAGTTCACAGGTAAGTGAAAAATGGAGGTCAAGGGTGGTAAGTACATGAGGTAGTGTGATGGGAGTAGAAGAGCCTTTGGAAAGGATGAGGGCAGGTGGCAAAGGGCACCTGTGAAGTTCCTGTGCGCAAATGCACACAGCCTGGGAAACAAGCAGGAGGAGCAAGTGCAGTGTGTATGAATGCAGAACTGAGACGTGAATGCCATAATTGAGATAGGGACAGCTCATATGTGTGGAGTGCTGTGATAGACTGATGGACGGATACAGGCTCCTTCGGAAAGACAGGCAGTAGGGAAAAGGAGACGGGGTTGCCAGTACGCTAAGGAACAGCTCAGATACATGGAGCTCCTCAGCTCTTCAGACAGGTGACAGACTTGTTCAGAGTCTGTGAGTGAGGATTAGAGAACAGAACGCAGGCAACATTGTAGTGAGAATTTGTTACAGACCGCCTGATCAAGGTGAGCAAGTGAACAGAGTCGTCTTAAAGCAGCTTGAAGAAGATCCAGATCACAGCCCCTTGTTCTTCAGGGAGACTCCCTGACACATCCTGGGAGGGCAACACAGTTGGACTCCTGTAATCCAGGAGGTTTCTGGAGCGTATTGGGGGCAACTTCGTAACACAAGTGTGAGATGGGCCAGCCAGGAGTGGAGCTTTCCTCTACCCACTACTCAGAAAAAACGAAGAACTGATCAGGGACGAGATAATCAGGGAGAGCGATGGCTGCAGCCACCAAGGAGTAAGGAAGTACAAGATGCTAAGGGGAGTGAGGAAATCGAGTAGCCCAGTGCAGTCCTTAGCATTCTGGAGAGCAGATTTCAGCTTTTCAGGGAACTGGTAGGTGGGACTGAATGAGAGCAAAGGAGCTTCGGACAGGTGACAGGTCTTTAAGGGCAGTATGATCCTAGTGCAAGAATTGTCCATCCCAATAGTGAGGAAAATGAGTAGACTTACAAAACTTGGCTAAGCAGGGAATTCACGAGTCAGCTGTAATACAAAAAGGCTGTACACAGCAGTTGGAAGTGAGGACAGGCTACAAGTAGCACAGTAACAGCATATTGCCTGGGCATGCAGGAATGTTGTCGGGAAAGCCAAACTCACCTGGAGATGATACTTGCAAGGGATCTAACATGAAGAGCTTAAGCGGATACATTAGCAGTAAAAGAATGAAAAAGGAAAATGTAGGCCTACTACTGGGTGTTGTGAGTGATTTAGTGATAGCAGGTGAAGATAAGGGTGAGGTAGTCAGTGCCGCCTTTCCCTCAGCCTTCACCTACAAGGTCTTGCAGGGCCTCTGTATGTATTGACAGGGCTCAGGGAAAAGCATTATCGGCAGTGGAAGAGGACTGATTCAGAGAGCTCTTGAGAAATCTTGATCTGCGCACGAGACCTGGTGAGAGGCATCACAGAGTACCTAAACAGCTTCTTTTTCTGTCTTTTGGCTATTTAAACTTGTAAATTCTGGTTCCTTCCTTTGATCTGTTCCACTATGAATTCTAAGACAAACTCAGCCTCCGGCAGCATAAGAAATGAAGGGACTGAGTTCAATACTTCATCTACTGCCCTTAGATAGGATAGACAGTAAAACTGCTAAAACCAAATGTGCTAAAATTCCTGGCAGAATTTTAATAGAATCCTTGATTATTTATATAAATATGTTGGCTCTCCTTGGAAGTAGGACACTGAGATAAGAGAGTTAGTATCTTAAACCAGTTTTACTTTATTAAAAGCCACATCAACATGCTGTAAGTATTTTTTCCTTCCCATGCCAAATTTTTGTACAGCACTAAGACAAACATTGGACAGTTAAGTCATTCATTATTCTTGTCTTACATCACACCATTGTGGATGATAAAAGGCTCACTTTCTTAAGCCCTGAACTTTCCATTTTCTTATTAAAAAGCAGGACCTTCAGCTTTACTAATGCAAGCAATATTTATAGCATTATATTACAGGGGATTTTGCTTAAATAGTGACTGACATTTAGAGATCCTAGCAAGTGGTTAGACCTCAAATTAGGTAAGATTAGCTAGTATTAGCTAGAAATCCTGTCACATACTGCCCTCCTAGTCTTAAGCATTGAACAAATCAGAACAAAAATTCTGTTCCTGCTCTGAAAAGCTAGTAGGAGAGGTAGATATAACAGGTATATATACACCTTGAAAAGTGAAAGAAAACAATTCTATAATGAAACAATATCTTGAGGGTTTTATGTAAGTTACTACATTAGGTTAAGCACCTGTCTGTTACAAACACATTGCAGCCTTTTGGAAGGCTGCGTTTTTCTAACAACCGAAGTGCATGTCTCGTCCATATCCCTCCTGCTACAACATTGTTTCTGCTTTTCTGACAGACTTGTTTAAGCAACTGAAGTGCCATGGTCTTTCGGAAAATGTTATAATACTCTCTATTTGACCATATTTTTGTTTATTTTGGTCTCTTGGGAGGAGAAAAGAGATACTGATTTAGAATAATTTGAGAACCACAGGATTATAGTAGTTATTTGATCACACTTTGCAGGCTTTTTTCCAAAGCTTATCCAGCAAATGGAATTAATTTTACCAGGATTGTTTTATTAAAAAATTTTTCCCATCTTGACTTTCTCTTGAAATACATACACTATCTGAGAACCACTGATAAAGATCTGTTGTTTAAAATTACACTTATGTTACTTATTAATCCTTCTGTATTTTCAGGAAAACACAACTGGTGTAAATACGTGTGCTTATTTGGACATGAAAAATGACACGCCGTGGAATTTTTAATTTTATGAGGATGCCAGTTTGAATCAAACCATTCAGTCCTTTTAACAATTAAGTTTAGAAATGAATGCTTAGATCCTTGCAGTCATACGGCAGCGTGGGAAGTGGGCTGTAATAGAAGGGGCAACAAATGATCATTATGAAAATGCTAGAAATGCCAGCTGAGTCAGAGCAGTGGTGCCTACCGCAGCGCTTGGTCTCCAGCAGCAGTAGTGGGGAATACTGTCTCGGTGAACTGCATGAGCCTGGCCACCGGCCGTTGCCAGTGGCCTCATTCTTCCCAGCATCCGCATCAGGTATCCCATTGGACAACTCATCCCTCTGAATAGGTGACTGGTGCTGAGCCTTGGGAATCAGCTCTTGATCCCACTGCAAATACTATGCCCTGGTATTAAGGCAAAGCAGCTTTGGCTTACATTAATATATAATTTTAGCGGTGTGAATTTAGCTGAAAGCCGGGCTTTTGGGAACCGATTAACAGTCAGTTCAGGTATTCCTACCTTGAGGGTGGTACTACCAGTTGGAAGGGTTGTCTGACGATTGGAGGTAATATTGGTAATATCCATTAATATTTCTTATGGATCTGCGATAAACTGTTTTAAGAACACATACAACTGTTAATGCATTACTATTTATCTCCCATAATGTACGTACTAGTTTGTTTAATCTGCTGGGCAGGATAAACAGTTGTTCAGTCAGGATTAATGAGAAAATGACATATAGGTGACATAATTTATAGACAATACAGAGGATTGCTTTTGTTATTACAGATGGTAAAATACTCTAAAAAAGTAATAGTATATAAAAGCAGCAGCAAATAACTGTATTGGTGTATGAATACAACACTACTTAATGAAATATTTAAACTGAAGGAAGTACAGAAAATTCTTCAAAAACACCCTTCAGATGCGTTCTCACATGTTAGTAATACTTTGTGGTCAAATGTTCAGGTCTTTTGTGAGACAGAGTTTGCCTGAAGGTTGCTTTGAAATCTGTTTTTTTACATCTTAGTTATGTGTATTTTATCAGGAAGTTTCATGTGAAGATGAATATTTCACAGCTTCATTTTTGATAGCTTTTTGAACAAAACCATCATTTTCTGATGGTTGATGTGTTTTGAATCAATGAGCAGATTAAACCAAAGTTTCGTTGTCAAAGTCTTGTGATTTCAAGATGTCAACAAGTTCTAAACAAAAACCAGAAACAAGGTAAACTGCTTGCCTGGCAGAGAAAACCTTACAGAACGATCCCAGAATTACTGCTTTTAAAAAGCTGATTAAAAAGTAAGATTTATGAAATGTTTCCATAATGTAATCTAATTATAACAAACAGACTTTTCCAAGTCCGCTGCCTCCCCCTGTGAAAAGTTTCCATTTGCTCTGTGAATAACCAAATGACACAGGTTAATTTGCAAGCATTACTAAACAACATGAACTAAGGATGAAAAATGCTTTCTTTAACATACTAATAAAATGTAGGAGACATTTACTGTTAAGTCGTGATTCTGTATCAGTTAGGTTATACTGAGGGGACTGGGGTGAATTTCAGTGTGGAAACCCAGCTGTTAGGTAGGCAGAAACACTATAAATGAATCGTCATCTAGAAAACAAACCCCTAGTCTCTTAAGTGGCTGTTTCTTGCTGGTTTTAATCTGGATTTTTGAAGTGAGTGGGCATTCAGCTATCTTCTATTATTTCTGTTTTCTGAATTTTTGTTTAGTGCTTATTTGTGATGTTACCTCTATGAAAGTTCCCCTTCCCTTTCTTCCCTCTCCTCTCATTCATTAGATGCCCCAGAACAGGTAAATGTTATGCTGTCATTGTCTACAGTAAGGCTGCCACCTAATATGGGGATGATTGTTTGTCAAGATGATGCGGTGCCTGTTTCTTAGCATCCTGTGGGAGACTGCATATCTAGGCTTTGTGAATTAAAGCAGCAGTTAATGACTTTTTTTTTTTTTTAATCCAGCCTCTTTTCCGATTTCATTAGCCCAGCTGCAAAGCTTCAAGTGCATTGATTTGTTTTGTGAGCAGTGTTGTAATTGCAGTGGTGTCCATTTCAGCTGAGATTGTCCTTAGTAGCTGATGGCTTTTTAATGTTTTGATGATCAGGCATTTGTTGGTTACAGTCATAGGCTGCCATTTAATAGAGTGCGTTTAATCTTAGTATTTGTATGCGATGGAGACCGTACAGGTAGGCATTAGCCTTTTGCAGCTCTGTTCTTCTCTTAAAGGAAATATTATCTATTAGCTCACATACTAAAAGGCATTTTATTTCTTTATATGTGCATAGATGGGTTTAAAATTAGAATTTTGAGGCTGACCTTTTCTGCGTCGCAGTTTCTTTTATAATCCATCACAATCACATGCTGTTTTGTCTAATACCATTTTTTTTGGTCAAAGCACCGCAAGCAATTGGCCCTTGCTTTCCCCAGTAACTTATTTCTCTCTGTGACCTTGCCTTTCTATATTGATTATGTGCCACGGGGACAGTAAACTGCTGTCCACAGTGGAAGATTGGGATGTACAGAAAAATGTATTCATATGAGCTGGACCTAGACTGGGATTGTGAGGGTGGTAAAAAGTATTAGCAGTGACTGACCTTGGCTTAATCTCTGGAGGCTTACTTTACAACTGATGGAGGAAGGAGACACAGACACCCCCCCCGGACACTCCCAAACCCTCTCTCCATTCTCATTCCTTCTCTCGCTTCCGGGAAAGCACCTTAATTAGCTCCCTGCTCCAAGCTGCATTGACGGCCACCTCACTGACTGTTCAGAGGGCTGGAGAGCCTCCTCGAGCCGAGGGAGACCTTTTCCCTCCCTCCCTCCTCTCTGCTCCCCATAGAGGAGCAAAAGCTGATCTCATGGAGGCAATAAGCTTAGACCTCTCCACTTGGGGCCTAAAAGCTAATCCCTCTTTTTAAAAAAAAAATTTAAAATTGGTGTTTTCTACCCCTGCATGCAGTTTCTGCCCATCTTCTTTCTTTCATATCTGAAGGGAGCAAAAAACACCTGTTAAATCTCTTTTTAATCACTTGGGAGAAACACTGTTTCTACATCAAGTTGCCATTAAGTACCTATCTCCCTCCTGACACAGGCTTACATCTCTGGCTGCTTTCCTGAAACTCATAGGAAGTCACCTGTCTTTGATCTTCTAACCCCAGCACTTTTGATGGGGTACTCCTGCCAGATCTGTGTTTGCAATAATTTCTCTTCTTGCACTCAAACTCTTGCTGTGGGTCAAAGAGAACACACTGCGTATATGGAGCTAGGAATGTGTTGGTTGTTTTAAAGTAATAATTTTCTAATTAGATACTAAAAATCTATTGTCATTTACCTTTCAGTCCTGTCACTAAAACTACCTTCAGGGATGAAAATTTGGGGATTTTTTCCCAAGATTTTGTGTCAAATTATTCTGAAACCTGCTCTCTGGCCATGCTGGGCTCCATGTACTTGGTTTCAGCAGCTACGCCATCCTGGCCTGGCTAGAACTTGGACCAAAGACTACTGAAGAAGACCGGTGTTATTACCAGTGATAAGAAAGGCGTGAACCACAGAGGCCATGGCAAAGCCTTTGTAAATACGAGCCCACAGAAATCAGTTTAGAGGAAATATTTCATATAGCTGGCTGGCTTTTCCATATGAGAAAGAAAAATAAAAAAATCACCAATATAAATTTGTGGCTCATGAGGATGGACTTGGTTAAATGTATGGTTGGTTTGGGAGGCATGATATTTTTTTAAAAACACCAGTAAATACTAAGCTTTTTAATTTGTGCCATGGGATTTAAATTCTTTATGCTTATTTTTGATTGAACTGGGTTTTTCCCTTAACATTGTGACTTGGGAGCTGGGATTTAAAAGATAAACCAAATGAAATCTGTCTTAGGAGATTTGAGACATTTCTCATGTTGATTGTGCGGGGGAATGAGCTGGCCTTCTAGACCCAGTTAGCCCCATTATCAGTTGTTCCTGTACCTACAGCTGAAGAAAACCATTAGGCTCAGCTCTACAGATATTTTTTTGTTCTCATCTCCCCACCAGTTCTAAAAACAATTCCAGGAACACCCTGTGATTCCCTTTACTGCGTGTTCAGAAGTATAATTTGAGATATAGACTGGGACTGAAATTACAGGAAGGTCTTGCCTGTGTGCAACTTCACCCAGAGCCCCATAAAAACAAACCATAGTAATAGCAGTAGAGCCGTATACCTGCTTAGGTTTCTCTGCAATGATCTTCAAGCCCAACAAATAGAGACTAGTAAAAAAAAACCACAGGAACTCTAGTCTCTGTGTGTGTTTTTTGATCTAGCCTCTCTGAGATATAGACAAACAGATATTATCATAATAAGTACTTCATTGTAACAACTGTAGAAATAATAGAAGTGCCAAACGGTGCTGCAGTTGTGTGAGCTCTCTGTCATGGGAAACCTGTTAACTAAATATTGGACGGAGCATAACACCACTCTGCTAATTATGTTGCCAGTGATATTAACCTTATGTTTGAATAATCGTCACTAGAATGTATCCTGGCCTCTTATCTCTTGGCTTTTTTTTCCTGATAAAACAGCAAGCAAAACTGGTAGTGATAACGATAACATTTATTCCTTAGTTATTTTAAATCACAGCAAGAATGGAACACAACAGGCCAACAACTGCTAAAAATACTAATTGTAAACTGTTACCACCAGCCTGGTCTAAACACAGGTAAATAAGAGCTGTTACCAGTTTGATGTTTCTCTTCTGTCTTTGTAAAGAGGCGTGTTGCGATGGCAGTATCTGATTGCTTCTGTCTAGTGGGTCCAGGTGAAAACTTTGGGTGAAATGGGAGTGGAGCTGGGCCCAGGTGATGGATGATGTACCTTACAGCCTGTTGACTGCTGAGGGGCACCAGCAGCCTCTGTGGTGCCATCAAAGGGTAATGTAGTTTGCAGTCACTTGGGTGCCTGGTTGTTTGTCTGGAGTCAGAGGAGACGGACCTTGCAGACAGTGACGTGTTATAAGAGGTCGTGTACGAGTGGTTGCTCAGCCAGCCTGGGCACGTGGCCAAGGTAAAAGCAGGGCTTCACAGAGGCATCCTTCAGTGAAAGACAGAGGGGATGGCTCTGAAATTCTGGATTTGCGGTCTGGGAGCAGGGCTAGGTTTCCTTTCTTTTTTCTCCAAGCTCCCAGAGAACATGCTTTGTCTGTTGGCGCTGGTACTCCACCTAGCAGAATGCGTGAAATGTACTTGCAAGGAGGCTAGTGCCGCTTGTGAACTGAAGGAACTGGTTTCTACATCTACGTTTCACATCTGTGGTTGTAAATAAGGTTTAAGCACGGGCATGTAGTTATCCCCATTCCTTAATTTGTAGCACATTTATGGGCATGATTTTGGTCCAACTAGTGTTCTTGCAAACAATGTCTGGGCACGATTTTGTGGATAACGTTAGCCTAGGATTGTTCTAAGGAAGCAGTATGAACTGAAGGAACCTCTTTGAGGAGGGGAGAGTTTATTCATGTTTACAGAGGCTTGCTTGCTGCTTGCCTTTGGGGTCAGAGAACAGGCCTGGGCCTTTTTTACTTACCAGTACGGAAGTAGACCCTGGGCTTGATTTGGCCAGTCTGTGTAGGCATATTAGAGGCTCAGACTCAGACACATAGATGAAAAAGAAAAATCAGTTGAAGCCCTCCAAACATTTCTGTAGCATTCATAGCTTCAGAATTTGATCAGGGAACCTGTATCAGCTCACACATGGTGACATTTTCCAGTAATTAATATATTTCCAAGCCTGATCATTTGCCTGGAGTTGAAAACAGTACCTTGATTACTTGTGAGCCACACAAAAATGTTCAGGCTCAGTGAGCTGCAATCATTCCCCGTGGTCAATGGAAATCCTGAGTGCTGAAATGTAAAAAAAATTGATCAATCTATTGGATTAGCATGTCCCTGACCTACCATTCAACATTTATGTTAATGAAAATTGACAAGTTGCTTTAACCCAAGGATGTGTTTGCTTTTAGGTAACTTGCAAATAGTGCAAACACATTTTAGGAGCGCAGTGGAGAACAGGAAAAGTCTATTTTTGGATCTCTAATTCTTTGAAAAGTTCTGCCAGTGCCATCTGTGGTTTGTGCATTGGGATTTCAAAACTCGGCAGTGCTGATAGGGATAGCTTTCTTCTCTGTGACCATCTGTCACAGGTGCAGGAACCAGAACGCATTATTAATTCTATAGATTAAAACTTCAGTTGGACTGGCAAACTGGTTTATTACTGTCTGCTTGAGCCCATGTCTCTGAACAAACTACATCCAGTTGAGCTGGGTTTTTTGCTTTTTTTTTATTTTTGTGGCATTCAGAAATGAGTTTGTGGATCTCGTTGTGTCTCTGTAAGAGAGAAGGGAAAATGTTCCATTAGGTTCTCATTGATTTATGAAGCAGAAACGTTTGCAGGAAGAAGTCTTGAACAGCTTGTTTGTTCAGCTCAGCAGCAGGGACAGCCTGCAGATGATTAGTTCCACTCGCGCCCGTATGTGTCATGACAGTAAATACTGATTATTACAAAAGGTTTTGTGGGAGATGAGGCTAATTGAGCAAAAGTTAAAAACAAATGTATACTGATTGTTTTAAAGCGTGTAAATAACAAGGGGTCTGGTTCATGTTTGCATTATTGCCTTTAAAGGGAGCAAAGTTATGCAAATGCATGCAAAAGTCTCTCTAGAGTGTTATTGGTTATCATGTGTCACAGCTTTCAGTTTTAACGAGCTGCCTCTTTAAGCCAAGACTTAAGGACCAGATTTCCAAAAGCGCTATATACTAGAGAGGCCTTGAGAATGTGACAGATTCATTTCACGGTGCTTTGAGGTTTCAAAATTGTGGATTTATTCCATAATGGGACTAAAATCAAATGTGTTCCAATGCTTTTATTAAAATGGATGGCTGGGAAGAAAGCTTTTGTCACCCCTGTACGGGTGCAGTCCCAGTTTCCACTTCAGACTATTGTTCTCCATCTTTCCAGAATGTCCTGAGTCAGAAGAGAGAGGATTTCTTAGAGTAATGTTTCTTTTCATGATTGCTGTGGTATAGTAAGCAAACAAACAACTGCATTTTAAGTTGCCATTTCAGTCACCATACACACAGTGCAAGCTTCAGTATGTATGTAATTTCTAAGGGTGCTTACAATGCACAGGCAACACCTGATTTTTAATCTTTTGATCAAGTCCTCACAGAACAGACTGAAATGCATAAGCTCTAGAATTTTCCATTTAAAAGCTTAATGGTTTTGTAAAATATAACTACTACTCCACTGTTGTTAACAATTAGTCTCTGTCAAGGGCTGAGATACTTGGTAGGAAGTGATATTAACCCTTGCCTTCCCTCCGTAATTCTTGATAGTTAACCATCACCTTTGTTAACACAAGGGTCTTGCCTTATCACATACTTCGGGAGGATGTCTGCAGTGCAAACAGGAGAGAAGTGTAACATGTTGCCTCTGGCAAAGTCTTTTGTGCACACATTATCTTGGATCTATCTTCAGAAATAGGTTAAAAGCTGTTTTTTACTGAGGAGCCTTGGAGATCTTAGTGTTTATGTCCTCCTGCACCCTCCTTTAAGCAACAAAGTTGGCTTATGTTACTCTGCTCCAGAATTTAGAGGAAAACATAAGTGTAATGTCTGCTTGAGTTTGTGGGGAGGTGCATCAAGTTGTTCAGAGATGTATTCCTCCTCTTTCTCCATGAACCTAACCAGAGAATTTAAAGACCAATAATAATACTGGTAAAAGTCAACATTAATTATTTCGCTGTGACTCACTTTCATTGCTGACCTGGCTGAATGACAGGTTGCAAAAAACCTGATAGCTTTTTAATAAAGCTATGAAATGTTAACAAATGGGTTAAGGGTCTGCGGTTTTAGTGGCTAGAATGTAGTAGCCAGTATGTAATGGCTATGAGTATGTATTAGCTCTACAAAAGATTATCACAGCTCTTCCTCTAAAAAAAAGATAATAATGGAGTGTCCCCTGTAACTCTGTTTAATCACGTTCAAGAAAAAAAAAATCAAACTCTGAATGAGTACAAAGAAAAGTTATTGGCATGAGCTGGCAAATGTGTTTATTTTATAAGAGAAAACTGGAGGCACTTGCCGTGTTCAATCCAGAAAGAAAAATGAAAGGGCGGGGGGTAAATGTCTGTTACCTGACAGTACAGAAAGTTGCAGAATGGGCCAGATGCCTGGAAGAAAAATTAGCTGTTGATTCCAAAGTACTACAGCTGGTGGTGAGCAAAGGGTTACCTAGAATATTTCTAAATACTGTGTTGGATTTTTTTTGGTTGTTTCTGATGGAAGAAATCAATGTTTCATTTTTTGGAAGAGATTTTAAATGTGCGAGAAAAGTTTGCTGGAAGCTGTCTGGCACATTTGCAAATTCTATAAAAACACCTACAAGTAGTTCAACAAATACCTTTTTTCTGTTTCAGAACTGAGAGCCAAGTTTTTAATTCCCAGAAGGCATTCCTCTCAAATTCCCCATGATTCACTTCCTCAGCTGTGTTCAATGTTTGGCCAAGAGACTTCCAGCAGCATTTTTCTGTTTGAGGAGGCAAGATGACTACAGAGGAAGGTAGGACTTTTTGGTGAAGGGATGTTTGGCTGTGGGACTTGATTGTGTGGGAGATCAGATGAATATTTGTCTTTTATCATCTTAAAAGCATGAGATAAAACTCAGTTTGCACTCCTCTTCCAGTCTGCTTAGTACGTGATTGAGTGGTAGGGAGAGCCCACAACGCATAGCAACACACAAGGGAAAAGCAGAAAAAACTTCATACTCTGCTAAAGACTAACATTTCTAACTATGCTCCAACATATAATGAGTGATGCAGTTTCATATTACCCTTTTATAATTGATATTTCTGAAATGTTGCTTTTTACCATAAAATGAGTGAACTGATTCGGGTATATTAAAAAAGATTTAATTATCAGCTATGCTTTCCCTCGATTTCAAACCATCAGACTTTGTATCCCAGCTATTTTTAGTGATTTAAGGTGAAACATTTTAAGATTTTTACTTACTATAGTCAAAGTAATTAATCTGTTTGTCTGCCAGTGGCTACTGAGGGAATTTCCTATTTTTCTGTTGTGTCTGGATAAGCATAGAATCGTAGAATATCTCAAGTTGGAAGAGACCCATAAGGATCCTGCCTCTCACAGGACTACCTAAAATTAAATCATGTGACTAAGGTCCAGATGCTCCTTGAACTCTGACAAGCTTGGTGCCAGTAAAAATCACATCCCTATATATTAGTCCACATTGAATTGCATAAGCCAGTTAGTGGCTTTGTACCATATCTGTCCACATGCTGACAGTTATTTCCCTTCTTTGCACTGCCTACCCCCTATTGTAGAAGGGTTTAGAAATGCCACTCTTCTATCTATCCTTTCTACAGAATATTGAGTTCAATAACGAGTAAGCCAAGTTACACAAAGCTGTCAGTAGGGAATGTGTCTCAGTAAAAAACCCAGGTAGTAAGCAGGCTGCTTGCTGAATTTCCTCTGTCTCTCAGACATAGTTAGGTTGTTTCAGGGTTGGGGTACAGTAGCAAAACAGCTTGGAAAAAGCTGTGGTGCCTGTTGCTATTCTGTAGAAAAACAGTTCAGTTGGCAAAACTGTCATTTGGCACTCTGTATTGACCATTTAATGAAATTAATCTTCCTTTAAGGGAAAAGTCTGTGTTGTTTATGCTTTGGTTGAAGATTCTTTCTTTACCTTAACTAACGTAACCATTTTGGGGAAAAAAAGTGATACACCTTAACTGTTAGCACAACTACCCAACTGTTTTTGGGGGGAGGTGGTGGGGTGACTAGAAAGGTGTTGAATTTCCCATGCATAGCTTTTTTTTGTTTTTTTTAATCATCCTTCTGAGGAATAAAGGCATTCCAAAAAACATGAACTGCCAGGTTTTTTTAAGAAGGCAGGTTCTTCAGGTGAAGCACAATGAATTCTTCTTTCATACTTTCTGCTCTGTCAACCTTCCTGGTAACATGTATGTAACAATTTATGTCATACATGAGACCCATAGGAAAGAGCTTATTCCAGCTTCTGAATACCTAGTGTAAAACTGTAAAGCAGAAGCTGCTGTCAGCCCTCAGCCAAACGCATGTACACCACCATCTCCTCTTCATCTCTGCTACAGTCTTCACCCAGCCTTTCAGCTTGTTTTATCACTGCATCAATTTTTCTGTTATTCGTTCAATTCATAATTTCTAGATGCCTGTGTGCCAAGAATATTACTGTTCATTTTCCTGAAAATTCAATTCACTCATAGTGTAAACATGGCGTCTTGACTAATGTAATCCTCTAGGAAGTTCTCAGAATATCACTCCTAAAATAAATTAAGATAAGTTTAATAACTGAAACCCTTGGGTGCTGTGCAGAAAATACTTAGTTTTTATGAAGTACCTAACAGGTGATTAACTGCTAATGTGTCTCTCTACAGCCCTAGAGATAGTCTGTTTACAATAAATAAGAAGTATTTGTCTGTTCCCAGCATAGTTGTTTTTTATCTTTTTTTTTTTTAAACTGAGGTTAAGTGTGTACCTCCTGTGCTTCCAGTGTTGTCCTTCAGATGGATCAGTTATTCCAGCTGTTTCAGGGGCAACAAAGACTCAGATCTCATGGGTTTCTGAAGTACTAAAAGTTATATTATTACCTGTTGCAAAGGTTATATGAATCTTTGAGAGCGCAGTGAACTTTCGTTTATGCAACAGCCTCAGTGATTTCACATCATTACTTGAATTTAATCTGAAAAAGTGTCTTCTGCCTTTCTTCCATTTTTGCTCTTCCCGCTCTTAATTATTGTTCTTTAATGCTGGTTTAACTCGTAATGATACAGTATCCAAAAGATACTTCCAAACTATAAGATAAAACTGTCCTGTGTTATGCTTGACAGGATTAATTGCATTTGGGAGAAAAATTGAACATGAGTCCACAGTATACTTCTAAATTTCAGTAATAGATCAATGCATGGTTACTGAAGCTTATTCCTTCCAGACAAGAGATACACTTGAAGGTTATATTGTCATGTGCTTTACAGTAAGTGTGGGGAAGAAATATAAGAGGGAAGTACTCATGTTCACCATACTGTAGAAATAATTAATTCAACTGAGCGTCATTATCACTGAATAGTCCCAACTGTCTTCGAATGATACATCCCAGTGCAGCATCTCTTTATACTTTTCAGCCTTTGTTCAATCTGAGTGGTTAACTTTCCAGTAATACTACTACTACTGTGCTTATGAACTGAATAATCAGTCTGAGAGTTGAAACATTACATAATAATTAAGCATCTCATCCAGCAACAGGACATCTGTGCTCAGTGATCTCTGCTAAGATCCAATGGCTGGAGCAAATAAATGGTTTGCAACTGAATTCTGCCACCTCTGAGTTGCTGTTATTTTCAGTGGTGAGGTTTTTGGGTTTGTTTAGGGTTTTTTTCTGAGTTGAGAGAAAATGAGGAACTGAGAGGTTATAAAGGGATGAATTTGCAAGGTTTGTTAGTGTACTTGCACTGCTTTAGCTACGCTCAGCTAACAGCTTCTGTGGTAGAAGATAATGTAGTCACACCTATTTCTGACTTCTATCCATATTCTTTTTAAATTGCGGCAAAGTACACACAACTCAGTGTTGGCAATGTGTTGTGCAGAGGCCATCTGTGTGCTTGGTACACCCAATTGGCTACAAGATCAAATGAACTAAAGCTATAAAAGAAATGCTATAAGGTACCCCTTTGCTCAGCTCAAACCGTAGAAATCAACTGTGTTACGTATGCAACTTTTCAGCCCAAGCGAAAGATCTGTGTCCAGGATGGCGCTTTAAATACAATGCTAGGAGGCCAACATGCTGTCAGTCTTAATAATAGAAACAATCCTATTTCATCGTGGGAAATAGCCCAACTCAAACAGCTCCTGCAAAACAGGCTAAAAGAGTGTAGGCTATTTATATGTGCAAGTACAATAAAATAGAAGACTCAGCTGGTTTGAGAATCAGCTCTCATTCTATTTTTTGCATTGCCCTTGTAGGATTAAGAACCTCCCCACTGAATTTGAGGAATAGCTCTGGAAATGTAAAATGTTCTAAAAAACTTCAGCTGGTTTCTGTGTTGATTTATCAGTACCTGAGGCAATCGCTTTCTGTAATGCCCATCCTTCACTAAAAATAGTTTCCCATCCAGAAATACACTAATAGGTATTAGTGTCTAATCACGTGTAATCATGAGTAAACTGGTACTTCCGAGTAATCCAGTCAGTACTCACTGGAATCACAGAATCATAGAATCATTTAGGTTGGAAAAGAGCTTTAAGATCATCGAGTTCAACCAGAAACCTCACGCTGCCAAATCCACCACTAAATTACGTCCCTAAGCGCCATCTTAGTGTACTTTGAATAGAAACCATGGACAGCTCTTCAGTACTACTGAAAAAAAAGCAGTATCTTTGCATCAACACTTTCCACAATGAACGTAGTAAGCTTTTTGAAGAGTCAAATAGTTTTCTAGTAATCTTTCAAAGTCTGTTCTAGGCTAATTTTGTTTTATAGGTATAGAAAGCTATTGTGAATCCGAGATTTAGCATCAAGACAATCTATGCACCAGTCCAAAAACCTGGACTAACAAGGAGATACATTAAATACGGCTTTGTGTAGACGTAGAGAAGTAACTGCCTGGGAACAAGTTCACCTCCTCCCTCATTCTGTATTAAAACATATTTCTGTCTTCGTTTCTCTTTTGTCCTCTCTGGATTTCCCTGCCTGCTGCCCTTACTCTTCTAGCCCCTAATTACTCTACCAAACCTCTTCTCTGGTCCACTTATGCTTTGTGCTCAGATTACTACCCTGTGCTGGCTTTTTTCCTGTCAGACACTTAACTGAGAGAGCAGGAGATGATGACTGTAAAAGAGAGTTACGTGCCTCTGATGCACAGCAGCGATGGGAAGAGCTGGAGTACAGAGGGTGGTGGAGCCTTGTGCCATGGCAGTGAGGCGTGTGACAGCCAAAGGGCACTGCGGTGGCACGCATGCACTAGGCGTATAGAAACATTGTTGTGCGGGGAGTTGTCGGGGCGTTGGGTAGGGTGGGCTGCTAGAGGTGAAGGAGCTTGAATTCTGTTAATGTGGCTTGATGTATAGCCAGGCAAAACTACTAGAAAGTAATAATAGCTGCTGCTTAGAAGAAAAGGAAATCCCCCTTGGTCAGGTGGAGCAGGTGGAGAGATTAAGACTGTGCAATACTACTCTAACTAATATTTATTTTATAGAACACTTTATTAACATTCAATATTAGGTCAATATTATGCCAAAGGGAAAAAGTGCACTCCTGGTAATTACTGTCCTATAAACCTAAATGCTAAAGTTAATGGATAGCTCTTTAACAAGAAGTCAGTAAGAGTCTAAGGCAATTTAAATTACCTTTTTTTAAGTAAATGAATACTGGAAACTCAGAATGCCAAAATTCACTGAATTTGTACACTTTAGGTGAATTGTTTGTCCCAACACAGAAAGGGGCAGGAGTCACCGTGCTTTTGGACAAAAACATTTAAAAATAATGACTAAGAAATAGATCTCAAATCACACTCAGTTTATAGCCCCTTGTGTAATTAATTGCTTCCCATGAGTGATCATTCATTAATAATCAACAAGGAAAACAAATTAATCAGTTTATTAATATAATTACACAAAAGAGGGCATGCATATGTTGTTTTGATTTACACAAGATTAATGCATCTTTTGAGATGTTTTAATAAGAAGAACTATTACTGTTAAGGGATTATTTAATCGAACTACTTCATCAGTACATTATTAAAAGCATTATGTTTTATTTCAGAATACCTTAATATGTATTCTCAATTAGCAAATTCTACATGCTATATAAAATTAGAACACTGAGGATGTGATATTTGTATGTTAAATTCTCTCAGTGTAGAACATAACCATTACATCAGGAAGTTTATTCCCCACTATGTCTTAGTGGGGAATATATATACTTAATTAATTAATTAATTAAATACTTAATTCTGTATTACATTTCACATTGTTTAATAACAGATTCACAGGCTGGTTTTCAACTGAAATGTTATGTTCCTTTTTATACAGCCTTTGTTGATCCATTGGGTGTAGATGTCTTTCTTATGATGGTAATCCTCTATTTAATTTTTAGAGAAGCTATACTGGAGGAAGATGGTTTCCAATCACACTGCAACACTTCTGAAAATGTGTTGCAAGCAAAGTTTTACACTTTAAATTTTCAGTTTAATTGTGTTGTTTTTTGAGAGAAACAGCTCCAGTCATGTGTTGTAGCTGATCATAGGTGATGTCCTGTGTCATGGCCCATTCAGATACCGCAACTTTATAGGACAATGTACTCGGTAAATTAAACTTTATTTTGTGAGCTCATTAGGAAAGAAAACAAGCACGACATCCAAGGGCTCAATTCCTTTTGTACAGAGTAGTCTAATACGTGAATTCACTACTTCATCACTTCATTCCTGAGGTTTCTAATACACAAGTCCTCTAACCTGCAATTTGCAACTCATGCACCTTTAAGCAAAATAGTTACCTAGCTGATGGTAAGAATGCTAATCCTTCCTCCCCCATCATGGTGTGGGTGTCCCCTGTATCACACCGGGAAGCACAAAAGCCTCGGCATTCCAGCTGCTGTTGGATCTGCTTCAGAAACTTTTGGGGTAAGCTGATGTGCTTGTATCTTCCAGCTTGGAAGTTTGGTCTATACCTTTTCCATTAGTCAGCACATTCTGAAGAAACTGCCAGGTAATCAATATGCAAGGACGATGGCTGCAGGAGACCGCAAGCTGCAGGTGGTATTGGCTGCGTAACGGCCTTCAGCCCTTTCTGGCCACCGTGTCCAGCCTACGCGTTACCCTTGCTTTGACCTAATGGCACTGCTCCCAGCGTACATCAGCCCTCAGCCTGAGCTGCATGCTTGCCGAAACCTGAGCAGGAGTTGAGTGAACAGTCACTCCTGCCACATGATTTCCAAATTATTGTTTGTGTAACAAATCCAACCACGAGGAGATACAGCTGTTTTTCCAGTATGTTCTTTAAGCAGAAGAAAGTCTTCTGGGCCCAAGAGCTCACATGCGTCTATCTTGGCTTCTGTTTCAAAGCACATATGACAACATCACAATTCTTTTTTCCTCAGATCATTTTTTTTTTAATCTGATAAAAAATCAGATATTTTAAATAAAATTATTCTATTTTTAGAATCTGGGCTCCTAGAGTATTTCATAATCCTATAAGTCTATTAGAATAAAGTCGCCCATGGAATTAAGTTGTTATAAAACTCCAGACTAAAAGATCTGTTCATGAAGACAAATGTCAGAGAACTTTAAGAGGCTGCTAGGCAGCCTTACCTCTCAGCATTTTAAAGACATCCCATATTGCCATCAGCATATTAAAAATCATTAGTCATAATTACAGAAAGTGTAAGCAGTCATAAGGTAAAATACTTCTAGGCATTGATTAAGACAGATAATGTCATTGACTTTGTAGGCCACATAGGAAAGAAACAGGAGCTTCTTCTGTCTTTCAAGATGTACTCAGCCTAACTTTTACTTTGGGGAGCTAAGAAGATGATATCAGCTTTTCCTTCAGTTGAATGAGCAAATGAAAATTAATTGAAGCCATGGATCTTATTTCCTTCCTCCCCATATACCTTTATTGCAGATGCCAAGCAATCCATTATCCCACATGTTCTATGCGAGTTTAATACGCAGTTTTGTCAAAGTGCCACAAACAATCAAGGCACAAGCAACATGCAGAGATAATCCCAGAGAAGACATCAGATTTATTCTGTAATTATGAAACCTGTGGGTTGGTTTTGGTCATGTGGGGTTTTTTTGTGTTTGTTTTTTGTGTGTTTTTTTTTTTTTTTTGTAAAGTCATTCTCCTTGATGCAAAGCCATACAAAAGAAAATACTTGAATAAGATGGCTGTACTAGTAGGAGCTAGAAATAGGGTATTGTGCATCCAGCGGGAAGGTAAAATCTGATTATCTCTCTAAGGTAAAGACACAGCTCATACTATTGTGGCAGTGAAAGTAATCTCAATGTTATGCCTGCATTACCACCCCGAGGAAGTGGTGGTAGAAAAGACGTATACATATACTGAGTTGGCCAAGATTTGCACATTAAATTTGTGCTAGAGAAGGGAATTGACCACAGGTTTCCTTAAGTTTCAGATACTCCTCTAGCCCCGATAAAACTTTCCCCCAGACCTCAGTTTCCTCTGTCTTTCTGCAATAAAAAGAAGGATGAATTAGTTATGCTTTCCTATCAGTAGGAACTTTGAGGATGCACAACTGCAGATTTAAATTGTGCACACTGAAAAGGGAACTGAGCAGGTCAGAGGTTTTGCAGCTACAAAGAGAGCATGTGAGGGATAAAAACATTTCCAGAGTACTCTTCAATATATGCTACTTTCATATTTCACTACTTTACTTTTCATACATAAATGTTAGTCATGTGGGATTACTTAGTGATACTTCATAAGGGAATTCCACCCCAAGCAGTTTAATTGAAACTACTTCATTTCCTTTTTAAAACTTTAGAATGTAAGCTTTCAGTTGTAGCTTTTCATGGATTTCTATGCTTTCTTAGCAAATTTAAAGATAACCGTAGTATTTATGAATAGCTTCATCTGCTGCCAGATTTCTTCTCACTTTATAGTCAATATTAGCAGTAGATTTACATTTCATTTTCTAGTACAGGGATCTACACCTATCTCTTTTTGTGCTTGATCTTCTATTCATTTGGAAGAGAGTGTCCTTCAAAAAGCAGCTTTAAAGTCTACAAAATGCCACTGGCATGGGGACAAGATTTAACAAGCTGTACCTTTGAGCATGGAATTCAAATGGACGGAAAATTTCACCTTTTTGAATGCATAAAGAGAAAGTGCAAGGGAAAACCAGCCATACACCTTACAAAATATTATCATTAAATCAGAATAGATATTTCATCAAAATTTCTGTGTTGCCTTTTGTAAACTGGGAAAAAAAGTAAAGGCATATTTTTATAAAAAATACTCTTCAGGGCATTTTTTAAGCTTAAAAGTAAAGCAGTTCCATATGTAGAGTAGTACCACCCAGAGAAAACTCTATTAAAAGAAAAGTATTAAAATTGCCATGTCAGGTACTCAAAAGTGCCAAGGAAATCTGCCTGTGGCAAAAGTCACTGTGTGATACTTCAAATATAGATTGTTGTATAACATGTATAAGCAGTATAAAACTGTTTCCTTAGGCAAGCTTTGAGTATTTGACTTCTCAGTCTCAGTATTCATCCACTTATTTAGGTATATAGTTTCCAAGGATGTATTGCCTTTCTGTGACACTAACTATAATTTATCCATTTGCTTAGAGCTTGTACACCTGTTACATAGATTTCTGCTAATGTTGTATACTAATGAAGAAACAAAGGAGATTGTCATCCCACGGATGGGCTCTAGGTGAAACAGAGTACATACATAATTACATATTTTTTTAATATATATAATTCTTATGTAATTATGTATCTAATTCTTTGGTCAAAATGTAAGTTTTAAGACTCACCTCAGCCTGCATTTGGCCTGGTACTGTCCCAGGACTGGGTCTTGTCTGTCCTGATCACGATTTTCAAAGCTTGCTGTCCCCTTGATTGCAACCATTTAACACTGAGGGTAGCCTGGTGCTCAGCTCTTTACTCAGTCACACTGTCCTAGCCTATGGTGAATTTATTTCAAATACTTTCATTCTTGAATTGTTACAGGTTGCTTTTGCTGTGAATTTTCTCTGCTTTTTCTGCTTTTCATTCCACCCTTCCCAATTTATCTCTGGAGAGCAGCTAGCTCTCAGTCATGGTAGTACTTATCAGTCATTTCAGAAGTTACTGAGGGATCCCTCAAGTACCAAAAAACTCAGAGTCTGGAGTTTTAAATCCAGTAGGCAAAAATCAAGAGAAAAGGTCTGCCTGTTTTCTGTGCTGGCACGTAGCAGTTTTTCTGCAGCAGTGTGCTGAAGGCATTTGTCAGATACTTGTAATCAGTTTGCAATATTTGCAATTAGTTTGTTTTACAGACTGATTTTAAAGGTTGATTTCTATAACGGAAATATAAAAACTGTAATTCTGGACTCAATTCTTTTGTCATCCCTTGTAGTGAGTCAGAGACTTAATGTCTGAGCAGGATCACAGAAGAAGTGATAACATATTTCTCCAATAGATTTCACAGATATTTGGTGACTGCAGAAGTATGCTAAGGTTTCAAGGGCTGAGTGTCTGGACTCAACCTCTGGCTGAGCATATGCTCTGTTGTGGACGAACCTTCTGCCCATTACCCTTTGGCTTCTTGTCTCCCCAGTGCTCATTTCTTTTTCATTCCTGTCTCCTTTCTGACACATAGAAGTTCCCAATCTCCATTATTTTTTCATGTTTCTCTTTAGCAGTCTTGTTCTTAATCATCTCCTTTGGGCTGCCTGTCTCAGTTCTTGGTTATGGACCTGGGTTGAAAACATTTGGAATAGACTTTGCAGGTAAACTCTACCTGGAATTTCAAAGTTGTCACGTGGTGCTGGAGAAAGAACACTCATTTTCATCTGTGACGATGCTCTGTATGCTGTACGGTTGCAGATAGGAGCTGCAAAGGGACAGAGCATGCTCTGTGCAGACGGCACCTTCTGAGATCTTTAGAGCTTAGCACCTAACATCTCTGATAGCCTGCTGAGAAGATCATACCACATATTTCAGAGGTTTATATTGAACACGGTTTTTCAGGGTTGGCAGAAGGTTATCTTTTTCTGAAAAGGATTTGGCATCCTTTGTATAGTTAAGTTCTTGCTCCAATATCCCCACCTCCACCTCCCACTATACATACAAATATGCAGGTTTTTTTCCTCAGAAACTACTTAAACGCTTTCACTTCCATTTCCCCCAAACAAATATGACTTACCCACCTGGCCACTGTGAACAACTGCAGTAAAAATGTCTAAAGTGGCCAGGATGTTAACAAGGAATACAAGATTAGCATAACATGGAAAGTGTTTGGATATTTCTCTGCCACTTTTAAGAGCTATACAGGAGAGGAGTATTATGATAATACAGAACAATAATGTCTTAACATTTTTCTGTTACGCAAAAAAAAGGAAGGTAAGTATGTCAGAAAGAATTTTCCTGTCTTTGATTTTTGTGGTTATCACTAATGGCATCATAGTCATTGCAAATTTCTTGTTACCTTCCCTTTCTTTTCTGAACGTCTGAAATATAAAGCTCGTCTGTTCTTTCCTTCTTCTTTCCTTTCTCTTACAGTTAGAAGATCAAGCTACTACGCTCACAGTATTTAGGTTTTATTCTTAGAGGAGTAAATGTTTTTCCAGCAGTATCGTAGAAGGCTGACAAGTGTAAAAATAATTTTGGTTGTTTTCTCTTCTGCCTTTTGCACTGTTATCCTCCCAGTTTCAAGGGGGATCAAACTACAGCTGTCTGACAAGGTTTGTTAAAGAGAACGTGCATGAGATGTGTACCATAATACTCAAACAGTTGCTTAAGCAATCATTGTTCAGAGGCCAAAACGTTCACCGGGGATTGGGATTCCCTTCTTTCAATGTCTTTAATGGTGCTGTTTGGATAAATCCAAAGTTACGAATTTGTGCTTTGTTATTAGAAACTATGGCAGAGACAGATACAAACATTGCCTTTAATAATCAAGTTTCTGATTTATTGAGAGTGATTCTAAGTTTATTAAATACCTCGATAAACATCAGCTGTAGCAACAAAATGGAAGCATTAGCAAAGAATCATCGTGTAATTCAGTATGTTCTCATATTTTAATTTTCAAAAGCAAGACTTATGCACTACAGAACTATCCCAGTTTCATCCACTCAGTTCTTCTGTAAACCTTTTTAATATCAGAAAATACTTGTGTGAGTGATAACAAAGGTTAGGAATATGTCTCTTGGTGTCCTGTTAACTTTTTGTTCCTGAGGTGCTGCAAAATAGTTTGAGAGATCAAAGTAATATGTTGAAATAGCAGGAATAATTAAGGAGGTTGTTACTGTGCAGTGTAAGGGGTGGGGAGGACAACATCAGCAAAATTCAACTAGCAAATTTCTGTTCTCTCAAGTCAGCTATCTGACTACCATTTCAGAAATGCAGATATAGGACCTTTTAACTGTTCAAAATTAATAATCAGCATATGTAAATATCTTTCTTAAATAGCAAGAATAATTACACTTGGGTGAGGAACCAATGAGATTTTGAACTGATTCTCATTTGCAGCTGTTTCTAAACATTTTGCATTTCCCTCCAAGTAAAGACTGTGATTCTTCATTTTGTTTCATACAGTCCAACACTCTCTGAAAGCAGTGTCGTACAGATCAAAGAGACCAGAATAAGTGTAAGAAGAAAAGACTGTTGTGTGCGACAGGGTTCTGTGAGTTTATCTGTGTACTTTCCTCCTCATAAACTATTGTGATTAAAAGATCAAAAGGTACTATATCAGATTCATATCCACTGATAGGCTATGGAAAAATATTCTGCTGTCAGGCAGGTTATGTGTCTCACACTCCTGAGCTGCCTTAAGAACTGCAAGAAGGCAGACTAGAATCTGAACCCTGTGTGAGCTGATTCCATTTTGGTATCCATACGCTTTTGACAGATTTTTCCCATGACCTCTGTATCAGTCAGAGAGGTATTAAACTGATGTTTTAGATTTTGAGCTGAAATTGAGCAACAGATACCTATATTTTTCAGACAGAAGTTGGAATTTGAATTTGTAGGATGACAGAAGATAACCATGAATGTTAAAATACTGAAGACT
Organism: Sagittarius serpentarius; assembly: GCA_034782735.1. Taxonomy (NCBI): domain Eukaryota; kingdom Metazoa; phylum Chordata; class Aves; order Accipitriformes; family Sagittariidae; genus Sagittarius; species Sagittarius serpentarius. Next base: position 7,085,322 of record JAVKLA010000028.1, read on the forward strand.
TAATTTTAACATCTCAACACTGATGCATGTTCTTAAATATGTACATTATCTCAGAAATACTAGAAGTCTCCATTATAGACTTCGCTGCTCACCTGAATTTTGTTCCTATAGCTTAAAGTCTCAAAGTGCAAATTCAAACCAGCTCGTTTCAGTGGCTGGAAACCCTTCGGAGCATCCTTAAGTTAGGTTTAAAAATTACTGGTTTGGTTCATTATAAAATAATCCTGACCCATATGGATAAAAATTCCTTAAAACTTTGCCTTCCACTCAGTTTTGTCAACATCACTAAGAAATCATCTATCATGTGGCATCCAGTATAGAGCAGATATCCCTAATCTGGACCCAGTTGCAGCAATACCTCCACACAGGATAGTGCAGCAATTTTCAATAGTAGTATTTTAGCCTAGAAATAATAAAACTGTTTTAGTTCAGAAACTTGCCTAAGCTGCTAAGCTAGAGACTATTAGGAAAGCTGTCAGAGTATTTTTTCATGTTTCTGGTACTAGAGAAGACAGTTTGAAGTGGAACATGGTATGTAGTAAAACAAACCTAACAGATGTTTAAAACTACTTAAACTAAATTAATATGTCATTCCCAAGTGGAGAAGGCCCAATTACTAATTTTAGAAGTATGTATTTTCAAGTACCCTTTTTGTACAGGTGCAGTGTATTTAATAACAACAAATATGTTTTATCAGCAGATCTACAGATGGCATGAATCTATATATTCTTCATAGAAGGTATGGTGTTCAGATTTGAGACATTTGGCTGGGAAAATTTGGTAACTCTGGCAATACAGTGTAATCCACAGCAAAGCTTGAACATGACTAGATATAGTAGTCAAACTGGGACTATCTTAATCCCACTTTTTTTCTCTCTGCAATCTCGAAAGTAATTAAAGAATTGTGTCTTCTTGTGAGTTTTATTTATGTACTCTTTTGATTGTTTAAGAAACAACAACCAACAGCACCCTTTTATCTCTGTATCACTTTGAAAGGTATGATGTAGGTCCTTGTGCTTCTTTGTTTCATGGAGTTTGATAACTACTAAAAACTCAAGAGTGGAAATTCAATAGCACATCAGCTGCTACGTGAGTTAGTGTAGCTGTCTGCCTTTTGCATTATACTATCATTTCTTTTAATGTGACACAAACCTTTTTTTTAGGTATTTCTGTGTCCAAGTGCACTGGAAAAGTGCGGACAACAGGATGAACTAGAGGAGTTCTTTCAAAGAGACAGTAAGATGAACACTGTGTAAGTCTAAGTGAGAATTCAGCTAAATTGTTACAATGCGGTCAACAGACTGACACATAAAGTATCAACAAACCCTATGAAGTCCTGGAAAAATTAGAGCACTGTAGGAAATGACAGGTTCAAATTCCATGCCTGCCAGCAGAATGAGGAGGAGGAGCCAGGGGAGCAGTAGGCTTTGAATTTCATATGTAGCTGACATCCCTAAAATTGGAGTGTGTACTTATAAATGGTAATAGTATTTTTCCATGAAGAATTGTTTGTAGTCCGTATATTTACATAATATGGACAGAACTAAATTAAATTCTGCTCTGTACGCGTGTCTTGCCTAAGCTAGGAAGGTCTGACTCAACCTAGACAGACATTTCTAAGATTTAGAAAATGCTTAAGAGCAAAATATAAGGTGGTGGAATTAAATTCACAGTTGCCTCCAACATCCATTATATAGTAAGCACAAATGAAGAGATGGTGTTTACCGTATCTTCTTTACGAGGCAATTTCTGTTCGTGTACAGGGTCCTCTTAAACTAGGTGTGGGAGCAAATGATCTGCTTATACTCTATGTGGGGGATTCTGCTGTGTTAAAGAACCAATGTGATGATGATATGTTTAGAAAACACTCAAGCTGGATAGGGTCCCACTCTTCAAAATCTACTATCTGCAGTTTGGTTTGCTAGTACCTGAGGAAAGATTTCAGGAAAGATTTTCCCCTAGACACCCAGAGATGGTTGCAAAGTGATCGTAACACTTCCATCCTGCATTTCATGCTGATGCACAGGAGTAATAACAGTTCAGAAAAAAATGTGGAGTAAAGCCAGAAGTTCTGTGTGAACGTAGGGAAAAAGATGTTGTGCCATAGCTGTGAGTGGGGAGGAAAGAAGAGACAATCAGTGAAGGTAAAGGTATTAAAATAAGTAATTCTGCAGAATGAAAGATTTTTTTGAAAATTAGGAGATGAAGAACATTAGGGGAACAGCTTAGTGGTATATGAGTTTGAAAATCTTGAGGCTTGCAAAGCTAAGTAAATGCTAAATTCAGAAAGGAGGTTTCAGTAGGATTTTTCTGAGCCTCAGTGTTGTGCTATTTTTGGAAGAAAACAGATAAAAGGTGGTTATATTGGCATATGAAATATCCCTTTGGGAAGAAGGGACCTGAATTAATTGCATATCCCCTCCCCTTCTCCCTTTTCATGTACAGCTGGATTGCAGAGAGGATTGATCTTAAAACACCTGGGTAAAACATGAACACATAGTGTTCTTGTATAAGTACATAGTGTAGTTTCTGCAGCTGGCTGTCGTATATAACAGTTTTAAGTTTTAAACATGCTGAAATCTTACAGGGTTAGAAGAAGAGCTGTGAAGATTATGGAGGTTCTATTTCTCAAGAAGCATTCTTGAAAAAAAAAAGCCAAATCAAACAAAACTTGAATATTTTTAAATGGCAAAATGGAAAGCTAAAAAAATCATTCTATTAGAGTTGACCGGATGTTTCACATTTATTTTCTTTTTATATGTTGTTCCATTGGCCACAGCTGACAAGATTTTTTGTGGGTTTTTTTTCTGGTTTCTTGTTAATTAATTTTTGCATCCTGTGGGAAGAAGCTTTTAAAGAGCACAAAGTGGATTCTGAGCAGACTGTTAAACCCTTTACATTTTATCTTAATTACTCTACAAATCTAGTTAAAGGGTCAAGAGGAAAATTCCAACTTTGCATAGCTTTCATTAGAATTTTTAATTTTTTGTGAACTGACCTGAACATTGGGGCCTAATGGAATGGTTGGCTTTCTAAAGAGGTGTCTGTTGGTTTGAAGATGTCGCCAGAAAGAAACAATAGTTATCAAAATGTCAACTGGTGTCTTTCTCTTCAAAGATTTTAAACTAGAATATGTTTCATGCTTGATTTTTCTGTAGTGCTAAACATGGTAACCTTCAGCTTCAAAGTGAGGTTTTGGTATTCCCGTCCATACTGCCGGAGGCTGTTTTGCCCCTCGAAGGTTGCCTGGCAGAGCTTGTGTGTGTTGCTGAGTGCACTGTGCACCGTGTAGACCCACCTGTTTGCTGCTTCTGCAGTCCACTGTAGACTATTCATCACTTTGAGAAGTGTTTGCTGTCTTTGCTGCTTCCAGATATAAAACTGAGATGCGAGGAGTTCATAAAGTCATTTAACTTCAGCATGTTTCGAACATCTGTGCCAATGCTGGCAGAAAAGGGAGATCTCATGTCCAGGAACTGAACGTTACTAGTGGCAGGATTATGCGGTGAGTGTAAAGTCGGTGCAGTAACAAGCTTCTAACAAAAAATGTGTGCAGATGTGTGCTATGTTTATATACAAGAAAGAGAGTAAATAGTGATTACATAGCTTGAAAACTCCTCTGGTATTTGTAGATCATCAGTCAATATACTTGGCAATCTTCAATCAATATACTTCCAAAAATCCTTGAACTGACTTGAGTAGTTATCCTATAATGTAATGTGCTATAAAGGTCCATCATGGAAATACTTAAAAACTTTCTTTCCCCTTTTTCTGCAGTCCATTATGAGGAAATGGACCTCCAAAGCATGGCGTTTTGCAGCACTGTTATACAGGTGAAACGCTTATTTTGTTCTGTGAAGTTCCACAGTAGTTACTAAGATGGCAACTAGGTCAGCTGTCAAATAATGTTATGGTAGTTCTTCACCCAGAATTCAATGGACGTTAATACATATCATTATTTCAGTTTATCTTCCTAAGGACCATTTTGTGTATGAGGTGCAGTAAGCAAAATATCAGATTCAACTATTTTTCATGAGCAATACTCTGCCTGACCCAGGAGAGGTCATGACTTCTCAAAATATTTGTGAAATGGCTTCAACTTTTCTGTTGCTATCTTGATGTCTCCATGTAGGCTCATAATTATTTAATGCTCTTGCTGAAACCACTTCTAAGCGATTTGAACGTTATGCCCTCTGTTTGCACACACAGCCATTAGGTGTCACTTCAGTATCTGAACTTTGAATCCGGAGACTGAGTGTTCTGCTGATGTCCTGCATGTATTGTTCTGTCTCCAGACACTGCCAGGCTTTCTGGGTACGGTCTCTGCCAGATTTCAGTTTGAACGCCTCTACTCTTAGGTAGAACTAGACTTAAACTTTTGAGAGCCTTGGATATGAAGGTTTAGACCTGTGCAGTAGGTGTCTTGGTTTCCTCCTCCAAAGCTCTGCTTTTGTTAGAAATGCTGTAATTTTTTTTTTTCCTTTTCAGCTTTCTGCCTTTGGCACCTGAAAACCTTCTCTTGCAAAACTGCTTTGCTTTCCAGGGATATTGTGATGTGCAACATGCCAGTTCCCATTGATGGCTCAGTTTGTGTGAGCATGCAGCAGCTGTGGCACTTTCATCAACATTTGCCATAAATTTGGAACACCCAGACATAAGCACCATCTGGCTGTGCAAGGTACTCTCACACGCGGGGCAGTTCCTAAGTAGCTCAGTCACTGTGGATACATGCAAAAAGAGCTATGCTTTAGAAAGCATTGGGGTTACTGAAGAAGAGCTAAATAGCTTATGTCCAGTGCAGTCTTTTGTGATACTTACTTAAGTACATGTTTAATTTTAAACATGAATGCGCTGGTTATCTTTTCATACGACGCATTAATACTTTGCTAAAGTAGGAAAAATACAAGAGAAGTTCAGCCTGAATGTAGTTCTGTGCTGGAAAGCCCTTGTCAAAAAAGGTAACTTGCATTCGTTCAGTAAATTAACTCAATGTTCATTATAATAATAATAATAGGCTTGAAAAGGCATGCTGTGGTCAGGCTGAAGGTTTTTCTGCTTTTGACATCATCATAGTGCACACAGGGGAGGAGCAGATGCTATGCTGCTATTCGTTACCGTGCTCTGTCTGCTGTTTAAACATATTTATCAATAACTCACTGCATGGGAAACTGAAATATTTCTAATGTAGATCAGTTGATAGGTGTTCTCATTAACAAAAAGCTTCAGGCCATGTCAATATCATCATCTTCTTTCTTCTTTCCAGCATTACTTAAGTGCATTGGTTTGCTACGCATATGTGTATGTTTGGGAGAGAGGAGTGTTCTGCTCAGCAGTACCTTTTATCAATTCATGTTCCTGATGATTTGCCCCTCCTTTCTTTTCCTTTTCCTCCTTTAGGTTGTGATAGTGCAGCAGAATTCTAATTAAATTACATTTAGGACAGTAGATCTAGACAGAGATTGTTTGATAGAGAGCTGTGTTAAAAGACGGTGTCCTTGAATACAGTGATGACAGATTTACTTTGTCTCCTGGTGTTATTAAAACTGAAATACAAAGCTATAAGGCTAAATCTGATTTCTTAAAGATGCTGAAGATGATAGCTAGCTGGATGCTGATGTAAAAATTCTTCATGAATGTTGGCTCAAATTTCAAACAGCTGGGCTTGTTGCTGTGGGGTTTGTCTGGCTCTTCTTTTAAATACAGAGGCTTTTGCTTTACTTACCCTTTGTATGTGCTATTTATGAGCATTTTGTAAGAATGGCTGCACTTTTAAAGAATGCATATACTGCTATGCATAGAAAAAAGGTTCATTATTTATTGTTGACTGTTCTTCTAGATAACATTTAAGTCAAGCCAGAAAACAAAACAATAATCACTTTGCCAATAACACATCCCCAGTAATGAGTACTGCATACTCGTAACATGTTAAGACCTACCCACCCATACATTCTTCTACAGTCAGTACAGGCAGAACAATTCTGTGTTGAGTACAGAGAAAGCCTGCAGAGAAATGAATTTGAAAGGACCGGCTTGCAAGGAATTCATAAGCTCAAAGTTGTTGTCCGGATTACTTTGTGGACAGGTTTTTGTAGCTCAGTAGAACAGTAGCTAGAGATGTTCCACATCTTAGTATTAAAGCAATATGGCCACTTGACGTTTTGGGAGAGAGGGAGTTTGGCAGAATCAGAAGTCTGCAAACAATTGAGGAGGAAGAAAGAGTGGAACAGCATCTTCTGGGATACTCTTTTAAAATCTACCAAGATTGATAAGGGCTGAATTCTTTCATAGGGCTTGAACAACTCAGCTTCCTGTTAAATTCAGTTTCCTTTCTTAAAGAATGTCAGGCCTTTATTATTTCTTTGACTTGAAGGGAAGTTCAGATAAAACATAAAGGTTTTAGGATGTTTTTTTCTAGGTGCATCTTTGAAACACCAAACCTGCTGGAATTTGTTAGATAATTTTTACATTTGTAAGTTTGTCAGTAACAATGAATTTTACTCCGAACTGTTGAATTCCCTATAGATTAATACAAGCTATTTGAAAACATTTATTTGAAACTTGCTAACCAAAAAGTGTTTAAAATTTTCTGAAACTTACGTCCTTTCTAAATAATTTAAATCCATAATCATAAAATCCAATGACTTCTGCTAGCTCTTGCTCATCTAGCTTTTCTTTGATTCTTGTCAAGTCTTATTAAACCATTTCTGTTGCTCAATCAATGTTTTATACTTAAGGTTAGCAGTAAGACCTAATTTTGTGTATTGGCAAAGTTCCAACTTCACATTCTTGAGGCAAACAAGCACTGCTTATATGAAGGTTCTGTGGCACTGATTTAAACTGGTGTGTCTTCAACAGGTCTATACCTTTACACATATAATTTCCTTTCAAGTAGCGATATAAAAAATGATCACAAAAAGTAATTTCTTTCTCTTAGAATATAAAACTTAAATTAAAACGGGGGGGGGGGGGGGACCACAACAAGTTTGGCATCTGTTTTTACAGGTTATGGCAAGGTGCCTGAAACTGTAAATCCTGACTTTCTTTTTCTTAAATCAGGGTAAATGCACAGAAGATATGATATATGTGAAATAACTCAGAACTGTATAATGAAAGCAATAACATGAAGAGTTCACCTTTTATTGCTTTGCTGTAGTTCTTGCCTGAGATACACCAATCAACCTGTAGAAAGCACTAGTAACTGATAAATATCTCCAAAGCTTCTGATGAAAGCACTTTGCTACTATTTATAATTTCAAAATTGCCAATAATGCTAAAGCAGAAAGAGAACAAGCTATGGACAAAGGGGCAGATTTTTTTCTACAGAATTTTTGGTTTATTGTGCATTTAAAACCTCAGCTCTGGGAATCATGCAAATCTCTGCACATACTTAAAAACATAAGGATGATTTCAGGAAAGAGAATGGAACTATTAACTTTCCAAGCTAAAATGCTGAAACATTTAAACCCGTAATTCTTTATATTGTTTAAATGTGAAATATTTGAAATCAGTTTATATGTTTTGAATCCATTGCAGGGCAATAATATTTTTAGCCCTGCAGAACCAATATTAACAATAGTGTATTCTATTTACTGTAGTCATGCCTCAGACATTATGACACTTTCAGCTACATTCTTTCCTGTAGAATTGCTATGTAAATGACTTTTTCATGTCATGGATGGTGTTGTTTTCAGAAATGACAAGGGTATATAGGCCATATTTTTAGAGTTATGTTTACCATTTCATACTGTACAAAATGGTAGAGCATACTGGTTTGTTTGCTTTGCTGTGTTGCTTGCTTGCTGTACAGGGCTGATCCCAAGCCAAGCCTGAGATGTGAGAAAAAACAGCTTTCCCTGCCTTACAGGAGGCACTGTGGAATGACTACAAACATAGAACTTGTAAAGAAGGACTGGCAGACAGCACTGCTCCTGAAAGCACACACGGGGAACTTGTTTTCAGATTTTTTTTCTATTTTCCCCACTCAGCAGTGATGTGTTTCCTTTGGAAAGCTGCAGTATATGTGACTTCAGTCTGTGAATAAAACATAGATTTAAAATACTTGCTATCTTTTGACATACTGTAAGGAAGGTCATCCTCACGACCTGTCTGGGACCTCGTGACCAGTTTTGTAGTCACATTCAGTGAAATTTTTTAAAGCTTATCAGCTATACAAGCAATTCAAACTCTGTCTTGCAATTCATGATCAGATCATAAATGTAACAGTATGAAGCATACAAATGAAATCTTTTGAGTTTCAGATACGAAATAAAAATAACTTTTCCTGATCACTGAAGAAGATTAAAACCGTAGAGAACCAGCCTCCTCTATATTCCCTACAATGTTTTGCTGATGCAGGCCATTGCCTGCAGGAAGCAATGAGCTCTCAAAAAACTTCTGCAACCACTCTATCCTGCTTATGTTAAAGAAATTACAATAATACAACTACACTTGCAATTTTACAGTACAAATTTGTAACCTAGGCATACCAACATTGTATGAATAATAACTTTGAACTTAAACATCTCAGATTCTAGCAGTAGTGCACATGAAAAGAAAGAGAAGTGTCATGAGTGAAATCAGTCCCAGATTTTGGCAGTTTACTGATTAGAGCTCTCCAGCTCAGCAGGGTTGAGGATCACTGATTCACATCGCTGACTACGATTTGGATGAGTGAGCTGGTGTCAGAATCAGTCACCATTCTGTCCAGATCACTGCAAAGCTGGAGACTTGAATGCATGAAAAATTTCAGATTTTGGATATGGTAGATCTCTGTCCTTCTGTGCAGTCACTCTTGAGTGGGTTGAGTTTTCTTACTTTGGCATGAAAATAAAAAAAATGACTGAAATTAAAATAAACTTTTGATGGCATTGAGACATGAAGTAGTCATGAAAGAAATTGTGCGGTATCTTGGGATGGAGTAGATTTGTTCCTCTGCTACTAGTTGCACTGAGTTTCTTTATTATTCTCTCTCTCTCCCCCACCGTCACCCCAATTAATCAAAGAGCAAAGGGCTTCTGGAGACTACATCTTAAAAATCAAAGGAACAGCTCACACACCTTTTCTCACATTGGGGAGGGGGGAGTTCAGTCTTCATATAAAGCTCCCCAGAAGCTAAACATGACAAATCTTGAAAGAAGCTTGTAAATCAGTATTTCTCATGACATCTAATTTGTGAAGTTCTGCTACTATGTTTTATGTGGCCTGTATGTGGAGGAAAACAGCCTCAGGCCAGATGCCAGAATAAGTCTAATTAAGATACAAAATGAAATGTTAAGAGTTCTTGAGGAACAGAGGAGAGGAAAAAGGAAATAACAGAATCTCCTGCACTGCCATGTGTTGCTTTATTGCCCAATAACAGAGCTGCTTTTCTTTCTCTCTTGTGAAGGGCAAATGAGTTATGGTATGTCATTGCTTTTTGGGATAAAGCAGGGACATATTACACAGGGTGGCTCTATGAGGTAGTCTTCTCTCACTATAAGAGCAGGAAATACTCAGAACTATTCAGGACATTCCAGCTTGATATGACTTCCAGAGCTAGTAGTACAGCCTCACAAACATATCAAGATGCTAGATGAGGAAACTGAAAGGCTTTGAAGTTTAAATTGAAATGTTAATCATATGTTTTTAACTGTTACTGCATTATTGTAACTTTTACAGACAGACATTTTCTTTAATCCTTTAATCTTGCCTAAGCTGGGGACAGGTAAATCCGTTATGGCAGACTGTATTAGGCAGCCGTTTGAGTATCTACTGTGCACAGAGTTGTGGACTTCTAGGAAGCCTGTAGTGCAACTCACCATTGTGCTGCTGAAGCCTTGTCATACATGAGCATGACATGCGTCCCAAATATGAGGTGGCATTTATCATTAGTAAGAGTCCTGTTGGCCAGCAGAAAGATAATGTGAAAGGAGACCAAAACTTTTACTCTTCCGAAGCTGCTGGCATGCCATTGTCCAGGTACAGTATATTTAAAATGATTTAAGGTCATTGGCCTGGATAAAAAAATGTGAAAAAGATCATGCCTTTGAAGCTTAGTGATTACAGCACTCGTGAGAAAGTGTTTACATCTTGCTGGACTGACTGTTTAATATATTAGCCAAGGGCTGTTTAATGTATAATAACTGAAAATTTATTGGAGCAAAGACTGTAGCTCAGCTCCCTGGTGAATGTCCGATCACAAGACTAGGTAGTCAAGATCACTCATGTCTCTCTGACCCTCTCAGTCCGTTGAATCGTTAATTGTTCTCTACAAAGTCAAGTACCTTCAAGTCTCCTGTCATCACGGAGTGTGGTCTGAACACAGCTTTTGCTGTAGTGCATCTTGAATTCCTTTTTGACGTAGCACAAATCTATTGTGGGGAGAGTTATTAAACCATGACAGCCTAAATTCCGGCGTCTAACGTACTTCACATGGAATTTGGAGCTGGGGTTGGGGTGGGAAGGTTGACTCCTTGGAGCTGAAGTGTGAATTAAGGTCAACATTTAAGCGCCCACAGGCTGTGGGTGTCCCCAGAGTTAGACATTTGAGTGGAGTTTTAGTTGTGAATATAAAAATTGGTGCTCCTAAAGTGCTTGGTACTAGAGTAAAGAGTACTAGGCTGGACTTCAAGTCTGAGGATTTTTTTTAATAGTCTCATTCCGTGGTCCTCAAAACAGAAAAAAACCCTTTTCCTACCATGAGAACATGTAAAATTTGCTGCTAATATCAGTGGCGGCCGGTTGGGATCCCATTTTAATCCTATTGAAACCAATAACAGAATTTCACTGAGTTATATGTCATAGGATGGATACAAAGGGCACCCATCCTTGCAGACACGCTACGTAGTTCATCTGTACTGGTGCTCAGCGTTGCCCTGTGACTGGTGTATGTCCCACTAAGGAGTCATTACTAGCTGATCGAGGTGCCAGTTAAAGGAGGTGCCTAAGATAACCTTTTTCATTCTTACTACCATTATTGTAGTATTTTATATCAGCTTTTAATACTAATTCAAGAAATGTCTGGCATAATCAGGAAAGAAAATTATAATATTTAAATTGTATAAGGGCCTGGGTTTCATGGATTAGGACAAGACTGATAAAAAATAAATTTGTATACGTGGTTAGCTTCTACCTGGACTAAGGGAAAGCTCTTTTGTTTTGACAACTGGTGTCAGCGTTAGTTTGCACAAAGCATTTTGTCCTCTAGCAGCCAAAATGTTGTTTTCCTCTTGTGCCAGACCCCTGTGATTGCAACAGTGTGCAACTGTCACTGTGAGAAACACAGAGAACAGAGAGTCACACTTGTCTTCTGGGTGCCAAGTTGGCAACTAACTTTGTTTGGCTCGTGAGCGTGTTCCTGACAGCATGTGAGAGCCAGCTCCGAACTGAGATGGCACCTGCAGTGCACCGAGAGCCAACTGCTATTAAGTAATGAACAAAGGTGTGCTCTACGATTTTAAATATACTTTGGCTAATTGGAGGGGTTTTTCTCCATTAAGCACTCAAAGCAAAGGTGCCTACTTTAATAGGTGACATAAGTTGTAAGGAGCTCAAAAAACACTTGCTTAACGTGGCCTTCCTGATGACAGCAAATCAAACAGTTTATGATGTATATGAAAATTAACAAAAAGCCAGGAAACAGAGAGGATCAGGTTATCCAAATTTGGAGTTATTGTGAGAAGAGACTCGGGGTGATGGGTGGTCCTACTGTGCAGCTCATCTTAGGATCTTTCTTTGCTTTCTGCCACAATCACTTTCACTGGGGATTTTACTTTTTAAAAGCAATTGTCACATATGCCTCATTCTCTTGTAATGATGGTATACTATGAAAACAAGTATTTCACAAATTGCAAAGTCACCAGTTCCTTTTATAACCAGTTTTACTTAAAGGCAGAAAATAAACAAAAAGTAATAATTGTTTGGATGAAATAATGCCTATTCTTCCATAATAACTATCGAAGTTCCTTCCCTATAGTTACAAAGCAACTTTCTGTAAGTCACTTCTTGGATTCTCTCTAAACGAAAACCTTTCATTCATATGCCCTTCGTTTCTGAAGTCCAGGACTTGGTCCAGACTGATTACAGACTTGGCCTCCCATCCCGTGGAGCACTTAGTTACCTGTTTAAGACATGAATAATGTCATCTGAGAGGTACACAAAACCAGGGATTATAACAAGATGAAACAAGCTAAATTTATGCCATATATAGAGACATCTAAATCTGGGCTACAGCCATAAAGAATTTTCCATCTCTAATTCTGTAGTACCTAAATAGGTGTCTGTTACCTGCACTCCTAAATTTAAGTTTCTGACACAAAGGGCCAAGTAACGGGAAATATGCTTACAGTTTTCTGGCATAGGTACCAAAAGCCAATACAATTCCAACTCAGATTTGGAGCTTTTAAGCACTAATCCTGTTTTAGCTTCTGTCACCGCCAACAGAAGTGGCTGAAACTCTGTGGTTCTGTTGCTCCTTTACCTCTCCTGTGACTGCAGGATCCCAGGATATCCCCTACAGCGCTCTGTGTCTGACATTCCTTCTCTCATCTTCTTCTCAAAGAAGAATTAAGAATAAAGGCAGTGCTTTCCTTTGTCAGGTTTTGGATGATCTGCTTTTGTTCTTAGGGGTAAAACATGTTTCTCTGGTTTGAAGGCGGCAGGTAAAATGGGCTGGGAAAATGAGAGAGCTTAGTAGTGATCACCACAGCTTTGTGGCAGTTCTTAATACTCGAGGGCAGATTCATTTAACAGTTTTGGACAGTCTGCTTGTGAGACTTAACTCTCATGATAGAAATCTCTATTGCATTACATGGTGGCAGCTCTGGCGCTGGAGCCCCAGAGCTCTTAGATGTTATGGGCTCAGCCCAGAGCTTGTTGGGTAAAAAATCTTGTTTATGGGCAAGGTTCTTCTACACAGAAAAATATCAATAATAGTATTAAAATGGTAGCACACACACTTTCTTAGTTTCTAGCCCCTCACTTGGGGTTATACTCACCCTCCCATTCTTTCTCTGGGAGCACATAGTTGGAGAGGTTAACAACATAAGTCATCAGCATCTGGAGTCCTTCATTGGGAGGAATACAATGTTGATGCTGCTGGTATCTTCTGCCACCCCTGAGATCCACTTGAGAGGTCATTTTCACATTTGCTAACATGCTTTTTACACTTCATTGCTCTGCAGCTCCATGTTAAATCCAAATTCACTATATATGATCTGTGTGTGGCTTTTATGTATGTTAGATTCTACTTCTTTCTTCTGTTACCTAAACAACCAGTTTTGCCTTGCTCCAGCTCTGCATTTAACTAACCACTGGCAAGTTGTTTATAGCTAGGGGGTCTCTACTGCAAGCCTGTGCCTCGTCTCTTCTTATCCCATGGTTGTACACCTCTGTGCCACAGCCCGTGTCTCCACTCCTCAGTGGAGAGCTGCTGTTGTACCAGGCCTGTATTTCTCTACACTGCATCATTATGTTAAGAGTTGCAAGTATTTCCTTATACATAGAGCAACTGCTTGTTCCTGCTGTCTCTATAAAAATGTGGTCATACCACACAAAGGTAAACAAAAGCAGAACAAACGGGCTGAAGACACGTGGCCAACTAGAGGAACTGCTGTCACAGCTAAACCAAGTAAAATCAAGTTGCAGGCAGGTCAAGAATAGTTCAGGCAGAGCAAGTCTGACAGACTTCAGTCCTGAGGCCCTGCATGCAGTACGCCCAGGACAACCGCATGATCAGGCCCAGTCAGCGTGGGTTTACAAAAGGCAGGTCCTGCTTGACTAACCTGATCTCCTTCTACAACATGGT
>JAVKLA010000028.1:7099204-7110796 GCA_034782735.1 Sagittarius serpentarius
ACGTGGTTTAGTGGGGGACTTGTCAGCGCTAGGTTAAATGATTGGACTAGATGATCTTATAGGTCTTTTCCAATCTAAACAATTCTATGATTCTATGAAATACAGTACAAAGCTTGTAGCCTATTACTGTCAATGGCATTACTGTATTACAGGACTATGTGATTACAAGCGTCAATCCATTGTTGTATAATACAGCCATGAAAAAAATACCTGGAGTCCATACCATAGCACTTTATCAGTCTCAGTCCAAAGTCCCTGTGACTTTACCTCTCAGTGAAGTATGAGTAATTTGTACCAAGTTTGGTGATAACAGAAAATACATTTTTAAAGCAGCAGCTTTTGAAGATTTTAGCGACAATCACATAAGAATCCAACTAGAATAGTGTATTTAAAAGGAATATCTCATCACTGTGTGTTCCAAATATGGCACTACACCTTCAGAGCATGCACAGAGAGTGTCTGTCACTTTACATCAGAAAAGTATGTGATCTGCCAGTTTATCCTCTATTTATTTAGTGGATTAAGAGCAGTATTTATGTGTTTCCATTACAGTGGTAACAAATTTTCTGTCCCACGAGAGTTTTTGAGATTCCTTTTTTTTTTTTTCCCCAAAATCACAGCTGAATAGAAGCAAAATTTAAAGGCATGTTCAACATCCAACAGATGTAAGATATTTTTGTGATAATTAAATTGTTTACCTTTGATAATTTAAAGATACTTGATCTCATTTTTCTTTCTAAGATCTTTTAGTTTTATGTGGTTTTAGTTTCAAAGGTAAAGATTCATTTTACGTGAATTGAATATCAAAATTATCTAAGTGGAATGTTTCTGAACTTTAATAAAAGAAAGATGTTGTGAAGTAAGGAGGTAAGTGAAAACCAACGAGGTTTTACCGGCAGTTGCTTTTAGTGATTCGAAGAATTTCTGATCAGATTAGTTTACTTGCAAACACTTGTTAACAGTGTTCAGAATCAGAATGTCAGCTTATTTCTTGAGTCTTTGAAAATCATCTCTTCTGTTGTAGATGCACCCCAGAAGCTCACCAACTGGAATAAACAGCAATAGGTGTTTTTTTCAAGAGAGATACTATCTGATCCACTTTCACTCCCTTGTCCAGAAAATACCCTACTAAGGTAAAATTAACAGAAACAGTAAGTTGCAGTCAACTGTAGATACAGTATTCTGCACCATGTAAGGTTTGAGTCACTGCTGAGATGACTCGGGTAATAGCATTGATTTCATGAGAAATAGTCAAGCATAGGAGAGGAAAAATGCAACAGCCCAATGCTTTTAGTTGAATAAGTTTGAAATTTTGTTGAATAATTTCTTCTGTACTGGAACTCCTCAAAAATGAGTGTCTAACTCTTCAGCAGGTGTGAGCCATTGCAATTTAGTGGATATTAATGATTCTTTTCCCATTTTACACCACTTCAGGGTAATCAGTTGGACCAAATGTAAAAGAAATGACAAAATCTTGTCTTGGGAAGGACAAAATGATAAAATAAAATGACAGTTAGGATGAAAAGTGACGATAAAGGGATAACTGTTCTTAGACTTTTAATACTGTTAGCTCTTAAATCTTTTTTTCTTTGGATGAAATTTCAAAGAAAATTTCTAGCTGCTTGATTTAAACCAAGTTCTGACTTACATATTATACAGTGCAAAGCTTCGAGAACAACCATTTTGATAGCATATGAAGTAGTTGAAGCTTTCATTAATTCTTACTGTTTGACACTTCTATTTCATGCAAAATAGCCTTTTACTAAACAGTACTTGCTAAGAAATCTCCACAAACTCTTAAGCTCTTATTTTAAAAGATGATGTGTTTCTTTTCATATATGTTATTATAAAGTATAACAAAAAGGTTTAAAATAAATCACCTTGTTAATTGGTTACACTTACTGGATTTCATATCCTCAGTGTAATGTTAATATTTTCATCAAATAGAACTATTGGAGTTTTATGTTTGAATCAACCAACTTTGCTGTTAAGGCAGGTCATTATAAACACAAAGGGAAATTGTTCCTCTTGAGTAAGTGTACAGCAGGAGGATTTGATAAAGGAGGATTATAGGGAGAAAGTAAAAGG
The DNA here is from genome assembly GCA_034782735.1 of Sagittarius serpentarius. NCBI lineage: Eukaryota > Metazoa > Chordata > Aves > Accipitriformes > Sagittariidae > Sagittarius > Sagittarius serpentarius. Next base: position 7,101,293 of record JAVKLA010000028.1, read on the forward strand.
AGGTAGGTTAGCAAGAGCTAAAAGCAAGTGATCCTGACTAAAATTTCTGTTCTAAAGTGGGGGATTTAGTTATTAAGATTACATCCATATTTTCATCCAGAACAAGAAGTAGGATGTATCATTTAGATATTACTCATTTAGTTTTTTGTTTTTTTTTTTTAAACAGTCTTGCCTCCTTTCTTTTTCTCATATACATTGACTACTGTCTTTTTACTCTGTTTGGAAAGTCATGTGCAAGAGTCATTATGACAAAGATTTGGGTAGTTTCCCCTTTTTTTCATGGCACATAATGAACCATATTTTCAGAGAGAATACATCAGTTTGGAGCTGTACTGTCAATACATTCTGGCTAATGTGGACACAGAGTCACATTACCAGTTCATCAGAATACCTATATTTGTCTCAAAATCCGTGCATTTTCCTAAGCTGATCATACATTGTTCTGAGGATTGTTCTACCATACAGTCACATATTTCTTTAAAGATCTAGAAGAGATACCGGATCCTTCTGGTTGATAAGAGGGATGAATAGAAGAAAGGGTATATAGCAGTCATCTCCCAGCACAGCACCAACTCTACATCTGGTTCTACGAGTTGATGTCTTGGTGACAGAGCCATTGGGAAGCACCTTTTCACCTTAGTCTAGAATTGGGGAAGTGCAAGGCAATTTTATATAACTATATATGCATGTGACCTGGAGTCTGTTAAATGCTGAGTGAGAAAACTTGAGATTAGGCCTGGTGTTAATTCTAGAGTTGAGATATCTGCATGTACTGAGAGGAGTGTTCATTATTTTTTAGTCTATATTTCTTTTTCCTGTGATTTGTTCTTAATGCTACAGTGTATTTTCACTGTCATTTCCTTTTTAGCAAGTTTGTCTTTTTATCACTTGATGGTACCCAGGCCTGGTGGCTGCTCATTTTATTTTATGTCTCTTCTGTGGCTCTTTATCTCTACATTTTGAAAAAATAAAAAAGACCCAAAACCCTGAGCCAAGGAACAGATTGACAGGCACTGCTGTTGTTGTCAGCCATTTTCAAACAGCACGGCAGGACAGCATTATTAGACTCGGGTCGACTGAAGTGATTGTGCCTTACCATCAGTCATTTCTCGACCTTTCCATTTTTTTCTTGTCTCTTCTTTTATCAGAGACTGGTGGATGACTGCAGCTCTGTGATCTTCTCCCACTATGCTCTTGCAAAAGAGCTTGATATGTGTTCACTCTTCTGCTACTTCTTTCTCCTTTTGTTAGGTAGTCTGCAGGTTTTTGTCTTGTCTCTTACTTTTCCTGCTTGTTTTGGTTCTAACTTTATGTAATTTTTTTCTTTCTCCATTTCCTTTGCATAGCAAAAGTGAGAAGCAGGTGGCCCTTTTAGTACAACAGTATGTAGGTCCTCAATGTACAGCTTAACAAAAAAAGTAAAAAGTGGGGGGAAAAAAAAGGCAAACAGCCAACCCACCTGTATTTCCCCTCAAACAACCCTCCCCTACACTCCCACATCCCAAAGACTCACCTTGTGTACCTTACATATTGCATACATATACGGAAGAAAGGCTGAACTGTGAAAATGTGGGCCCGTTGCTGAGTGTTGTGGGTGACTTGGTGACAGCAGACACAGATAAGACTGAGGTACCACACGTCTTCTCTGCATTTTCACCAACAAGGTCTCTCAAGCCTCTGTGCTTAAGAGGCTGGGTTCAGGGAGGAGAATAACTACCAGTAGTGGATGAGGATCAAGTCAGGGATTAACTGCAAGGATTTGACCCACGCAAGTCCTTGGGACCGAGCAGTCTTCATCCAGGGTGCTGAGAGAGATGGCCAACATCCTTCCAAATCTGCTTCCTATCGTCTTTGAAAGGTTGTGGAGATCAGGCGAGGCCACCAACAACTGGAGGAAGGTAAATGTCACACCCGTCTTCAAACAAGGCAAAACAATCAACCCATGGAGCTACAGGCTGGTTGTCTGACTTGAGTGTCTGGAGTGAGTTCTCATGGAGCCCATTTCTGGGCACAGGCGGGAGAAGATGATTAGAAACAGACACCATGGATTTACTAAAGGGTAAGTCATGCCTGACCAACTTGATTGCCTTCTGTGATTAAATGATGAAATTTGTGGGTCAGAGAAAACAGTGTCTGTCTTTTATGTGGACTTTAGCAAGGCTTTTGACATTGTCTGTCACTATATTTTTGTATCTGAGTTAGGATGCAGGTAAAAAAAATGGATGGATGATCAGGCTCAGAGGGGTCTAACTGGAGTCTGGTGTCAAGCAGAGTACCAGTCTGTCCTGGGACCGGTCCCATTTAACATATTTTTCCATGGACTGGAGGAGGTGAGGACACCTTTGATGACACCAAAGGTGGGGGTGGGGGGCATGGGGGTGGGGGGATGGGCAGGTAGTACTCTCAAGAGCAGTGCTGCCATCCAGAGGGACCTAGACTGGCTGGAGGAGTGGGCCCACAGGAACCTGGTGAAGTTCAACAAGCACAAAGCCACGTGTTGCCCCTGGGCGGGAAGCACCAATGCAAGCCATACAAAAGCAGTGTCTTTTCATTACACCGCGCCTATGGTGGGGGAAGGCTCTGGTTTCTGGTAGGACTAGCATACCTCACATTGGCACACCACGAAGTAATGGGCAGGCACGCTAACAGAAGGTAAGCGTGTGCCAGTTTCCATAATTGAGGTTCAGCCTACCTAAAATCAAATTTGATCTCAAACATACCAGCTCCTCTTCTGCTGTTAAAAAATATGGCCTAATAGAGACACATAAAGAGGATGAAGTGGAAGGTATTTGAAAAGTAATACTAAAGGATTTCTTATATGTAAAATACAGAAAGAAACAGAATATATTGTTACATAAGCTTAAAATATTTAGGAATTAGTTTTCTGGTTTGTTTGTTTTTAAATCTTTTTCCATCATCCAGAAAAATGCTGGTAATAATACGGTCTTAGGAACTTTTATTAAACTCTATAAAAACTTACGAAAATAAAGCTCTTGAAGAACTTTGAATTGGCTGCTAAAAACCCCAGTTCCTCTGGCTTTCAAACATACTGCTCTGTTTTTGTCATCTGAAGTGTTAAAAACAGGTTGAAATTAAAATTATTTTATGGTTATTAATACAGAATCGCTACGAGGGACTGGATTTCAGACAGGTCCTCTCCTGAGTAAACAGGAAAGAACTTTGTTTCTTTGCCAGCTGCGTACACAGAGTTAGAAGCTGCTGTAGAACAGTAAATTGTCATGGGGAGCAAAAGTTCAGCATAAGAAAAGGGTGCAAAAAGTCAGTGGAAGCACATTAACATTTCTCATATGTGTTAGAGAAAGAAACATTATTTTAACCATTTATTGTGTAACTAGAAAGACATAGAAAAACAAGCAGGACTTGTGTTTCTGTGTAGGGACAGTGAGAGGAGAAAATTCTTTTATGTTGTTTTTTTCTGTTGCATCTTCCTTTCCCCTCTGCTGCCCCCATATTTCATGGAGACATAAATGATGTTAACACACATGCACACCTGCTTTAGATTTAGAAACCTCTGGTATGCAAGAGCCTTGTTTTGGTGAAAATCTATAAGCTCCATTGGAGCAAAACTAAAAAAAAAAACCAAACCAAAATAAAAAAAAACCAAAACCAACCAACAAAGGAACCCTAACCAATATTTTTTTTTCTTCCAAATGGGTTGATATAAATCCATTTCAGTGGAATCTAACTGATGCTCAGAATCCAGTATTACACGAGTTTTTCTTTAAAAAAAAAAAAAAGAAGTGTTAGAAAGCCTAGAAAGTAAGACCCAGACCGTTTTTCACTGTGTTTTATATCACTCTCTCATACTGAAGATGACCTCCAAAAATTCTGGCTGACTCTGTAAATCTTGAAGTGTGGTACCCATTTCTTACTCTGTGAAATCATTCTCCTGAGTCTGTGCCATCCTATATTTACACTAAAACTTTGTAGAATCACCGGATAATTTATCCCTTCTGAATATAATTCCTTTAGAAAACAGTTAACAACACAACCGTACACCAGCTTCAGCTGATGAAGGAGAAATGAAAGATTATTGGGTGTGGAATATCTGCATCCAGCTGCTAAAACACTGTGGGGTTAACCTTTGGAACAGGCTGCCCAGGGAAGTGGTGGAGTCACCATCCCTGGAGGTATTTAAAAGACATGTAGATGTGGCACTTCGGGAGATGGTTTATGGTGGACTTGGCAGTGTTAGGATGACAGTTGAACTCGATGATCTTGAGCATCTTTTCCAACCTAAATGATTCTATGATTCATCTGGGTTGTATTTCAACAGATTTCCAAGTTAAATATGCCAACATGAGTCTGATTTCCCAGGATTCTGACATTGTCTTTTTGAGGACACTTTGCTCTTATGCATGATGTGTAGAGAGAAGTCTTCTAGCCACTCATCTAATAAGCAGCAGCTCCTGATGTAATTTACTGGAGCCATTAAAAAAAAAAAAAAGTAATTTAAATGTTGCTGTAACATTCAGAAATTCTTCTTTGTGCTACTTCTGTCCTGCACAATAACGGCTCTTACGTAGTACTTGGTTACTGTTTAACAAAGCATGGGTGAAAAGGGGGCAGAGGAGAATCTGCGAGACATGCTGAAGAAAGCTCCATCGTTTCGAGCAGCTACTAGGCATGTAAAAATCGGAGAGCGGCAAAGGAAATATTAACATTACCTTTACTCAGAGTTAGAGGCCTGTGCTGCTTCCTTCACTTGGTGATCAGCTGAGGCCCCTCTACAGTGCTTTAAAACTATGAGCAGAACAGCACATAAGCTGGAAGGCAGCGCGTGAGAATGGTTGGTAACTTCAAGGTACTCGTTCATTTACAGCTGTGGGTTGTGGTTCCACAGCAAGTAGACTAGATCCGCCGTTCCCGAATCTGCCACCTCTCCCCTTCTTGATAAGCGAGCAAGTGTTTTTAGATAAAGGCTGGCAAGACTAAAAGGGCTGAACAAAACTGATGCTAATGCTGAACTGTACTTTGAAAACTGACAACAAAAAGACTGAGGGAGTCTCTGGTACTGTGACAGCTGCTTGCTTGGAATACTGAAAGTGAGCAAGAGGGTTCGTAAACCTTTTAATCACATAGCTAGAGTAACCAAACTGATTAATGAAGATTTTCTTCCACTTAAATCAGAATTAATTGGGGTGAATATAGTGGTTGTATATCACACTGCCATCTGGTGTCAGAAGACTGAGAAACAGGGAAATTAAAGCCTGTTTTCTGAAGACGCTTCTCCACATGAAAGAGTATCACATTTACAGGTAGAGTGAACATTTCCAACTATGAAAGAGTTGATGGGACCCATGAATATTTCCAAATTTTGACATGCTTTTTATCTATATCATACTTATATATGCTGCACTGTTTTTCTGAAATTTTTGGATTTTAGGATAGTGTATAACTCAGAAATTAGTAGAGTTCCTGCTTTCATATAATGTGCCACAACAGTTCCCTGAACATTAGAGATTAATAACTATAAATTACTATAAATTGTGCAATAAAGAGTATATTTGACATTTCAAAAGCTTTTTTTGAAAGTAAAAAGTTTGGTTTTATTTTTTCCTTCTGCAGTGATGCTCACTAGTGTAGCAATGTAAAGGACAAGGATTTCAAAGTTTTCTTTTTAAGGTGGCTTTTTCTTACATCATATTGGAGTCCTAATTTCCTATTAATTTACATTAACGAGTCATTCCCATGACTCTATCTGAAAATGCATAGCTTGAAGGTAAAATAGTGCTGTGTCTGACTCAATACAATGACTCATCTGTCTCCCTCCCACCTTGACTTCATTATGGGTACATTACTGGGTGTACAGCTGTATCATATACAAGGTGTAAGCAGAACCTATTTAAAAGTATGTATTTGTGCATAGGCTACCTAGGAGTATGTGTATGGCTATTTGTATTATAATGCCTCATGCATACTTGGCTGTTTGCATTAAAATATTGTCATGTGGCCCCAGGGAAGACTGAGGTTCATTCCACTGACTGCAGCTTATAAAGATGCAGATACTGCCCCAAAACATCTTTATATATCTTTATGCACAGGTGCAGGTGGTCACGCAGCTCTTTTGTCCCTGCTCGGAGACAAGCTGATGCAAGCTGGTTGTAACGTGAAGCGGTGCAGTAAGGGTGAAGTGCTGTGCTGAGCCAGAGCCCCTGATCACAAGCCATAGCAGTATGGTTGAGCAGCTTCCAGCCACCTCTGAGCACAAGCGGAGCCGATGCACAGATGTTTGCAGCTGTCCACCTAGACGTGGCCTTAAAGAGTTGTTCTTCTTTATAACTTTGTAGCTGTAGTATTGTAGGCTAACATCCTCAAATAATTAGTAGGTTTAGCAGTTTAGTTTACTCTTAAAACCTGCTAAGACCAACTTGATTTACTGTTCTCTTACAAACTAGTAATTGAGGAGATTCTTTCTCTTTTAAATGTGCACAATAGTAATAGCTATATAGCATACAATATTATAGAAGTTTGTAATGGCTGTGTGCTTAGGCTAGAGGAAAGGAGATGAAGAGCTGGACCATGTAAGAGCTTTCAACAACAAAAAGCTACTGAAAAAGGAAGGGAATAAACTATTCTTCACATCCTCTGGGAAAAGCTCGTAATGGACGTAAACTGCAGCAAAAAAGAGATCCGCACCTGACATTAGTAATAGCTTTTTAATGGTAAGGATAGACAAGCACTGTAACAGATTGGCTAGGGGACTGGGAATCTCTTTCCTTTAGAGGTTATTATAGAGATGTTAGACAAATGTCTCACAAGCACTTCTGAGATACAGTTGATCCTGCATTGGAGCAGAAGAAATGTACTGACTTACTGAGCTAACTTCTTTCATCTCAAAGCTTCTAGGCTTTTGTGATTCACAGATCTAAAAGAAAGCGGATAGAATAGTCAGTGATAAAGATTTACAGCTGCGTCAATCTTACCTTATGAATCATACTCTTCTAGGAGAGATCTAAAGATCCATTTGTGATGGTAGAGTTGCTGTCAATGAACTGAGATGCTCAGTCTGTTTTATATAGATTCTCATCATCCTGATCACCATCTGTGCACCTTCAAAAAGCCTGAAACGTGTTCTCTAGCATTGCCAGTCTTACTCAGCTTGTTTTTACCTTCCTGCTGCTGCCAAAGGTGAAAAGAAAGAAAAACAACAGGATTGTGTAAAACTGAGTACTGTGTTTTATCAGAGGGAGGCTTTGTTGTATTGTATTTATGTGCTTTATTCGCTATAATTTTGAAATTAATTTAACCACCGATACATAAAAAAGCTGGGGGTTTTAGAAGATAGGCCTGGTTGGGAAATTTGTGGTAACGCAAGATTTCAGCAAAAAACGCTTCTTGGACAGGACTGAAATGTTTCACAGAACCAGATAGCTTTTAGCCTTGATGAATGTTTTCTGCCTGCTTGCCCACTGGAATTTAGGTCAGAAACTTTAATTTTCTAATGTTGTATGTTGACTAATCCATTAGTGACTACTCCCTTGAAATAAGGTTAGCAGTGCTTCAGGCTTAGCAGCCTTACCGTAAGAAACCCTGACATGTGAGTGACCTAGAATTTAGTGCTTTCTGGCTCCTTTTCATGGACTCAGCAGTCAATTTGGAAATAAAGTACATGTTTGAACAGACTACAAAGTGCCTTGCAACTGTGGTGTTAAAAATGCAAATGCCTAGTGGCTTTCAGAGCATGTAGGACCAGATAGACATCAGATGAGCCAGGGTTTGGGCTTCTTCACTCTGGTTCGCAGGAAAGGAGCCCTACTTCTGTTGCTATGCTTTACATTTAGACTCTTAGCAAAGCAGGGGAGAAAAGCTTAAATTTTTGTGCATAGTAGTTATGTTCACTTTAGTATGCACAGAGCTTTTCACAGATTTTCTTGCCTGTTGAACATCCCCTTTCACTGCCATATGCACAGAACTACCTTTCTGCTCTGTAGCTGTGTCATGGTTTCCAAGTTGTGCCAGAAGGCAGAAACACTCTGAATGACTTGCTGTCATTCTTAGCTTCACTTATATCTCCAAGCACCATATGTAAATAACGTTGTCTTAGCTTCTAAGGCAGTATCTTTAATCCTTCTCGGTGTTTTTATGCCATCTACAGGTCTCTTCAAACCACTGAATTCTTTAAATATTTTTTTCATATCAGGCTTGATGGCAGGAAGCTTTATTTTCAAATCAGTTTTCATTATTTTGTAAATTTATACACCACAACTTCTTTTTTGTAAATTGCTCATTATTTGTAAAATGCAGATCAGAGAAATTGGTTAAAATGGCATGAAAGTTTCAACCTTCCCTGACATTTTCAGTATTATTTTTAATTTTTCAGTGCAGAATAATTTTGCAGCGTTTTATGATATAAAAAACATTGTCTTAAATCTTTATATCAACAATTCTGTTGAAATAGTATTTTTTCTAGAAAAAGCTAATTGTGAAACCTAAGGTTTCAGGAAAAAACTTCTAAAATGTGGCCCAATAAATATTATAAATGTATCTACAATATGTACATATTAAATGCTATTTTTATTTAACAATTAATAGAAAAAGAAGAATAGGCTACTTTTTCAAACAAAAATTTGATTAATGAGAATAATTTTATATTTAAGGGTTACAATAAACAAGTTTCTTTCAATATACTTTGCTTACCAAAATACCTCAGTTTAATTCTATACATGATAGACAAGTTGTAGCGACAAGACCTACGGTGGAAATATGGCATAAGGAAGCACAGAGATTTGTGACAACATGATTACATGCATTTCTTAAAAATGATATGGTCTTTCAATCATTTTTGTGCTGTGTACAGTTAAAGAATCCACTGGTGCCTTTAGCTGATGAGAAGTCTACATGTGCTGTCAAGGACAAAACTTAACTCTAAAAACCTCTTCAACGAGGTTCATTGTGCTCCCTATAGATAAGGCAAACCACTTAACACGGACAAAAATGTCACAGTGTACTTCCAGACATTAGTACAACTAAATGAATGCATGAAAATCAAAATACAGGAGAAAAGTAAGAGTAAGTATGAGTAGCTGGCTCTTAGGTGGAGATTAATCTATGTCATAAATATTCAAGTAAGTCATATTAGGGTATAAAATATGGTTGAAAAGCATTTTTACTGAGACGCTCTTTCCTACAAGCCAGACATAATCTGTCATTCTTCCTTCCATATGTTCTTCCACATACAGGAAAATTCAGTCACGGAAGTTTGTCTGTGAATACTTCACTCGTGGTTCAGCTAGTGGTACAGTGACAAAAGCCATTTTACGTGCACAAGTGATTTGTGTTACATCAGAAACAGAAGCCCAACCATGGATGCAAGGTATATTTCCACTAAAAAAAGAAACTATGATGCACAATAAACCCCTACTCTAGACAGAACCAATGGTTTTCTTTAAACATGGAAACCACTTCTCTAAGTCTCTTCTACGAAGAAAAAAAGAATTAACCTTAATTGTACTGTTGAATACTTCGGGGGGGGGGGGGGGG
>JAVKLA010000028.1:7110806-7154957 GCA_034782735.1 Sagittarius serpentarius
ATACTCCCCCCCCCCCCCCCCATGTAATGCCTTTCCTGTCTGGTATCTGAGGGAGAAGTGCTGAAGCAACCTTGTTTCCCAGTAGACTTATGATAAGTTTTCCAGCCAAGAGAAATGGGAGTTCAAAATTACAACTGCCGTTATGCAAACTAGGACTAATCTGTTGCACAGATTGAATGAAATGATAGGTGAATGACTGACCGATTCCTTGGGGCATTTTAGCTTTGAAAAGAGGCCAGCATGGTGCATGTTTACAGGACTGCCAAGGGAAAATGCAGAAGCAGGTAGGTTAATTGATTTGCCCAGGCAGCAGTGTGGTCTAATGTATTAAGTTTGGGCCTGGGCCTCAGAAGACACCTTCTGCCTCACAGAGGTTTTGTGAGACTTAATTAGGGCTTGCAATTGGCTTTGGAAACAGTTTTCAGACATGCAGTCCAGCTTTAGCTGTAAATATATATCTATAGCTGAAAGACATGGGAAAGAAATTTAGACAACGGAGTTTGTTAATTTAACACAATTACTTAATTCTGTATTGACCTATTTGTTATCAGGGTGACCTTCTTACAGCGTGTATCCTTATCATTAGTACATACACACTTACCTGTCCAAAAAAAAAAAAAAAAAATTCCTGGGCTTCTTGCACTTTCAGCTATGTAAGGACTATAATTTTACCATTTAAAACATCATATTGCTCACAGAAGTGAGAAGAATTCCCCAAAATAAAGAGAAAGCATAGAAAGAAAATACTATAAACCTAAGAATATCTTTAAAGAAGCTATTTTTCATATATTGCTGCCAGTCCAAAGATGTACCAGTTGAATCTTACTCAACAATAGCAGTCTGCCGCATTTTACTGATGCAGAGGACCTCAGAAACAGGAAACAGCTTGAGTTGATGGTCACTACTCTACTGCATTTTCAGATTCGCAAGTTAGAGGGAGATGAGAAGAAGGGAGCCATGAGCAGAGAGTCTCCGTTTGCTGTTCCCCATTACCAGAGAGCTTTCGTGGGCACACAGACAGCTTCTACTAGAAACAGGACCTGAGGCACTCTCAGAGCTACTCTAACTTTAAATTACCCCATCAGTTTTAATAGTCACCAGATCACCAAAATAACATGCAACTATATGCAAAAATACCAGCCTAGGCAATAGAAGCAAGTGTCTGTTGTCTCTTTGAATGCTTTTTGAATGAGTTTTTAAGCTGCTTATGCTCATACAGTCTACTGTATACAAAGGAATCAAATTGCTGCATTACCATTACATTGTTTTCTTTTGTTTTCTACAAAATTTTACAGACAGTTTGGTACTCTGTAGGTCCTTTCATCCTGGCTTACCTTAGGGTCTTTTGTTATAACAATCGAGTGTAGCCAAGCTGAAAAACTGAGGTATCCACTGATAGAAATGCTGGATATTAAGGGTAGAGGAAGCAATTGCTGGATTATGAAGAAAGTTCAACAATGCAATGCTACAAAACTTACTAACCTAACAGGGGACCAGAAGTTGACTATATGCAGAAATTTACTTCAGCTGAATCGAGTATTGCTACCACCTGCAACTTTTCTGGTAATTTCTAGTAGTTTTTTTCTACCACCTGTACGCCTGTTGCCTTTATGAAGTATTTTGAAGTTAAAGACTTGTAACACTTGGGTTCCTTTTGCCTAAAAGGAAATTTGGCTTTTGGAAATCAGGTTGTCAAAACTCTGAAGAGCGTATGTAATTTTATGAACGTAAGCAGCACCATAAACTATCATTGAGGCATCTTACGCTTCTAAGAACATTCTGTTGTGTGATGTATATCTTTGAAGAGGAGAATACGATTAGCATAATCTTACAAGAAGAAATGTTTCTGTGTTGTTTGAACACCTGTTTAGCTAACATAGGATGGGAATAAAAAAGTCTAAGAAAAACAAAAAGGTAAGAAAAACCTCCTCTGACATGGGAATCCAAATGAAAAAATATTACAAATGAAGGACTGGCATCTGTCTATGTAGAGCAGAATAATCTAACAGGTATTTGCTGCTTTTAAGGTTGACTAGTTGTGACCTGTGATCCAATTAGCTGTAGTGAAACGGTACATGGGAGTCGCACTGAATCATATCTGTAGCCCACTGAGTGTAATCTGAAACTCTGTATGAAGACAAAGGCCTTCTAGCATGCTCCAGGTAGCTAAAATGAGATACAGAAAAACCACATTTACCACACACACACATACACATTTCACGATTACAGTCAGAGCCTTCACTGACAGACCCACTACCTTGTTTGATTAATGCCAGTATACGGTACAGCATATTGATAGAATTTAATAATTCATTTGGGGGCCACAGCATGGATAAAAAAAGAGAAATCTGTAATCATACTGAAAGAATTTAAGGAATCGAAGAGCAAATATAACTCGTATGGAGTCTTTTGAGTGTGTGTTTGTAAACAGGATTCAGTAGTGCAAATGTATTGAAAAGGCTGCAGTCTTGCTCAGAGTATTTAATAACAAATTCTTGCTGAAAGCTTGTCAGGTCTGTGCACCCATGTGAGGCTGGATCTAAAACACAATCTTTCCATGACAGACAGCTTTATATAGGGTTGTTTGCTCTTGTTTTGGTTTTGTTTTTTCCCCCAGGGTGGTTAAATATTTTCTAAAAATATAGTCATATTTATAAGTTGTTTCACGTTTCTTACGAGTTTTAATTATAATTTCTGTGAATCAGGTTATGTGTCTTACGTTAGTATTACAGAAAGGAAACCATGTAATTTTGGAATGTGGTTAAGAATATTGGGAGCTAACTCTACAATCATTTCTGTAAATGCAGTAAACTACTGAAAGGAAGAAAATGCCTTTGCTAATTTTCAGATAATTGGAAATTTAACAGCCTGCAATCTCCAGAGCTACAGCTACTCTCTAGTATCTTTCCTTGCCATTTTTTTGTTTTACTGAATAGTAATACACATGCCTGACTAATAATGCCATGTGCTATATTGATTCAAGGTACTATAACTGCCAAGATGATTGAAATGCTGTCTCCAATGGTCCTTGACACCTCATATATCCGGATTATGATTTGCATTTATTCCCATGGGATTCAGTGGTTGTCTATATCTGTATGCCCTTTGAGACTGATGTACTTTAGATTTCTAAGTAGAAGAAATCTGTGTGGGTGATGAACCATTTTATTCATAGCCCAGTGGGAATCCATAAACATAATTTGTCCTTTGCTGTCAGTTCATTGGCTCCTAAGTACAACTTTCTATGGCTTCCTTCCAGGGCACAACATATTTTGTGAGAAAATTAAAAAGTAAAAAGCAGTGAAGTTTGAAACATCAGTTTAAAAATCACATTCTGAATCAGGGTTGTAAATAATGTTCTGAGGTTCTCTGTGCCTTGGCCGTGCTGAGAAGGAAGACTTTTGTCTTCTATTCTGCTGCAGCAGTCATCTGGAAATGTTGCAAGTGTTTGATGAGGCAGTAAATTCAGGTTCATGTGAAATCAGTAGTTTTTTGTATTTTGAATTCATTTCTGACTTGCTGTGTTTCTGTCAATTAATACACAGTTCTGGTTTCTGTTCCTCATGGCTGATTAAAGTAAGTTGATAAGTGAATGTCCTGTGTTGGTGAAGATTTGTCAATACCTCCAGAAGAAAGTGTTTGATTTATATGTATGTATGTATGTATATGTGTGTGTGTGTGTATATATATATATACACACACTTTTTTTTTTGAGACATCACTTTACCACCTATTTCCCTATTGCATTTAACAGCTCATGAGCCAAATGGAACTAAAGTGCGAGTTGCACCATAGTATTACTCAAGACTAGCAGAATTGTTTCCAGAGGACACTATTGGAAAGGGTGGGCTATTGTTAAGAGCATTCTCCATAAGATTTCAGGTCAAGCTGTGTTACTATTGTTGATTTGTGATCTATTCTTAGACAAAGACCAAGCTTATATGTTACCAACTCTTGACTGATTTTGATAAATTTTATAGCTAGAATTTTGTTACAGAGCTAGTCTCCCTAATAATTTTCACATTACTATGAAGTCAGTATGAATTATGTTGAGTAATATATATTGCCCTTTAGATATACAGAGGTTTCTGGGATTTTTTTCCGTATGAGGCTACTAGGAAAATTAGATGACTAAGCACAGTCTGCCCAGAAATACTGCTGTGTCTTTCATCTTGAAAAGATGCTCTGGTATCTTTTCATTGATAAAATCCCTCACGTACAGGTTTCTTAAATATGTTGTTAGATTTTTTTAAAAACTGGCTATAGTGTAGCTTATTCTTACAAGACCTATATCTCACAAAAATTGTTCTAAATTGGGATAAAAATGGTTGCATAAACCAAAAGTGTCTAGCAAAATCAGACTTTGTGGGTTATTCTTATAAGATGCTTCCATTTGTGTAAAAATGCAGATGTCTCTCTTGGAAAGTTGGAAGCCATATGGATCCCAATCATGCATAACACTTGCTGAAAAATGCATTTATACATGGGAAATTTGCTTAGAGGGCAAATTTTGTTCCTACTGTCTAGCACAGCAAAATTAAAGTGACTTTAGTACTTTGCTCTCCCTGCATAGATTTGTGCTGATTTCAGCATGCATGAACTGTGTCCTCCAGATCTGTACACTCAGTATCAAGATCTGTCTTGTGAATTTAGGAGAAAAATACATTCTTTTTCTGGAGAAAAAAATCCTCAGTTTTAACTGGTATAAGAAGGGACAGACCATTGTATCTATTTGGGTGATGTTTGTGCTTCTGGTCTTGCACCGGTTCCTTTCAAACCCTGAAAAATTTTCAACAGTATCAGACAAAAGTGTTCTACAGAGGATATTCTTCCCTCTATTGCACCACATGGATTGCATCCTCATGACATTGCTGAGCATGTTCTTCAGAAACAGTGCAATAGTCACACTTTGTAGCATGATTACTGTTATCGTATTTATAAAGGTTTAATAATTGTGTTTTCTAGACATGAAAATAATTTGACTGCAACATCCATTACTACATAAGAAGATATTGCAGGTTGTTAATAATCTATTAACTCCTTAAAAACTGTAAAAATGGAACTGAATTTCATAGACTGTGAGCAGGCATCACTGTCCTGTTCACATAGAAACTGCTTCTGTCCTTTACAGTTATGCAGACATTGACAAATCATTGCAGGTGTTCATCATAGAATATTGTCGTCCAAAGAGAATGTTATTGGCGAATCTCTTAAAACTTGGGCCAAATTTGCCAATGGTATCAGTGGATGCAAAATCCTTCATCCAGAGGAGTCCTGTGGAGGCTCGTTGTTTTGGGTTTTGTTTTTTTCTGCAAAAGTAAGACCCTTGGTCTTTAGAAAAAGTCTTTCAGGATTTTCACTTCCACAGGAAAATATTTATTCCTTTTGAGTCACAAGAAGCCAAGACAAAACAATTTAAGGCATAATCAAGTATGTTATTTTCTTTTTGTCCCCATTTCATCACGGTAAGAGGGAAACAAGCCTTGTTACACTGAAATTCACCTTTATTATTTTATTGCTTTTAATCTGGACTGATTGAGTCAGACATGGTCCTAAAACTGGTATAGATTCATTTTATGAGTTTTTGCTTTTATTTCCCAACTCCAGTTTATATTAGGGCATGTATGATTGTGCCATTAAACTGCCTGCCACATAAGACTGCCAGAAATAAGAAAGCTTGAGGCTACACAAAATATTTTTTTTTTTAATTCATCCTTCAAAATTCATGATAGAGAATGACTGATGCTAACAGTGCCTTTTAGGGTCAATTGCTTTAGCCTTTTCTTTGGTGCAGACTGTGTATTAATATAGTAAATTTGGGAAGCGGTGTCTTCCCGTAAGAAGAATGTGGAGAAGTGCGTAAGAATTTCAGCTTGACTCACACTTCATATCAAGGATGTTGGTCATTGCATGAGTTGGCTCTCTGTTAATCAAAAATATCTGTCTATGAAAACCTAATATTGAAATGGATTTTGCAGCCTTTACTCTGGCTGCTATGGGATAAAGCTATCTTTAATCTTGTTAGAAAGATAAATACTACTGAAAATTACAGGTGATACTGACTTTCTTGGCAAAGCTTAGAGAAAAAATGATATTAATAATAACCTTGGATCGATCTCGATTAAGTTGATTTCAGTTTAAATTAAATGAAATGGATGCACTAACAAAAGTAATTCTAACTATTGCACTGAATTTCAAAAGACAAAGAATTGGGAACTAGGGGATGTAGACAGGGGAATGCATTAAGCTGCTCAAAAATATGAATGTGGCAGGGGTCTTTATGACTATAGAACTAGACTAAAGAGATTTGCCATCCTGATTTGTTGCAGGTTTGCATTCAAAAAGGGAAATTCACCTGTCTTCTGAGCACTTAATTCACATTGTATACAGCTTGTTGCTTACCAGAGAGGTGGGCCTGTGGGGATGGGGGGAAGCATTATTTTCTAGACAGGGAAAAGTAGAAGGAACGGGCGACTTTGTAAAATATGCTCTAACCCGACATATCAAATGTTTTTTTTGTAATTATGTGTATTGCCTCATCTATAAAAGAAGTTCTGTAGGCATTATTCTATGCAGCTTCTAAACTCATTGATGTATTATGGGTTTTCAGTGTCAAGTGATTCTGCAGCTAAGACTACAAGGAGGGTCAGGGGAGGAATCAATTTCTATCTGAAGCAATGAGTTGATTCTAAAATATACCCAAGAGAATAACTTGAGGAACTCTATAGTTGAATCATATTTTCAAAATATTTTGTTCTCTGACTCAACTTCACAATATTTTAAAAGTAGTTACCTATCTAATATGTTTTTGTTCTTGGCTTTAAAACTTGCCTGTTTGTTTACTTTTGGGGCCTTTTTTTTTTTTTTTTTAAATAAAGGCAAAGTACCAAGAACTAATACTTCCCTTCACACTTTGTGTGCATAGCTGTATTTTCTGTGTAATGATACTTGGGTTTTTAATTCAAAGGAAGAGTACCCCTCAAGTGTCTTTTGTCTGCCACAATGTTTAGCTAAAGCTAGTGTTGATCGTTTCCTTGAAGCCTTCTACTTGAATTCTTGGCGCTTGTGAGTGCAGGCATGATTGCTCCCAGAGGATTCCTTCATACACTGGATGGTAGTGTGCTTTGAGAGGGGAGCCTCTTTTATGTATTGTATTCTCTTTCTGTTTAAATTAACTTCTTCTTTCAGTAAACACCTGAAATGGTGTGACACCTTCTCTTCTATTGTTTCTGACATTGTATTTAAAGCCCCTTTTACTTCCTGACAGTTACTGTGGCTGTACGTGTAATTTTCCCTCAGGCAAGGTTCTACCATGAGACCATAAGCTTCTTGCATCCTCTGTAAGTATCTGTTCCTCTGTAGTATTAAGTAGTACAAAGATTTTATACAGGAATTAATTTTACAGAGAGACAGTTTGGAAGCCTAAGTTTTTCATCAAAATACATTTTTCTTCCCCTGTGGTGGGTTGATCCCAGCCAACAGCTAAGTACCCACCTAGGTGCTCGCTTACTCCCCCCACGGCAGAACAGGGGAGAGAATCAGAAGAGCAAAAGCTGAAAACTCATGGGTCAAGATAAAGAGAGTTTTACAGGTGAAGGAAAGCTGTGTTCGCAAGCAAAGCAAAATAAGGAATTCATTCACGGCTTCTCATCAGCAGGCAGATGTCCAGCCACTCGGAGTATATAGTGGTTGCTTGGGTAGACAAACACCGTAACCAAGCACATCCTCTCTCCCTTCTTGTTTCCCTGAAACTTTATTGCTGATCGTGACATCATATGGTATGGAATATCCTTTTGGTACGTTGGAGTCAGCTGTCCTCTCCCAAACTCTTGCCTAACCCCAGCCTACTCACTGGGGGACAGAGTGGGAAAAACAAAAGCTTGAGTCTGTGCACACGTTGTTCAGCAACAGCCGAAACACTGATGTGTTACTAATGCTGTTACAAATCTAAAGCACAACGCCATACAGGCTGCTATGAAGAAAGTTAACTCCATCCCAGACAGACCCAGTACAGTCTCCTTCAGTTCTTAAAGTTTTTGGGGTATCATAGGAAACTAAGGCAGGGACTTTGGGAAATCACCTAGTCTCTGCCTCTGACAGTGGGATCAGCGATACTGATGTTATTCCCAAGAAAGGCTTACCTAAATATTTCTCAAGGGTGACCCATGATGTGAATTCCATTATTTCTCAGAAAACAAACTATTCCAGCCCATTTTGGGGTAAAAATAATTGAAAGGAAAATTTAAAACTTCTGATTCTTGTATTTTAACATTTTACAAATGTTTTGTGGGGATATATTTGTTTTTAATGAAAGTTCCCAAAAACCAATTATTTTTTTAAATTGAAGACTTCTATCTTAAAACCACTTTGTCCTTTCTAAGTAATTTCAGCTGTGATAAAACATGCCAGCAATATCAGAACATACCTGGATGAATCAATTGTGGAAAAAAAGTGCAAAATTAAATCCACCCTAAGAATATGATGTATTGCATGGTAGATGATGCATTGGGTAAACCTTTTCTTGACCATCCCATCTTGAGACAAATAGGATTCATTTGGCAGTAAAGAAGGCAGTAAGAATGTAGAGGAAGATGAAAATATCATGGATGCAAGGGCTTTTTCAATAGAAGTGTGGAAAAAAAGACCAGTGAAAAATTGAGATCTGTTAAAGATTTTGGTTTTTTGTTACGGATTTGAGGGTCTCATTCACTTCATCGTATATTGTAGCAAATCCTCTAATAGATTCAGTCAGCCTTATTTTACTGGCTTTGGAAATGAACTCAAGGTCAGGGGTATTGCAGTGATACTACACAAATGATTGTAACAGCTCTTACCACAGAAACATAATTGCTGTGTTAATGAACAGTATTTATTAGTGGAACTGATTGTTACCACATTTTTTTTGGTATTAAAATTCAGAGCTGTAAAAAGCTTTAGTTTTTTCTACGGTTTAAAAGGTGTCCTTTTTTTCAGACAAGCCTTCTCAATAACATAAACTTACTTTATTTTCAAACAGGTAGTATTGCTCATGGTAGTAGAAGGATACCTGCAAACACAAGCCTGACTTTTGGAATGTAAGCCAGCAGTGCTCTAGTATGTAACGATGCACCTACGTTAGCATTTTAAGTCTTACCGTAAGTGTGATTTGCAAGCAAATCTCTTGATTGTCCCTACTGACTGTACTCTGGCGCACGTCATGGAGAAGCCCTGGAGCAGCTGGACTGAGTTGCTTTCAGAGCAAGCTGCAGAAGATGCGCTCGAGAAGCACAGATCTTGCACCCAGCTAATAACTGGGACCGCAGGACCTACCTGGGTCTGCAAAGCAAAACTGCCTGCCATATAGATGCTGCAAATACTGTGGCCTCAGCACCAGCTGTCTGGCTTTAGAGCTCTGCTCTTCCTGTTCCACGCTGCTTGCTAATGCCATCATAAGGTACAATTACTTAAATGCAAGAAAACATTTCCTACAGCACAATGTAATGTTAAAATTACGTAAGCTAGCATAGAAAACCAGGTGCACTTTCCCAGAATAGTGGGAAACAGGCGTATCAAATTATATCTGGGAAAATGAATAGCTGCCTCAATGGGATGCTGCATCCTAGCTAATTGGTACCGCTTCTCAGTGCCGCACAGATGCAGCTTCAAACGGCCTCAGACTGGAGAGCTAGCTTGGTCTCAGCTAAGGTATCTCAGGATGGTGTTACACTGTGCAATATAAAAACTGCATTTGCAAATGCTGTTGCTGAAAGGACAAAAGAGAACTTCTGGTCTGTTCTCTGATAATACAGATCTTCACCAGGAACACTGGCTTTTTGAAGACATTACAACAGCCAGAACTCTTTTTTTTTTTTTTTTTTAACTTGGCTGCTTGTACTCCTTATTAGCTATCAGCAGAACTCTGCCACCAAATCTTTCCACAAAGTCTAGATGGGCAGCAACAAGAGCTGAATTTAAAGTCAAGCAGGTTGCTATTAAGGCATCAGCTCAGAACATCTGATAAGCTAGGAAAATTAACTCAAGCTTTCTGGGGCGTAATAAACTAGCTTTTCCCCATTCATAAATGTGGATTTTATGACTTAAACTATTTTTATTTAAGGAGCAAAAATGTAAGAAGACAAAGAAACAGAGTAACAACTACTTGTGAAGTGTAACACTCCACTTTTTACAGGCTTTTTCTTCGGTGAGGCAGCTTCTAGGCCAGGTAGGTTTATTTTTCCTGCAGTCCCACAATAAATTTAATTAACGGTTTAATAATGTAAATAGTGAAGTCCTTATTGTATCAGTAGGTCTGGCTTAAGCTGCACTCAGGTTGGTGTGACCTGGTTCTGTCGGTTGCTTCTCACTCTCCTACACTCCTCTCATCTACCAGCTGTCCTCCGTTGGCAAACTTAAAGCAGCCTTTCCCTCCCATCAGCAGTCCTGCAAAGTACCTTTTACAGCCTGTTCCCACACTGCCTGCTTCCCCTGGCCTTGAATTGCTCTGCTGTCTGCGCTTTGCCACTCCGCGCTGCCACCTCCAGCAGCTCTGCTAGCATTTTCTGTTTTCCCACAGTTGGAAAATGGCACGTGGCACCGAAAACAAAACATTACCTTCTAAAGCACGGGAGGGCCTTCAACAGCTCCCCTTGTTCTCCCTTTATGTGATGAGACATGTTTTGTTGTTGGTTTGTTTTACTCCAGTCTAAATCAAGCTCTGTCACTCCAGAGCTGGAAAACATTGCTTTAACTCAGCGTGACATCTCTCTCTAGGCTTGTTCAGATGTCGTTGGCCTACACTTCTGTACGCTGTTATAAATGTAGAGTTTTCTCCATTTGTAAGTGAAATCACACTCAAAGGTAATAAAACAGCATGCACAAAACAAAAATGGTTCCAGACTAGCAATTGGTCTTTTTGATTTATCGCCTGTTTTCATCCTGTGATGCCATCCAAGCACGCCTGGTTTTTAGGCTCCTGTCACCTCTGGAGTTACTGGAGGAAAGGCTGCTTTCATACTAGAAGTTAAACATACGCAAAACAGGTGTTTACGGCATGGAACCAAATTATCTACTTTTCCATTAGCTAGATTCACATGCTCAAATTTCAAATGTGAACTTTGGGGTTATTTCCCCCTCAACTATACCCCCAAATCCTTACCAGTATTATTAAGTATGCATTTCATTTTCTGCGAGAAATACGAGGAGAAGGGTATAGTGGTATAAAGACAAGGACCTCCTTCTTCACCTCCTGCATATCACAGAAACAATCTCCTTGAAAATAACAAAAACACGATGAAGCTCTAAGGTTAACTGAGTGAAACATTTAATTCTAGATAATGAAACAAAGGGATCCAGCAAATACAACACCTATGTTTCTTCTTTTGTCTCCACAGTAAAGCTTTATAAAGACAGGAACATATCAATGTAAAATTCAGCACTTGAAGTGTGACTGTTGGAAAAAAAGGATGCCTGAGCTGAAGCTGAGGAGGCAGTGTGTCAGCTGCACTTCATGGTAGTTAACTAGGAAACAGAAGCTAAGTGGGGGGAAAAAAAGCTGCAAGAATTTCAGCAGTTAAGTAGTTCTTCCACTGTTAATCACAAATTTAGTTAAATTATGATCACAGCCTTACCAATGCCCTGATGAAGTACCCATTAAAAAAAGTGTATTCTTAAAGTTATTTATAAAGTATTGCATGACTTTGAGACTTGTTGCGGTCTTAGTACAGCTGAACTTAAGGAAGTCTGAATGCTCTGTTGGATTCCTTTATGGAAGTGAACATAATTAAGAGAATAAAAACAACATTTTTAGGTTGGATAAAATGTGCAAGCCTTTTTATCTTAACATCTTCCATAGGTGGTGTACTTTTTAGGATTTTATTTTTTAAACTGTAATAGGTCTGTACTAATATCCTACAAACAGTAATTGTAAAAATGTGATAGAATGACACCAACATCCACTTCACCTCACACTTAAATAAAACCTATTCTTCAAGAAAACGTAGGCAAACTAATGTAGGTTGATTTGAATCTGCCAGAGTTGCTTGGGTTTGCAGTCATCATTACATACTCTAATACTTTTAGTTCAGTAGTCTTAACAAGAATCCCTGTTGTACCCTGATTGTTCTTCCAAAGCTTATGTCTCAGTGTTAATGGATCTTTCTAGAAGAGCAGAAACACGCTTCTGACCTTCAGAAGAACTGTTTGTTGCACCCTATCATGACCATTTCCATGCTGTTTCCAGCCCAGTCACCCTCCTGTAGAAACGTAGCTCCTGCAATTTCTCCTGGCCCCTACAAGTAAGTATTGTGGGAGGTCTGGGAGAGGGGAGTGTAGGGGCAAGAAGTGATGAAGATCCTGGTGGAGCTGGATGGGCAGCAGGACAGGAGTTTTCCCTTTAAGAGATGACTCAGAAAATGTGGATTTTGAAACATTTCTACCTTTACTCTTGAGCTGACATTTGCTAAAATTGCATTAGAAGAATTTTCTTACTGTATGTAATTTGTATAATTTGCCTCAATTTTCAAACATTTCAGCTAATTTACATCCATTTTGATTAAATGTTTGTGCTCATGGCAGCAAAGGACAATTGGAATTGCCATCACAGGTCAAACCACTGATCTGCTAATCCAATGTGCTATTTCTGTCGGCAGTCAATACCAGCTGCTTCAGGGAAAGAAAACACGTAATAAACAATTATGGAATAACCTGCCCAGAGGTAAATCATCTTCCTAATCTTATCTACCTCTGTGTGTGTATCATTAATTGTGAAACTTAAAATGTAGAGAAACTTGGAGCGATAGCTGGAGGAGCAGGGAATTGCTAGGGAGGACTGATTTCATGGCAATAAGGGATCAGTAAAATTGGAGTCTTTAACATACATCATAGTAACATTTTTATAACAGTTTTCATACTAATAATTGTAAACAAAATATATACCTGGTCTTACCTTCCCAATATCTGCCTGTATCTAAAGAATGGTCCTTAAAATCACAGGATGGTTGTATATCCTGCTTTTATTATCTTTCTTTGGTTCTAGGATGTTCTGGGTCTCAAGATCAGAATTTTGGTGAGGGGTGGGGGAAGGCTCTTTCCTGCCCACGTGAGGAGCGTGGAATCACATAACAAAACCTAATGTTTCAATTCATCTCATGTACACATTGCTTGGATGAGAATAAGCACTCCAGACCAAATTTTGGGATTGGGTTTTGGAAAAAAAGAATTTGGAAAAAATAATATACTTAAAATAATTTTAAGTGTACCACTTAACAAAATACACACGGACATATGCTTTGCTCTGCACAAGCGTTCTGCAGAGATGTGTTTTAAGTCCGTTGTCTTTTAGTATTCTGTACTTGATGGGTTAGAGAGGGACCTGTGGTGCAAAAGAAGCTACTATATAAAAGTGATTTCAGCTTGAATAACCCCAATGATTGTAATGGTCCCTGTGTAGAAATCATCTGAATTCAGTGAAGCCTCGTTTTTAAGAAACCAACACAAAGTCTAAACTTTTGTGTCTGTAATATAACACAATAGAAACCAAGATGCCTGATGAATTTTAGGGTGTCCTACAGAGACAGCACATGGCTCTTACTTGCAAGTGCCTTTGTGCATCAACAGCTCTTTGTTTTTGTTGCTAAGATGTGACGTTCAAAGCTGCCTAGTAGATGTAATTTTAATAGGAGCTGGGCATCCAGATATCTCAGGTGGCTTTGGAAAAAAGTTCAGCCAAAAAAATTTTCTTCCTGATGGCTGAATATGCATCACAAGTAGATGCCAAAGCCTTTTCACCTTGCCCAGGCGAGGAAAGTCCTTCAAAGGCAAGTAGATCTTGGCAACAAGTATACAGATCTTTTCCCGGTTGTGTAACTGATGCAGCGCAGCTATATGTCACCACAGGACTCAATTGATACCAGACCTGGTTGACAAAGCAAAATTTATTACTCACAGACAAAACATTTAATGGTTGATTATCACTCTTAATTTTCTTTCTGTTCTGGTTTCATTTGTTTTGTGTCACACTGGAAAAAGAATGTAATTTGATTAATGACAGAAAATAGATGAAAAGTGGGGGAAAAGAGATTATCAGCACTTCATGATTTTTGATTCTGTGTTGAACTCTCTCTGAAACTTTATAGAGCAAAGAATGGTTGTTCGAGATCGATGTTGTGCATTGCAACAAGCAAATTCCACTAAGGCTCAGCTTCTGTTTTAATGGTTTTTCAACCTTTTTTTCAGTTTGCAGAATCTTAAAGTTTGTAATATAGTGATTTTCTGTTGCCATGGACTCCTGTATATGTATGAATTTCTTTTCGAAGTAACCAGCTGGAGACCCTTTACCACTTTTCTGCAAAACCCTCCTTGTTGTGTTACGTGCAATTGCTTTATGTAACTTCTACTTACGGTCTTTTAAGTAGCTTTCAGTGTTTTTGCCTCAGGTGCTTTGAATTCATTTTCAAATATTTCAGACAATGGGGTATATAGACCAAAGACCAAAAAGATTTCCAGGTTTCCTGATGCATAGAAGCTTAATAAATCAAACCTTAGTAAATGTCTTGGAACTTCAGCATGAAGGAGACCATCATTCTCTCTCTTTCATTCAGCCTTCTACCTTCATGGGGTTTAAGCTAGCTGGTCACTGAGCAGGAGGTTATAGCATTACTTGTCTTCCAATCTTGCAGGTTGTAAATAGTCATTACAACAGGGAATGGTATGTTATGGACTTCCCTAATTTGGGGAAGTCTCAAAGAGCACATATTTTAAATGGAACAGCTGGCCACAGCACAACAAAATGAGTTTGCTGTGAGCCCCTCTACAAGCAGCTTATCACCTTCAGGGGAATCAGAGTAAAGTTATTGAGGTACAGCCAAAGGAGTAGATGAGACAAGAAGGAATGCTTTGATTTGTTTGGTATGTGAAGAAGCTGTGAAAAGGCAGACGAGAAGAATAGGGGTAAAAAGTAAGAGCAGGGTTTTGTTGAGTTTTTGTGCTTTCCAGTCCTGTCTCTGGCATTTCAGAGACTTAACTGAAAAGACTGATGTATTGAAATTCTGTTCTCAGACAATTTGAATTTACTTTCCATGTCTTTGGAAAAAATATTTTAATGATTGTGGTTACCTTCTTAAATGGATAGTATGAGAAACCTTCCTTTTTTATTAGTGGGATGTAGTTAGTGTACTGATGCATCTTGTACCTAAAATTTGGAAGAGACCTGTTGGTCATTCAAGCCATCCTCAGCACAAGCCGGGTTTCCCCTGTGTGTTCAGAGAGTTGCTGCAATTAAGCCCTTAGTACACAATGAAGTTTTATCCATGGCTATCATTCTCGTTAGCAATGATCCATTTCTCATATTCTGTCTATATTTTGCCATCTTAATTTAGTGCACTTTTCCTACTTGTCCTAATTGCTAAACCATAAATACTTCCTCTGTCACTGAGCATTAATTTCATAGCAGTCAGGCCGTGAATGTAGTACTATAGATGTATAAACATAGTAAAGGATATTTTCTGTTACAAAGAATTCACAGTGTAAAGGAAGCACCATTATAAGCACAGTACAGGATCACAGAAGGATTATGTACTTTTCCTAAATAAGACAGGAAATTGGTAGGAGAACTTGGAATTAAAATGAGGTCTTCTGAATGCCACCCCATTGTTTCTAAGTGTTTTTGTCAGCTCCCTTATCCTTCTCTTAGCTAAGAAACATGTAGTTGGCAGAGCAACAACAGGTATAGCAGGGCTTCACAGAAATTGCTGGCACTATAGGAGTGTTGCATGCATTTCAGATTAGGCTCATTGCTTAAAGTTTTCATTCTTTCTGTATAATTTAGTAATTTGAGCTCTCTGAAATGTGGTCTTTTCTTTTGAACTTGCAAAATGTCTATATGCTTATGATAATCCGATGCTTAGAATACAATAAAATATTTCTAGTGCAGTAAGAAGAGCCATATAGGAACAATACCTCTGAGCTTAATGATACATTGTCTTTGTGTTCAGTATTCGCACTTATATTGGACTATTCTTACTGCCATATCATATTCAAACAAATGTACAATTTAATATTTGTTACCACTCTTCATCCATCTGCCTTTTATTTTCTATAAATTTAGAAAGTGGATTAACATAAATGGTGTTTTAGGCAGGGATAAGTAGATAGTCTATACTGTCCCGATTAAACCCCATTCTCAAATGAAGTACTAGTATCTATTTCCATAGGTGTATTTGATTATATTATATTTCCCAAAGAGTATTTGGTTCCCTTGCTGCAATCTGAATATCATTTTGCCTTCATTTTCTACTCTCTTTGAATTCCATAGTATTACAGCTTTGTTCCAAGTGTTTTCTGCAGTTCCTCTGTCTAGTGAGTTTTATTTTGAAATATTTCATGAAATGTTTTATTAAAGTCTAAATCACTGCAGTTTCCACTTTTCTTCTAGGGGGACGATTCCCTGTTTTTAGAATCTAATCTTATCCAAATCTCTTCATCGTCCCATCTACCTTTCTCATTTTAACAATGGCAGTTATTTCCATATAGAGGGAGACCAGTATCATGGCTTAGCAGTTCACAGAGAAGACTCTACGTTCAAAAACGAGCAACTGGCACTAGCAAGGTTCAGCTTTGAGGATACGCTCCTCACCTGTGTAAGCACTCAGAATATCTCTTTGTGGGCTGAAGTATGATGGGTGTGTACTGGATCTGACAGCAACAGTCTTGATAAAGAATGGCAGCCTCTCATCTGGACATTAATATATGAGATTTCAGAAAACCTTAATGAATGTATGCATGAGAGGTCAGATCAGTGCAAAAATGGTGAACATAGTTGCCTGCCGCACCAGTGATCACTACACCGTTTCCCAGGTGAAAAAGTGGTGAATAACCCTCTATGAATCAATGTTTGGAGATTTCTGATAAAGAAGACAGCTTTTTCACTGGGATAAAGTATAGCTGGGTTTAAAAAAAAAAAACAAAACTCAAGGAAGGATACTTTAAAATTAGAAATATGTTTTAAAAATGTGATATGCAAGTAATACAACATCAGAAAACTCAGAGAAATGAAAGCATCTCTACTTATGTGCAAGTTTTAAACATGAAAGATCTGCTAACAACTGAAACAGTTAATGAAAGAAGTTCCATGTCTTGGGCTACATGTTGGATCTGCAATTGTACTTTTTTATTTGTGTCTCTGAGTGCAGTCCACTGCCATGAACACACAAAAAATAATAAATCAAAACTCATTAATTTCTTGGATAAATGTTCCTTTTTTTTTCTGGAGGAGAAGGGCTATAATGTCAGACTTCTAATAATTCACTTTACCTTGCCAATTTTATTTGGATGTCTCAATTTGGAATTGTGTCACTTCTTTGATTTTTCTTATCTAAGAAAACAGGAACGGATACAGTTATTAGTGTTGAAAGGCCTTACTGCTTGAAGTTGAACAGCAGTAGAACCAAAGTAAATATTAAGCATTTTATTAGAGAAAGCATCTCTATCTGGAGCACCTTTTTAGTATATCCTTAAATTGGAATTTTCTAAAAAACTACAAGGGTATTTAAAAAGGTACAAACAGGAATTACAGATCACTAGAGAAAAAGGAGGTAGACGTAGATCAAGTTAAATGAATTGTTTCTTCAGAGAGTGTGTACTCAGTTTTGGAATGTGCTATCAGAGAAGAGAGCAAACTTGAATGCAGAAGAGCGGATGGATTTATCAAAGCGATGAATAAATTATTATCTGTAGTAACATTGAACTTTGTGCATGTAAGCAAGTGGTAATGACATTCCGTAGTTGAAAATTCGAGCTGGTCACCCCATCTGTCAGGTTGGTCTCTTTCCTGCTACGGAAAATTTCCTAGGTCCTCCTCCTCTTCCTCCCCGCCCCATGCTTCAAAGCATCAGGTTATTAAGTACTTTCAAATGCATACTGAACTTGATGGATCAGCAGTTTTTTTAAGGATGGCAAATTCTGTTTTCCTGTAAGCAGCATATATCAAGGTTCTCAGAATTTGTCCCAGTAGCATGGCTGAAATGGGGAAATTTGTAGCAAAAAAGGCATAATGCAGTAGAGAGGACAATGAAAATCTGAAAATTGTGGTAAGTTTCTCAGCCTTTAACTGGATAGACTGCGCAGTAGATTTGTTTACTGACCAGACGAGGAAATTAGGAAAAAATAGTAAGGGTGTTGCTCAGCTGCACAATGATCTTTTGTACAGAATTGCAGATATCTGGAGATAGGACGACTAGCTAAGTCTCATTTTAGTTTGTTGCTTTGCCAGTTCATGATTGTTTGCTTTAATGCTAATGTATTTTCTAGCTGGTTGTCCAGTATCAATTTTGAATGGGTTTCTGTCACTTTCAAACAGAGTATTCCAAAGATCTCTGGTGTTCTTGTCGTGAAATATTTCCTGACATTTAGCTTATATTTTTCTTTACATCATGCCACTACATTTTGCCTTAATATAATAATGCAAAAAATAAAAAATTGTATCTCAAGAAATCATACAAAAAGAGCACTTCTAAACCAAAATAATCAAATGGAGTTTGGACATAGTGCAACACTACAAGATAGTGCTGCCATTCTTTTTCCTATTTGTCAGTAGTATTAAAAAAACAGTTCTGACATATCCAAGTTCATTTTATGCTATGTGCATCCCTGTTTGTAATTATTACAGTTTAGGGATGAGGAAAGCTGCATATTTTTAAATAAGAAATTTAGATGGAGAGAAACTTATTTTAAATGTTTTATGAATTTAAGCTTGGAAAGTTGTTATAGGTTGCACCAATTTGAAACCTATTGTATAGGCTAGTCCTTGGATGGATTTCTGTGTAATCCAAAAGGAAATTCAGTTCTTAAGCTACAAGAATTCCTCGCTTAATTTGAACATATTACAAATGCTTGTTGAAAACAGTAGGTCTCAAGGAATGCTTTCACCCACACTTTCCGATTTGGGGCTGCTGTTTAGGTATATTAGGTATTCTTGTAGCAATGAGAACAGTTTTACACTTACTTCAACCCAGTAAAATCTTGCATGGGTCATAAATCAGCACAAAGTGTGGCCATATGTCACCTAGTGGTTTGGTTTAAATTAAAGCATCCAAAACCTTGTGTTTTCCTTCTGACAAAAAGGAAAGTTTTTGAATACAGTATTTCAATATTTAATGCTAGTCATGGAAAATAGTCAATAAATTAAATATTTACTATCACAGTATTGTATTAAATGAATTTAGGGCTCATTGGGATAACCAAATTGCAGTTATATCTATATGAGCAAGAAATCTAATAAAGTAGCAAAAAAATTTTCCAAATTTCCGAATTAGATATGAACAAAAATGCAAAAGGGTACAGCTACTAGGCATTTTAAATTTGAGGCTGGGCAGTGACATACAATTGTCCATGAACGGAACCCCATGATCCCTAGAACACTTTCCCTGAAGCTGGGCATTACTCATTGCAGCACAAAGCTCCTTACAGCCTTTGAATAATGAAAGTCGTAATTTCTAATATAGTCCTTAGAACTAAAAGCTCCCTTGTCAGTATAACCAAAGGTAAGTGCATCAGTACCAATGATACCTGTTTTTTGGAAAGGTAGTTTTCATCCATAGAATTGAACAGAAGTAGCTACCAGTCATCAATAAAACTCAGTTTCACCAGACAGTACGATGAAAACACCCTGTTCAGTTAATACTTGTGGGTAAGACTGCTTGTTGAGTTACCTCCCTCCCTCCCTCCCCCCCTCTCTCAAACAGATTCTGGTTACAGATTAGCAACTGGTACTAAACTGAATACCTATGTTAGCTAACATGGGAAAACTTACCTCTAATACGGTAAAAAATACCCAGAATAAAGGGTTGTGCTATATCCTACACCTTGAGTATATTGTAACCTTCACCAGGAGCTCAGTTCAGAACGTTCCTGATCACAACACTGTCAACAGAAGCAGTGCCACACAAACATGAATCAACTGCTGAAGTCCTAAGTCAGTCAAACGGAGGAAGGTGACTTTATTGCTGTTGTACATAGTCTTTCAATGCAATGCCTTTGTGGCCCTTTGTCCTTCAAGGTGGTTGCCTCAAAAGACAGCAAAATTAATCTCTTGTTACAATGGATTTCTACCTTCCTAGCAACATACATATAATCAAACCATGTGTTTCACTGGTATTAGGACTTGATTTTGCCTTTTAGTTTGCTCAATACCACTTCCCTTGGGAGAATTTCAGGATATTTTTATTGTGGATATTATCTATATAGTTAAGATTAGTATCTGCAGTGCGGTTTCTATTTCAAAAGCCGATTCACCTTTGGGATAGGTTTGTTTCTTTGGTATCAGTTCAATGCACCTTTTGGGCAGACACTAAAGTCCTCGTAAACTCAAGTGAAACTCATGGTTAAAGGCATTGTCCTGAACAGAGTCTGAAAAATTCTTCAGAGCTGTTACTCAAATAGATACACCACAGACTCCACACACATTCTCACACATCCCAGTTAAGCTCCCAGCAAAGGAGTAAGACCTGGTTTTACCCTGATTCATATAACATAGCCAGCCAGGCCAGCTGGTGGGGAAGAACCAGGGCAGAGACCAGAGGAGGATTTGCCTCCTAGCAGGGCTTTTGTGACTGCTGAGCCCCTCTGAATGGCACGCCTTCTGTCAGCTGCGTCTGACGCCCATAGTCCCAGAATATGCAGTGTGCTGCCAGCATGCAGGCTGTTGAGGGGAAACGAGGTGAAGGACATTACTGCCTGAAAATCGGAGTGGAAGACTTGCTACATCTCTGGATTATGGCAGGTCTCTAAGGTATTTATGGGCATAAGTGTGATTCATAAGGGGCATGTAGATGCCCCCTGGCAAACATTGATTTGATACTTCAGCTCTTTTTTTTCCAAAATTCATTATTGAAACCAGAAAGTAGCTTTAATTTTTCATCTTTAATAACTAATTTTTTTGAGAGTGAAGTGTGAGGAGCTGTCAAAAGATAATGTATTCTGCTCTACTTAAGCTCTTTCTTCCCTCAGCAGTTTACTATGGTGATGGTAGGTCAAGTTTCCTGCCAGCTATTTTCTGTCCGATTCAGGTGGTGAGTTCCCATTCCCTCTGAGTATCATTAGGTAAAGTGAGTGGAGCATGAATCAAAGACAATGTATATATCAGGCACGGGGAATTCCACGGTCCAGTTCACAGAAGAGAATAGTGATTGTTGGTGCATCTGCAATGAAGCCAAAGCATGGCCGTCTTTTACCTGCCTGCTAGACAGGCATGACTGAGGCAGAAATTCAATCGGTTACTCAGGTCTTCCTCCCAGAGGAGTGAACATAGTTTTTTTATTTCAGGGTACTTAACTGGGACTCGCCTAATTTTTTTCAGCCAACGTTATGAAATTCTGTACGCCTTAATGGTCATAGAGATCCAAATAAAAGAAAGCATTTGGTATTATTCATGGCCACCCTGAATGGAAGGAGTTGCCCTTTCATTCCTTGGAAGGAAAACAGTTCTTTAAACTGCTAGTTTATTAGATTAAACTTTAGTTTATTTAGCTTTGGAAATTCAGAACAAGTTGAGCACCCCACAGCCTTCGGACTGCAAGCAGACCTCGTTTTACTTACGTTACTTCTCTCTGTTCCACATAAATAACTTGCCCATGATCAACCCAGTTAATAAAAAACTGGTTATAATGAGTTGTCTTGATAATTTAGGGGTTTTTTTAAGGCTAGGAATGGGAAATTGAAGTGTCTGTCAGAAACAAAATGAGGTGAAACAGGGAAAGAACTGTTTACATATAAAAAAAAAGGTTGGAGGAAAACAAAGCAAGCTTCAGAAAACCCAGTGTTTATAGTAGATGTTGTATAGTGTAATCTTTCCTTCTTACTCTGTAATTGATTTTCTTAGGATATTCACTATGACCAACGTGTTCACATTGCAGAAGTGAAGATCTAGTTCAGCCTTGAAACATGAATGAGTTTATGCTTTCAGCTCTGAAATATTTAACTTACTCTGATTCATCTGTATTGAAGTCTGGCTTTTTTTTTAATTAGGTCTGTTGCAGAATGTGCTAATTTCTCAGTTTGCTTTGCATTCTCAGAAGTTTGTAGCGGAGAAGTAGCAGTTCTGGTTTCCTTAAAACTCTACATTTATTCATTGAATAAGCACTGTAAATTCAAAGTGTCTGTTGTTGTTGATCATGTTCTTGCTAGTACTGTAACAAACAGTTTGTTAGAGTATTTCTGATGGTTGTAATACATCAGGACCTAATGAGAGGCACACATCTCTCAGTGTGATAATGCACGGCAAGTTACTGTCTTGCTGCAGCTGGGTTGTGATTTGTCAAGCTACAGTGCAGTGGACAGAGTGACCGTGACCTGTACATGCTGTTTCTCTGCAGAAAGGTCAGCTAAAAATGAGCAGGTGATGCTTGGAGATAACCAGTTGTCCACAGGTCTGTAGTCTGACAAGAACTACATGCGTTTCTGAAATCATGCAATTTGTTTTACTCATCTTTGTGCAGTGAAGTAGGAGTCCAAGGCTGGCTCTCCGGGAGTATTGTAAGTCAAGTATTATTTGTAATGTACTTGGCCAGTATGGAGCCCCCTCAGATGAATGTGTTGTACAGAAAGTAACTGTTTAAAAAGATAGTGGTTCTGTGCATTAGGTGGTTAAGAAAAGTCCCTAGTATCCATAAATGAATAATTAAGAAAGAAACTTGTTAAATGAATATGTCTAAGGCCTTAAAGAGGAAAAGCAATAGAATACTAACCTGATAAATGAATATACTCTCCATGCATTACACATGAATATATTTCATAAAACCCCTAGGGCCCTCACAAATTAATACCTGTTTAAAGAGTAGATCTGTTAAAAAAACATACATTTCACTGCTACATAAGTATTGGCTTGACAGGGTTTTATGTTTTATTTATAAGTTAGAAACCTTATTATAAATGAAGCGGATACTGACTTTGGGCAGAACAGAAAAGAAATTTGGAAGACTTCGAGTCAAAAAAGACAATCTACAGAAGAACCAAAGTGCTTATGAATTCCATCATCTTTAGCCAAGCTATGCGTTGCTTAGCACTACTGAAAACAAAGCCCAGTCACTTAAGTTTTGCCTTAAGTTGAGCAATCCTCATTTTGGGATAATTAGTGTCTACATGGTACTCCTTTTATTTACTTACACAGAGATCCACATTAAGCTCAGAGCCCCCTTAGGCCAACTAATGGGTAAATAAATACATGTTATGAAACACTTCTTGCCCCAAAAGTTTGCAGCTCGAGTAGAACAGGAAAACAGATGCTCCGAGTTGAAGTTCACGAGTCTGCCCAGCACAGCAGAGGTTTCTGGTCTTCTGAGTTCCAGTCCAGTAGCCCGTATATTGGTGTATGTGGTGCTTTCAAAGGCAGTAAAAGCTTGCTACTTGCACAGTGCTGAACTCCAGTCAAGGAAAACATTTAGATTTAAGCTTAGAAGCAAGCAGCTAAATAATCCCATTTAACTACCCACATGCTTAAATGTGTGGACATGGGTATGTGAACAGCTTTTTTGGATCAGGACCAGAAGGCGCTGCACTTGCCACAATATAAAGCAATGCAATACTGCAGACTATGCCCCATGGAGCAGCCTCTGAATTCTGATCTGAACTTACCCCTCTTCTTCTCAGTTAGATATTTCTCTCTGACTAGATAAAATTTGTTTCTGATGTTTCTGTTCTTTCCTTAATTAAGATAATGTTCTTTTTAAGTGGTTTTTAATACTGCTGTTCTCTGCTGCCTATTCTTTCTTGTTCCTTCAAATGATACTTGCATGGTAGATACAGAGTGAAACCAATCAGCATTCTTTCTCGATAAGTGTAAACAACTCCTACACTACACTACTGCTATTAATTTCGTTGTGTTGCCTGAAGACACACATAACTGGCTCATAAAACCAATGCTGCCAGAAAATACTTGCTATTGCTCTCTTGCAAAAAAACTTTGGTGATTTTCCTACATGGCTCATCTGTTTTTCTCTCCTTAGACTGCTCTTTTTTGAAAAAAACCTAAAGCTAATACTTTCCCTTGTTCCTTGCTTCCCATCTTTCTAGCTTTTATTAATTAGACTCCATAATGCTGATCTTGTCTATCTCCACCAAGTTATTAGCATACTTGTCATTTAAAGCCTATTCCCAGTTATTCAGTTTATCTGGTGAACATATAAACTTTTTTTTTATTCCTGGACTGTGAAGAAAGAGGAACCAAGAAGTGAATGGCAAAAACCCCACTGGAGGAAATAAGGTGAAGTTACATGTGTGAAGTTCAAGAACAAACTGAATTTTCACATACTTGTTTGTTACTCAGAATTGGTTGGGCTACTTTACATAAAAATGTTATTTATTATGCATAGGACTCATATATTCAGAAGATCCAGCAACTGTCCCTCTGAGGAAGAAGGTGAAAATGATGTATAAAGATTAAAAAACATTTTTTTTTCCTTGTTTATGCCATGTGCTAAGTCTTTTGATTTCAGAAGGGAGTTACATTGTCACGTGTAAAGATCATGAGTATTCTTACAAAAAAAAAAGCGTACAAAAAGTTTACCAAATGTACTTGATATGCAGAACACTGATCAAAAAAACCTAAAACATGGGCACAAAGATATAGCAACTGAAATCACTGTGCATCCTATGGCTTAAATTGTTAAGAGTTTAAGTGGGATCTGTAGTAGCAACATCTGCTCGTAGTGAAGAGTGAGAACAGCCCAGAAAATCCTACCTGAAAATTCCTAGAGGGACATAACTTTCATAGAGGTGGGAAATCTCTGCTGGTACAAACAAGAAAAAAAAAGAAAACAAAAAAGAACCTAGGGGTTCAATTGTAAGGGTACTGGACAAGAAACAGTGAAATGTTGAGTTTAAGGATAATAAACCCTCATAAACATGAAGAGGGAAAACTTTCCGAAGTGTACTCTCCATAAAAGGTCACCTTGTCCACAGTGACAAGCTAGCACGGTTCGATAGTAAAGCGAAGTTAAGGGAAATGAGAAGGGTGTTCATTCAGTGGAAATACATCTGAAGATTTAATGCAGTGCCGAGTCATCTTGGTATGAATCTGCAGAGATCGGTGACCTAGTGAGAGACTCACATCAGGGGCTGTTACATGGCTGCAAGTTTACGAGCATGTAGTCATGTGCAGATGGTAGGAGCTCCACAGTAAGCAACACTCCACTGCAAGGCTGCCAACAAAATTCTTTGCGTTTTGGGGTGTGCCAGGCCTGGAAAACAAATGGGCACTGAGTAGGAGGGCTCATTCTAAAGTGCTTTGGCTATTTAACTACTGTCAGCACTGAGAGGAAAACTGAGGAAAGGCAAAGACACCTTTGACATCTGTCTGTTGAACATCATCAGTAAACATGTCTTCTAGTTAACTGTTCTCAGTTTCAATCCTTTGACATTTGGGTCGCGTAAGTGGGGAAACATGTCCTGTCAAAGGAAACTGGGAAATACACTTTACTTTTCCTGGGTTTCAGGTAAGGTTTTCTGCATATCTGTACAAGTATAACGGAGTTGGGTCTATTGTTGGCCCCATAAGATCTCTCTGTGAATTCATCTCTACTGTTGCCGCTCTTTTAGTTAGGGCAGTAGGAGATGCCCATTTGTGAGCCACAGGACTTCCAGATACGGGAGCAAGAACAGTCACAACCTTTTGGATTGGTCTTCCTTGCCTTTTAGAGCTGTTTCTATCTCTGCAGACTGTTCCAAGGTTACTTTCATCAGTACAATTCAAGATCTCATAATCTTTATATTTTTCTTTTCAGGGTCTTCCGGTATGTGTCTCTACAGTTTCAACTATCCCTGGTACACCTCCTGGTTTCTCTACAGTGGAAGCAAACTCCGGGCGTCAGGTAGATAACTGAGAAGTTCGCTTTTCACCTTTTTGATGGTGATACAGTTGTAGAAAGTAACAAGCATATTCTTGTTTTTGTAAAGCTGTTTTTGGAATCAGAAGATGTAAAGGAAGAAGGATAGCTGGCTTTTTTGATGGACACCATCCATTTCTTTTTTAATTTCATAATTTTCAGGCTGGCCTTACTTGTATGTGCTTTACATACCAAGAATGACAACCTGAAGACCTGTGTTATAGGAGACTACAGGCACAGCAGAAAGACAATACCTTTGCATCAGCTGTAGAGCACACATCAGATTTTAATTGAAACTTCTTGTCTTTCCCCATTTTTTTCTGACAGGATTCAGTGCTGATGTTACACCTTCATTTCACTTTTTCCAGGGAAATTTACATATGGTTACAATTGTAAGTAGTTCAGAATCTTTTCTAAGTGCAGTGTTGTTTGAACGGATTAGTTTTCCTGTGCACTTTCCATGGTATAGTTTGATATCAGAAGAAACACCGTTAGTTCCTTCGGTATGAAGTTTTGACATCTAAGCTTGAAAGCTCATGAAAGGTGAGAGACATTCAGACAATAAAGGTCACACGTAAAGGCAGGGAAGTAAAATTTTTCCATTTAGAATGTTGAGTTCTTTGATTTGTAATACTGACCTAAGTGAAGGCTCGGGGGGGGCATCATTTAATCCACACAATTCAGTTCAGTCTGTTGTGGAAGCTTGCTTAATCTTGCGTAATCCAGTGATGGGGAGACCTACCTCTGACAAGCAGAAACAATGAGCAAAGTGGAAGGGTAGGTAGTAAGGACCTGTGCCAGCCTGCCTGGAACGCGGGTGTGCTTCTGTAGTATTTTTGGTGCCACTTTGGGCAAATAAAACTTCAAGCTCTTCCACTGCACATATTCAGAAGTGAAGAAAAATGCTTTATAGCCTGAAATACTTTTGATTAAGACATCATCTCTTGAGTTTAAAATTGGCTCAAACCATTCAAAGAACTTCATTACACAAACAGTCGTGACTGAAGCACAGACAATTTCCTGGGGATTAATAAACCAGTGAGAGAAGCTGAAGGTATGAACTGCAGTCAAGGGCTATTAAATCCAGTCAGTCATTAAACTCTTGGAAATGCCCTATGCTTCAGTCAGTATTTGAGAAAAAGAAGAAAACCAGATTCTGCTTTATTATGGCATGAATTTTGGATCACTCTATTGACTTTGAATTTACTTTGTTTTATCAGACTGTAGAAATCTATTTCCTTTGTTACGAGATTCAACTACTTAATTTGTCATGCCATTTGTCTTAGCGTGCAATGTACAGTACTGCTACGTGAGTCAGTTGTTGAGGTCTATTGTTATTTAGATTACTGGAGGAAATAATATGAAATAAAACCATACTTGCAATTACCCATATAAAATACTAACATGTTAAAGTGTTGCCAGTCTTTCAAAAAGATTTTTTCCATTTTCCCTGGGAGAGAAATGTAAGATAATAAAAAACTAGTTACTGCTTGATCTAAGAAAGCCATTGAACCATATGGAAAATGCATAACAAAACTTAAATGTTATGTGCAATTAGTTTTTAATTAATTGGCTTTTATGTGTGATCAGTCACCTGTAGTTTCATTGTTTAATGTACTGTTGTCAGCTCTAAATTTCTGTTTTCTGTTGAGAGCTGGCTTTTCATCCAGTAGTGTGCTTTGTTATTCATTGTTAACACTAGGCCAGAAGTTGTTGCCTGTTGAAGCAAGAATAACAAATCCAATTAAAGATCTGGCTTTTGTTTCAGAAATGGGTTTAAATATCAGTAGATTAGAAAAGTAGTCTGTAACTATGAATGCCATATATTCCTACTCTTCCCCTTTTCCCCCGTCCACATGCTATATAAAGGGTGACATGGAAGAGTTGAGAAAAATATTACCTTAGATTTGGTTAGGATTTCAATGAAGTAATTTACAGTATTGTAATACAGCAGAAATGAGCTTGTATATTTTTAATTCACAAATACACCTCTGTTTAGGTGACAAGGCAAGTTCTGTATCTTGAGAAGGCTTTAAAAAGTGTATCATTCCTGGATTATATGTTAACACACAGAAAAATGGGAAAGTTCTGAGCCATTTCAATTATTTTGCCACAAGAGTTGTAGAAGGCAAAAGGACCCAAGCCAGAAAATCCAGAAAATCTGGTACTCGAGGAAATAGAGAATAATATGACCACTGCAATAGTATGCTAACTGAAAGGACTGAGGGGAACAGGAATGGATTTTCTACATGCAATGAGAAAAAAAATGGAAGGAAGGAAGGAGACACTTCAAGTTAAGGAGGGTTTCATTAGTTCAGACAGAGAAATGAAACAGCTAACAGTTTTTT
This sequence comes from Sagittarius serpentarius, assembly GCA_034782735.1. Classification (NCBI taxonomy): domain Eukaryota; kingdom Metazoa; phylum Chordata; class Aves; order Accipitriformes; family Sagittariidae; genus Sagittarius; species Sagittarius serpentarius. The sequence goes on from JAVKLA010000028.1 coordinate 7,139,005, forward strand.
TTAAATTTAGCAATAAACAAAATTCACAGAAAATATAAGAAACTAAAGATAATGAGGGACTTGTAATTACAGATATCGAGTAGTAGAACTAAAAAAGAAGACAAACTGAAAAAATGAGAAAATACACATCAAGAAACAAATCCAGCAGCTAGAACAGTCACAGCTTAGGCTGTTAAAATGTAACTGCTTTGTAGCTAGAAAAGTGGATCTCCTTTCTTTTTTTTTAAGACACTTTATGGGAGATTATATATGAAGACTGTATACTAATTCATTCAGTTCACATAAATACATTTTAGCACTGTAAATATTTTTGAGTTAACATGAATATCAGCAGGTCATGCTGAATTCAGTTTTAGCTCATCATCAGCAATCAATAAAAGATTTAATTCTAAAATATTTGTACTGATGAATTGCTGTAGCAGAAAGAAATAGGGATAAGAGTACTAGGTAGAAAGAATAAAGTATCTTTCATTTATCCCCAAAATAACTGAGATAACAAATAAGTGACTTCTTGTTGTTAGATTTTAAATGCTGATAAGCAGAGGAAGAAAAGGAATAAAGTGTTTAAAAATGAGGGACAGTTTGAAACACAGGTATGAACACACACAGCTTGTCCGTAAGGCAGCTGAACCGCCAGCCTCATCTCACAAGGGATTTAGCCAAGGTGCTGTGCAACGTTGCAGGCTATGATGTTGCTCTGACCCACCACTGTGCCCCTTAGTTGTAGCAGGAAAATCCAATGTGCTAATGCCTCAGCTCATACAACAGTAAAACGGCAGAAACTGCTGAAGAACGAGTTTTAAGGCTCAGATTTGCTTGTACTGCAACACATTTACTTCTGTTACAGTTCACTGTGCACAGTACTAGCTAAAACTGACAAAGAGCATGACTCAGGTGAATGTATTGACTGCAAGCTGCAGCAGCTGAAGAGCCAGCACAATTTGACTCCACCAACACTGATGATGTAAATTCCTGATGGAGAGGAAGGGCTGACAGCAAGGGTGGCAGTGTTATAAATCAGCGAAGCTACATGTGCCGGAGCTTGTGAGTTTGGACTAAAGGAAATACGAACCCCTACATTTATACCTGGATACTTAGATCATGATGAAGAGGGACTTCAGTCATCTTTAAAAACATTAGTTATCACTGCTGTAGACCGTTTCCTTTGCACATATTGCCAAAAAAATTAGCATTCCCCCCAACTATCTCAAAAACATTCAGGGTCTCTGCTTTTCCCCCCACCCCAATTCTGGGGAGAAAAAAGCTCTAAGTAGTTATAGGTACCTGTTACAGAAACCTGTTCGTTTTGGTGGCAGCTCTATTGCAGTAGAGAGGAGCTTTGATTAGCCAACATGTTACTTTTCTAAATATCTCATGCAGACTTACCCTCTCAGTGGCCTTTGTTAATGTGATTATTATGCATTCTCCTTGCCTCATTTTTGGGTCAAATTCTGCCTCTCAAAGCATACAGTGCATTCATAGCAGAAGACCAACAGTGGTACTTCCCAACAGCTAGCAAGACAAGTTCGTAATACCTTTTCTGTTACTCTGTCACATTTTCTCCTTCAAGAGAACAGTGTTGTTTTATAAACAACAATAATGAATATATGAAGAACAATATATGGTTTATAAACATATCATTTCATTGATATTTAAATTCATTTACCTTTGTGGTTGTAGCTGAGAAGACTATAGTAGAAAGAATCACATTTACAGCTAGGTTTTACATAAAGTTTCAGAATAAGTTATAGTTTTACAGAGCTCAAATTCTCCAAAATATTACTGATCTAAAATTTATCTGATTTTAATGTGTTCTTTTCTTACCTAGACTAAATGCAGGCTTTGGAGATAAGTCAGTGCTATTACAAAAAGTAATTATCAGCATTTTAGTAGAGGTTCCTATTAGCCTTTCTATTTATTGGTCACAAGACCATATAGCAGAGGAAGAATTTCAGCTTTATTCTGAATTCTTTGCACATGTTTATGAAATGGCAAATACTAAGCAGAATGTCATAGATTAAGCTGATTTTGCTAGCCTTCTGTTGAGCTAATATGAAGACCAGTATCAGATAAAGAAAATATCCTGCCTGTCCTTAAGTAGCTCAGTTCTTCATCTTATCTTGTTGGCATTTCGTGCCATTGCAATACTACCTGGAATCAAATGTGAAAGTTTCCTCTGGTGCACAGTAAAAAGCTTCCTTTAAGTCTTCCAATGCCCATTTCAGAATTAAAGTAGCAATATTAAGCGGTCTGGTCCTGGAAAAACAATACCAATAGAAATAAAACTAGCTGTAGAATACAAAATAGAGGAAATACCAGTTGCTACACAGAGAGACCATCTCAGAACAGGTTACCATATAGCCTGCACTGTTAAGTACCTGCTCTGGGGGACCAGCTGTGCAGAGCAAGAAACCATGTCTGTAGGAGCTGTGTTCGTGTATGGCAGGAGAATTACAATTTTTTTTCAGAAAGATGGGAGTTCTCTAAATGATACCAAATACACTGAATAAAGCACATTTATTATGAGTCTGTTTTCTTGATTTAGCAAGTGGAAAATACTGAATGCTATCTGGATGCTGACCCAGATAGCACACATATGGGCATATGGAGACCTGCTTAGCATCATCTACCGCACATGACACCCACCAATATTTCATTTCTTCTGACCCACCTCAGTATGAGGCATCCCTTTGGACTCCAAACAGTGGAAGGTCATGAGCTTTTGTTGGATACAATGTGACATGAAGGGTGATTGTAGCATCTACTAGGAAAGCAGCCAAATGAGCTGTTTCTAGTTATTTCTGTCATGTCTGCCATTTCTCAGTGTGGCAAGGTAGAGAATATTTTGCCCATCGTTACCTCACCTCTAGCAACAGGAAAGGACTGATGGGATAAACACAGATGGTGGCAAGAGCTCAGCAAAAAATAGGTATGGGGAGCCCAACTGATGAGAGCAAGAGGTTTTGGAGAACAAGACAGACAGCAAGAAATCATATGCTGGGGAGACGATAACAATTTATAGCACTTTTCCCTTCCCCAGTGTGATTTTAGTTGGCCCCAGGTGTCCTTTTGCCTAGCAGCCATGCTCCTTGTAGTTTCCTTGGTTTATGCCCCACCTGATTTCCACAAATCCCGTTTTTAGGGCTGCAGGGTATGTGGTCCACCCACCCTGCAGTTGTTCTCGCTGTCTGGAACGTGTTACTGACATTCCTCTGCTTTTCATATGCAGTGAATTCTTACCTAAATTGTGAACACATATGCAAATACAAGATAATTATGAATTCTGGCTTTACCTTTCATAAACCAGCAAAAATAGTCTGTTACCTTTCATAAACCAGCAAAACTAGTCTGTTGTCACAGGGTACTTCTGGGAGCTTAGTGTTTGTCCATAATAGCAAATTATTAAGACGGCCTAGGCAGGTCTGGGAGAGTGATAAATGGCACGAGCTATAACTGTCCCAGAAAGCAAGCTAACAATAAAACAACGCTGCAGTTGTGGACAGCTTATAGTCGGACCCTTTGAGCTTTCTGGTACAGCACTAGTATGTAAGTGTGCTCCTTGCTATGTTGTGCTTGCCTTGTACAGAGTGATTTCCTGGCTATCAGTGCTCACCAGAAGACTCTTCTTCATACTGGAACGATGCTGTGGGGAACTGGACACTTCTAGAGCATCTTAGAATCCATTTTTATGAGTTGCCACTTTCCTCTTCTCACTGCAGTAATTACAGGTGACTGTTCACCGAATTCAAAATACGGAGCATGGTTTTGTGTAGATAGAAACCTCTACAGAAGTTTAATAAAGGACACAAAGGATAAGAATTAAAAAAAATATATTAATCTTTATCAGTGTTTCAGTTAGATTTGAAAGTTTATTTTGGCATGTAAGAGTTGGCCAGAAAATTAATAGGTGCTTCACAATGTTCCTAACACAAAAGTGGTTCTTCTGCAGCCATTAGTCATCAGATTTTCTTTACAAAACTGAGTCTAGACTTCGATGGGATCTCATGTCGCATTATACTCCATAATCCTCTTAAGGTTGAGGCAATGATTGGAGAGAAGAACAGTTTTTCAGACTCCAAATACTTTCCCTTTCTTTCTGTCTCTCCTTCCATTGGAAAGTGTTTAGCTTGCATTCCAGAAAAAACCTTCTGTAATTTGATATGCATATTTACATATAAGGGTATAACTTGACAGACATTCTTTATAAAGAGTATACAAAAATGGAGTTCGTGGGTACACCTTATTACTGATTTTTTGATTGTGACCACAAGAAAAAAATAGGTCATGCTGAGGTAATGATGTGCTTGAGGTGTGCTGGTGGTTCAGGCTTTAAGGAATACTTTTTAATGTATTTACTTTAATAAATACCCGCAGAATGAAAGTATGAGATCTCGGGTGCTTCAACAAGAACCTCATGGGGGGCTGGGAGTGGGGAGGAAATGACATAGGATGGGGGGGTGGGATGGCGGGGGTGAAGATAGAGGCAAGAACCACAGGGATTTTTTTTTCCCCCCCCGTCTTTCTTTTTCTCTGCAGTGACTTCCTACTCTTTAACAGCCAGGTCATTGCTTTATTTCACTGTAAAAATCCTTCTTAGTATCTTTTTCTCGGTAAAAGGGGAAAGTTGCCTGTGTTAAAGTGGCCATTTAGCATCTGGCGCCATGAAAGGTACTTCCCGTCTGCCTGATGAGTATTTTACTTCCATTTAAATTTTCGCTGGTACGGCACTCTCTTAAATACCTGAGGAAATTGAAAGCCCATACCTTGACATAGCACCCTGTGACTTCTCGCAATGATTTGATTCTAGGCGTGATTTTTAAAAACATTCCTTTCAGACAGAATGTGAAGAAAGTGTAGATAGGCCTTTTAAAGATGGCGTGTCACAATCTGATCAGATATTTAGTGGATGTCATATTAAATGAGCTAATTTGTTATCAGAAAAATAATCCTCTAATTCTGAAAGAAATTCACTTTCCTGTGTTTCCTTTACATGGCGAGGGGTCTTTGAAATCAAGACTTTTGGCGGCATGGTTCGAGCCTTACCCCACCTGTGGCTTTGAGCTTTCTCCTTCTTTCAGCACTAACTCTAGGCTGGCTGGTGTTGGCTTCTCTATTTATTACAACCAGAAATTCTTAGTTGCGTATAAAGGTGAAGTTCTGTTTTCTCTTAACAAGAAATGCATAGTAAAACAACAGCAACCTAGTGAGTCAGAACTCTAATCTGATTTTTTTAAGAACATGTGCTAGAGTATTTGTGGCCTCAAGGAATGAATTAAGCTGCTCTGTTTTGTATATTCAAGTAATAAGAATTTACTAATTTAATACAGTAAGCAAAGCAAATATTACTTCCCTTCCTCCTTTTTACTTATGACAGGAGATTGTGCATATTAACTGTGACCTTAGTTTAAATGATATGCCATCATCTGAGAGAGGTAATCCTGGAATAACACAGGGACCTTACTTGAAAGTTTCACCTTTCTACCAAAAAGCCTGACAGTACTACTTTTTCATCACAGACAAGGAGAGATTTCAAATCAGCTTATCTTGGGGGCTTCAAAGTCTTCTAATATGCACAGTTTAGGGTAGTAGAGTTTCTTTCATGTGGTTTCTCAGGTGACTTTGCATTTTTATATTTCAGAATGTCAGAGCAACTAGGCTATGCTCACACTGCATGCTCCAGCTGTCAAACTAATGTCAAGTCCTAATTATGAGATTTTTGAGCTGATCCCATGTGACTGGATTTTCAAACCAGAACAGAGGTAACGGGGTACTGAAGTTCAGCAAGTCTTTTTCTGATGGTCAGAAAAGAGCAACACACATGGTCATTGTTGGAATATAATCTAAATATAAAGTCTCTTCCTGTCATCAAGCATTCAGTGTGTGTTCTGTGTACTCCAGAGCATAACACTTAATTCAAAAATTCAAAGAATGCTATTTGCCTAATTTATTCTGTTTTGCATAACTTCCTGTATGATTTATGCTCACATATTAGAAAAAAGATTTCTTGTATATATATGGAAATATTATAGTATTGAAGCAGTTTAGGATCATTTTACTAGTGTATTAGTAAATGCTTCATGTAGCAATCTAATACAGTTGCTGTATCTATAGACAAATATAAGTTTTTCTGCATCACATATTCATAAGAAGAATGCAGAATATGCCCAGGCTTTGTACCTTAGTTCAGCCTACTGAGAGGAGCAGGATGAGCCTCTTCATGTGTATCTTAAATGAACTGAAATCAATCTTTGGAGGTGCCTGCCTCTCTCTTCTGACATAAAGACAGCGTTTTAGACATCTCAGATCCTTAAAATTAAGTGGGAAGAATTTGGGCCTATACCATGGGCTTTGCATGATTTTATTGATGGAAATGAGGGAGGATGGTGAATTTTAGCTGTCACATTCCCCGGCAGCTGCCCAGACCTGTGGGTGTTTTTTTGTCGCGTGAACTGGTGTGAGCCTTGCCTCCTGGAACGGCACCTACTCAGGAGGGCTCTTCCTGGAAATGGGCAAGTGAACTGGGTGCTGTACATTGTCTCCTAAATAGGCTCAGAAAGGTGTGGGATATCATCCTAATGTAGTTAATGCAAGAAAACTACTGCCTGGAAATGTGCACTCATGTGAGTCAAAGTGTTAGTTACTTATGTACCAATAATGCTGCTTTAAGCTTTTATTCACGTGTCTCAAGGCAGAGTTCAGAAAAGGCTGCTGTCATTGTCATTTTACAAAGCCAGAGGTGCAGACAGCAGCGAGCTCTCCAAATGACCTGGCCAGATGCACAAAACTGGCAGAGCCAGCCAGGGCTCTGACCGGGTCACTCTTGCCTGTTGTGCTTGGGATGCTCCTTCCTCGGCCACGGTGCCTCTGCACGGGAAAGGAGGATTATGCACTATGGTAACTGTGATCACCTCTTCCAAAGACAGTTGCATAGCCTGTCCTGTGGATCCGCTGACGTGCTACGTCTGCCTCTGTGGGATCACAGAGCAGAAGAAAGGTCTGTGTCCTGGGCTGCACGCTCAGAGGAACCCAGCAAGAAGTTACATTTTTCTACAGCACGGATGAGCTACAGCGTTGGCTCTGGCATGTCTCCAAGGGTCCCCTCTCTCCTTGTGTGACCTGCTATGTAAGGTCTCACAAGCTGGTCCAAAAAAAAAAAAAAAATGAGGTGCCTGTGCATACTGTCAGCGCAAACACTGATGGCAGCAACTGAGAATATACAAGAAATCTGTATTTGTTGAGTGTTTAGATTAAGAGTCCCAAAATACTTTTTAATATATATTTTAAAAAGTCTCAAACTTTTGACAAGCTATGAAATACCGTATCTTCAATGCAGACAAACTTTAGTAACAATGTATTCTATGAAATAACAAGCGAAGAAGGAAGGATTTTGTTTGTTTGACCAGGAAAAAAGTTACCCCCTCAGTCATCCTATACCAAAAAATTTTGGGGCTGAGAAGTTTTTTCCTTGCTGTGTTACCTTATTTATTTGTCTGGATTTTGTCTGTCAGATTACAATGTTAGGAGCTATGAACTACTTGACAACTCCACATGATGAACTTAAAGTTCAATACAGGGCTTTCAGTTCCTTCTTCGATACTCGTGAATACAAGGCAGGACTGCAGGGGAGAGGACCAGTGTCCTTTGAAGTCTCTCGCACCAGGAGGCTGATACTGGTGACAGCTTCAAAAGCCTCCTACTAATAACCTCAAGACCCTAGCTGCCACTCAGCAATATTTTGTTGCCTTTAGTCCCTCACATTCATTTCATCTTTATTTTTGTGATGAAGAATGAATGTCCTTCAAGCCACGAGCTACATCTCAGAGGACAGCCAGGCTTATAAACCAGTGGATACAAAAGAAATAATCAAACAACATTTCCAAACTCCAGTCTTCAAACCCCGAACTCTTTTAGGATAGGAAGATACGTTATTTTTTAAATAAAGTACATACGAATTCAGGAGGGAAATAGGGTTTATAATTCTATCTACTTGATGCATTGCAATAATTCTCTAATAAAGAATATATTCTAAAATATTCTGGTCTTTTTTTTTCTTTAAACTGTTGGCAAAACATCTATGTATTTGTGCTTATCAATGTGTAGAAAGTGAGGTTCTGTATCTTTAACAGGAAATTCTGCTCATACAGAACCATGCCAAATGGTCATCCTGCTCCTTAATGAGCAAAGGGCAGACACTCAGTGAGGTTGAAAACAATACAATGACTAAACAGAAATGATGGCAAAATATTGTAGCGCTGGCAACAGTCCTTCATGTCATGGGAAGTTCATACATTTTATGCCCTTGTGACAGTGATCTGAGTTAGGAGCTGAACCAGAAATGTACAGAGCGTAAAATTCAAGAATAGTAACCCAAACCAAAAAAGCAAAGCAAGAAAGAAACTAGCACTAAACAATCCAACAAGCTTTTTCCAGGTTGATATGAAAGGCTAAATACAAATAAGTTGGAACTATCAAAGACTTCGCCTTAGTGGAGATACTAGGTACTAAACAATCTTTTAAATACACTTCTTTGATATTAACATCTGAGGCATAATTGTTATGCATTGCTAAATCATTCTAAAGGTTTCAGTTAAGGTCAGGGCTCTCTGGGAATGGCTTTCAGATTCTACAGCATTTCATTGCAAGAGATGAACAATTCTGTAGCAAAACTGGTGGAATTTTTTTAAAGTAATTTATATTTCAGAATGAATAGTTGCTGTCTGAATGACTAACTTTTTAGTGAAGTGAAATATAGCTATGGTATCGGGTTTTCTGAAGAGTCGGGAGGATTATATAGCTACAGATTTATCCTTGCACTTTTTATTTTTGCTTTTTGTTTTCATCACCAATTCATATTAGAAAATTTATTTCTTTTTTCTTTTTTTTGTTTTTCTGTCCTCTTTCTTTTCTTTGGAAGCCTGGATTCTCATGTAATGCTACTTCTGGAAAAGGATGGATTTGAATCAGGGTTTTTGCTCATATTTGTAATTGAAGGGTACCTTATTTTTCTTTATATATATTTTGGGAAATAGAAACCAATGGAGAAGTTATTTTTTTCCACTTGTTTACTCATAATGGTCACAATGGTCATAATTTAGATTATGTGAAGCCATAATAAATATTGACGAAGAAAAATGGGAGATTTGTCCTGCAAATGCCTGTAATACTTGTAAAATTAATACAGCTTTGCACAGGAAAAAAAGGATCTAATCCATGGATTAATGGTTTGAATTTATCTTTTGCACTTTACGCTTGGTGAGGGTAAATGATCAGGACACTTTTAAAAACAGTATTTTCAGAATTCATTTGAGGAAGCTTCTCACTCACGAGGAGAGGCAAGAGGCAATGGAAATATGAGAAGTTTGAGACATGAGTGATGCTTGTTTGCCCTGCCACCCCCTTCTGCCTCCTCCAACAGAAGGAAGAATGTAGCACCAAGATCTGGTTCTTAAGAGAGCCTTAAAGTGCCACAATCCCAGTGCAATAGAACTATTTCAAGGCAAAGAAACGGGAGAGAGTAAACTAGTAATTGTATCTACATTTTAAAATATTTGCAGTCTGAAAAGATAGCAAGCTATATGGAGAATAACAAGTATAGCAACTATCAAAACTGCGTATTAGACAGAAATAGGGTCCTAAATTGTAATGAGAATGAAAAGGCTGAAGTCCTGAAAGCGCTGCATTGCAGGTAAATATCTGGCAGTACTAAAGAAGGGAGATATATAGATACAGATACAGAGAGATATATAGCAGGTGTTCCAGGAGAAAGCTGGCTTCTGGATTAGGTTACAGAAGGTGCCACATACCATCAAGCTGTGCATGGTAAAGTTGTTTTTCTGTTGATATAGTGCCAGACTGTGATGTCCTTATTTGCATGATGACTAGAAATGAAATACTGTTATAGTGTACAAATCAGTAGAATTACATTACTGAGGCTGAGCAAGGGTACATGAACTTGTTCAAAAACTTTATTTGAAATCTTCTTCCGGTGGCTATTTTAAGTAGGAAGATTGCTATTAAGAAGTACCAACATGCTCTAATAGAAAACATAAAGACAGATCAGTGATGTAAGTTATTAATTTGCCTTTAATGACTATTTCAGACAGGAACTGGTTGTCTTGGAGGTGTAGTCTAGTTTCTGTCTTGTTTTAAAATTTATCTTGCTGTGCTCTTTGATTAAGACTAAGCTGTTCTTGGTTTTTATTGTTTTGTTTTTTAGGTAACAAGTGACTGCCTCTCTTCAGTGTCTTCCTGATTTCATACAATAGGGTTTTCTTTTTAACATTAGAAATTATATTCTAATTTTAAAAACTGGGTTTAGTCACAGTTTACTGTACTAACACATGCAATTGCTAGAGCAGAGAAACAATTGCTTGAGTATGTTTTATTTTTTATGATCTCTCATTCACAGTACGTTCTGAAGTCCTGTGCAAAATTTTTGGAAAAATAAAAGAAGCACAGCCCGTAAAATCATACAGTTGCTCTTTTCTCTTTTTGAACACCCCTACAAAATAGACATCATACTATGAAAAATTTCTTTTATTTCATTTATTTTGTCTGAATCAGTCAGTAGTTGCACAGTTGAGAGTAAGGCTGTTGCCGTCTCAGTCCTCAGCACTGCGTGGTTGCTCAGTGGTCAGGGTCACCCCGGTACCGGCAGGTGTAGCAACTCTGCCCTGCGCCGTGCAAATAGTCTTTTTCACAGTCATTTGAATCAGGGGTATCAATTCCCCTGTTGCTCATATTCTGTTGTTGAAGTCTGATCCTTTATGCCAACATCAGAAGGAGACAAGAAACTCAAAAATCTGGTTAGGAAGTACTATTCACAAAGTGGTATTATTCCTGAAAAGGAAAACAACTTTTTCTTACTCAGTGTGAATATTCCCTGAGCCTTTATTCAAAACACTTTACTTACTTAAGTATGAACGTTTTTCTCTTTATGTCTGTTTGCTGTGCTGGCCCTGGGTCCTGTGTAAAGGGGGTTTCTACTCCCCGAGGCGCCGCCATCTTGCCTGAGGGGCTCAGCTGTGGCCGGTGGTGGGGCCACTGGAACCGGCTGGAACCGGCTGGGTCTGGCACAGGGCAGCCCCCGCCGCCCCTGCAGACCCCCCCAGCTGACACCTGGGCACCTGCACCTGGTACAAAGGCATGAGATGTGTCCTTCAACGTGGCCTCTGATTCCAGTACTGGCAAAGTCCTCCTAGGTCCTACCAGTCCTACCACCTCCAGGGGCGTAAATCTCAAATGATTTATTAAGTAAGCTCAGGGTGTGGAAGAGGATAGAAAATGGGTTGAAATCTTTTGCCCTGTTGCAGATGGTGTCAATAACTAATGAGGCGTCTGGAACAACCCTCTGCTCAGTGAACGGCACCTGTACACCTTCGCGTGTTTCCTCCAAATTCTCCACAGTAACGTGTCTTGCTGTTTAGTGTTTAGTATTAATTTTGTACGCCCACTGCTTTTCACAGCTGTTTCACTGGAGCATCATATGAGTCTCCATCTTTGAAGCTGACTGGTGATATGACTGAAATCCAGGTATTTTATCTTATTGATCCACTTGGATTTTTATTTTCTTTAACTTCTCTTTGAAAATGTCTGCTAATGGGTATGTTCTTCCTGTCATGACTGACCTTCCTTACTGATACCTTCCCGTTAGAACTTCATGCTTACTTCCCAGGAGTCACCAGCTTTTTCTCATTTACTTCCTGGAGAGAATCAAAATGGCTTTTAATCATCTCTGAAACGGTTTCCAAAGCCAGCTCTCTCCATGGACCTGCAGGGAAACACATCAGGCAAAGCTGTCACGTCCCTGGAGTTTCTTCCTGTGGAAAAGTTCATTAACGATGGCAGCACAGGGAAAAGCTGACACTGTCATTATTTTTCTCTAACATATCAAGGACAAACAAGATTATCAAATAAGTAAACATAATACAAAACAAAATAAAACTGAATGACATAGTAGTTGTCTTTCCCAGACATGCCTCCCCCCCTTGGTTTTTTATTCCTACTGTCATGTTACAAACCAGGGCACCAGTACATTCTGTAACACACAAAGGTCCCTGCTCCCAGCCATATTCCCAAACCTGCAGAGTTCCCAAAGTCTGCAGGAAGTCAGCCCTGCAGAAGTCAGAAACCAAACAAATGGAAATTATGATTCTTCCAGTGTTTTTGTTTTTTTCCCTGGTTTTGAAGAGCATGCCAATGCATCATTGCATTTAAACAAAACTCTAGGTCCAACTCTTTCTAACACTCAAGCACGTACCTAAATGGTATTCTGAAATCAAGACTGACTGGAGACAGTGGAGTGAATGTAAAACTCATGAAAGCAAATGCAGTTCTTACTAAATTTCTCAGGAACAAATTAATACCTGACTTAAGTGGTGCTAATAATGACATGTGGAGTCTAGGAAGGTCTGAAATGTAAACCAGAGTAATTTTCACTACTTGGAAGGTGTGCAAAACAAACACATTGTTTTGGCTTGATGTTTACAATCATACCATGAAAGGAAACCTCTTTTTGCTCTTGATGCTGTGATAATTTAGATTGTAAGGGCTAGAGCGAAGTCATTAACCAACTATAGTTCTAATCAAAGTGGATCAAAATCAATTATCTTCTATTTTTCAAGATACGCTTCTGAAATTTTGAAAGCAAACCCCTCAGTGAAAGTCACTACCTAAGCACATTTGCTATATGTAGCTTTGAGAAACAGTAGCCTCTGCTGCATACGCAGAGAATATTTTCTTGATTTCAATTTATTCAGTTAATTAAATCAGATTACTAGGTCATTCACAGTTGAATCCACTCACTAAAAAGACTACTTTGCTTAATGTCAGTTTAAATTAAATCAAAAATATTTTATGATAAATGTAAGTTTACTGGGAACATTTGAGGTCTTATTTTCTTTTGTGTATGTTAATATCATCAGTGAGCCCTTAGACTATCAGACAGAGTAGAAGTTAAGTTGCTGCCCGGTAATTTGTATTCTACAGACTTTTTCAACTGTATTTCCTATAGTTTCGTCTACAAATTAAAATTACTTAAGTCAGCACTTTCACTGCCCTCCTCTGAAGTTCTTGCTGCTCATTTCCGCTTCTGTGCGATACAGGACTTTGTGCTGTCTGGGCAACGAACAAAGCTGTGGGATGATTTGGATTAAAATAAACTTTTAAATATGTGCATTTATGCATCTACACACACAGAGTATTATATGTATATATGTATATTTTTCTGGATTATCTAGATCAACATAAATGCACTGTTTGACCATAGAACTGTAGTTAAAGACTGCAGATAAATGGCTGAAACTATGCGAAGGTAGGAGGGAGACTGGATTACTTCTTTTTGTGTCATCACCATCTTTCCTGACATAAAAAGTATGTTAATTGTAACCTTAAGCTGTCTCTTCACTGCAAAGAGATGTGTGCTGTTTTATCAAGGTAAAAAATAGAGATCACGAATCTACTGTATAAAAAGGCACGTGAGGTTTTTGCTTCTGTATGACTAGTAAATGCCGGTAAGATGCACTCTGGTTTGGAGCTTACCTAGAGTCGCTAATATGAGCAGAAACTAGTGCCTCATTTCCATGAAAATGCTTACTTAGAAGAACATGCACTCAGTAATTGATTTATCTTAATGAGATAATTCATCTGATTTTACTTAAGGTAAAAGTATCTGGAGTTTTTTTCTGTTGATTCCTGAGGGTATAGAAAGCTGACCTGGAATTTTCTAGCTTTAGTTTTTAAAATTCCCACTTCACTGTTTTCTAGACAATATTACAAAGTTGTCAAAGTATCCTCTTTCTGATTAAATAAACTTCTTAGATTTAGATGTTAAGCTTAACGTCGGGGGAGGGGGGGGAAGAGAAAAACGTGAACTAGAAGTGCAATATGACAACACTGACCTCAGCTGCTTTTGGGAAGTAAAGTAGGAGAGTTTTCAGCTGATTAAAATTTTCAAGGTATTACGTTTTGTTATCAAATGAAATTATGTTTTTTAATAGTTCACATTCTCATAGTATGGGAAGAATCTATGATTCTTTGCATATTTATGAGAAGGAATGTACATGTCCATCATATTGCTGAAGAAACATTTATCAGACACTTAGATATTGTCCCTTTTAGAAGTAGTTTGAAAGCAGAATATTTGACGTTTATTGCCTCCACAGAAAACAGAATCAGCAGTAACATTTTGCGCTGCATATTTCAAAGCAATGGATATCTATGAGCTGGATAATGCAGTGTGCCCCCTTATTGCACATGCTAGTGAATATGTAAACAGGGAGCTCAGCTGCCGATGGCATTTTTTAGAGCAAGCTTCTGCAAGTTTGGGGTTTTTTAGTAGCAAAGCAGACTTGTGTAGCTACCACCTACTCTGCTTGTTCCCATATCCACCACCGCATGGCTCCTTTAGAGCAGACACCTCCACGAAGTTTTCTTTTGAATGAACTGTGAACTGTCTGAATTTAAAAGAACATTTCAAGAACCTCACACGTTATTCTGATGCATGCTTTCTAATTTCACTAAATCTTTTCTTCAGTTCCTTTAGCATTTTAAAAATACAGTTGGAAAACAAAATCCTGTATGTACACAGATACAGTGACCTCCATCTTTCTTAATAGATTCTTACCGAGTTGAGTCCTGAGCTGCTCAAAGCAATTCGGAAAAGATGCATCAAGGGCCTATCAAATGCTTTAAGAGTGTAATTGTTAGTAATTGTGTGTTACACAGTTGCATCACTATGGTTATATGCACCTGCACTGTCTCCGATCTTTTTGGCTACAGCTGGCAGTTTATTTGATGGTCACTTCACAGCCCTGATTCACTGTTTTTGTGGGTATGGGATTCTGGCCATTTGTGATTTGTTTTATTCACTGTGGTAAAGCTAAAAAATGGATGCCTTGAAGTGTTACAAAATTACCATGTTGCTCTTCCAGCATTTATAAATAAGGGATTTAATATTTCAGACAGCTCTAACCCTTATGATCACTACATTTGAAACAAACCAATGAGATTAGGTTGTGGAGATCAAAAAGCAAAATTTCATGCAGGGAATTACACAACAGACAGTAGCTGAGCAGCTAAAACTTCTATATAATGCACATTACACTAACAGTTCAAAGCACTAAGATTAATTTCTTCTTATATTGAATTCCAATTATAAATGGTACTTCAGAATATTTTTAGAAAGCTTTTTAAAAATCACTGGGTTTGCACACCTCCAAATTTATGGACATAAAATTACTGAAGATATTCATTAAAAATCATACTAAGGAAAAAAAGGTTTTTATGAGCTTTTGATTCCTCAAAGCACTGAGTTATGCAGTTAACTTCAACTGAAATGGATGGAAGTTTAGTACTTATGTAAGAACTGAAGGGTCTCAAGACAAAGATGTGAACTGAGTGCCAGTGTAGACACTCATACGCTGTTGATGGAATAAGTCCAAGTGCTTTGCTCAGCTGGCATCTAAAAGGGTGGAGGCCCTTGTGAGGAGGGCAGGATGATTAATTCTAAATCTATATCAGTGTTTTCAAAGTTAGGGACATTAGATAGAAATTTTATTTTGCATAAATTGTTTCGCTAGAAATGAAATAACCTTCCTCATGTCAGAATCAAAGAATTTTCTTCCCCTCAGCCATTCATTTTACTAGATCTTACTATGGGCTTTTTTTGAGGCATATAGTAAGAATACATGGAAATGGATAGGATTTGAGGGGGCACATAATGTTCCTGTTTGTACTGTTGTATGAGAAATCTGCAGAGAAAGTAACATGGGCTAAGTAGGTATGAACCATTACATACGCAAGCCTACAGGGCCAGATGGGATCCACCCAAGGGTACTGAGGGAGCTGGCAGAAGTGCTCACCAAGCCCCTTTCAATCATTTATCAGCAGTCCTGGCTAACCAGGGAGGTCCCAGTTGACTGGAGGTTAGCAAATGTGATGCCCATCTACAAGAA
>JAVKLA010000028.1:7155057-7223980 GCA_034782735.1 Sagittarius serpentarius
GGGCCGACGCCAACTGTACGAGGTTCAACAAGGCTCAGTGCCGGGTCCTGCACTTGGCTCACAACAACCCCATGCAACGCTACAGGCTTGGGGAACAGTGGCTGGAAAGCTGCCTGCCAGAAAAGGACCTGGGGGTGTTGGTCAATGGCCGGCTGAATATGAACCAGCAGTGTGCCTAGGTGGCCCAGAAGGCCAATAGCGTCCTGGCTTGTATCAGAAATAGTGTGGCCAGCAGCATGAGGGAAGTGATTGTCCCCCTGTACTCGGCACTGGTGAGGCCGCACCTCGAATACTGTGTTCGGTTTTGGGCCCCTCACTACAAGAAAAACACTGAGGTGCTGGAGCGCGTCCAAAGAAGAGCAACAAAGCTGGTGAGGGGTCTGGAGCACAAGTCTTATGAGGAGCAGCTGAGGGACCTGGGGTTGTTTAGGCTGGAGAAAAGGAGGCTGAGGGGAGACCTTATCGCTCTCTACAGCTACCTGAGAGGAGGTTGTAGCAAGGTGGGGGTCGATCTCTTCTCCCAAGTAACAAGTGAAAGGACAAGAGGAAATGGCCTCAAGTTGCACCAGGGGAGGTTTAGATTGGATATTTGGAAAAATTTCTGCACCAAAGGGGATGTCAAGCACTGGAACAGGCTGCCCAGGGAAGTGGTGGAGTCACCCCTGGAGATATTTAAAAGACATATAGATGTGGTGCTTAGGGATGTAGTTTAGTGGTAGACTTGGTAGTGTTAGGTTAATGGTAGGACTCAATCATCTTAAAGGTCTTTTCCAATCTAAATGATTCTATGATTCTGTGATACTGTGATTCTCATTTCCATGATGCTGGAAAAGAAGAAAAGGAACAAGAATATCTATGGCAACTAAAGTTTAATAGAATTATTTTCATATTCCTAGTGTTAGTTCTTCTCTGTACCCTATGCCAGCAATTTCACCAGTTTGTGAAGATCAGCTTTCTTTTCCCATCTTGCCATAACTGGAAGTTGTAAAATATGCCAAGACATTCAGTCCTCAAACAACATTTTCATTAAAATATTTGAGAAAAACTTTATAGGTTATTTTCATTCTTCTCTTCCCCCTTCCGTCCCCCCTCGTATTTAATTTGGGGGGAGGGAGAAAAAAAAAATCACAGTCTGCTCCATATGGTGCAAAGAAACAGATAGTTACTCAGTTCATTTTAGTAGGGTTTTTGATACTGGATAGACAGCTGCAAGCAGCAAGGACTAGAGTTGATTAAAATAATTTTGGAGATGCACCCGTAGAGTTTTGTGATGTTTTCTGCCCCCTTTTTTTTTTCATCAAGGAATATCCACTAGTGGTTAGTGGCAGTACAGGCTCTTTAGAACTTCTTTGTAGTATTTTTAGATAACATTAAGTTAGAATATTATAGATCAGTTGTTATTGTACTTAGCCCTAACTGCGCATGATAGCAAATACAGCCTGCTAGTTTTGCTCTGAAGAAGTGTTAGGTTGGAAATTTTCAGCCAACTTGCTTTCTGTTCAGTGATGCTAATTCAATGAAACTAATTGTTGGTATGAATGGTTAAGTTTTGACAAATCTGTCAAATTGATGTTTACTCAGAAATCTTGAAATCTTTCTGTTAAGTTTTAAATGGAACAAAATCCATTCTTTCAATTCAGAACTCTTAGGTTATTGAGCCTATTGTGGTAAAGAATAGTCAGATCAAATATAAGAAGTAGCTGTAGTCAGAATAACAAATTCTGCCTTTTCAAGAGAGGGAGTATTTACAACAAAACTGTTTTTAAGATGTTGCATTCTATTCTCAGCTTGAAAAGAATTACTTTTAAATGTTGTATTTTTAGTGTGCATGTAATCTGTTGGCCAGATAATTTTGTCATTCCTGTTCCTTGCCATGTATTAAGTCTTTTCCCCGTATCAGCACATGATGAAGGCAGTTCAATATCCTGTCTCTGATACATGTCTGACAGTCAGACGCAGCACTGATTTTCCATCATCATCTTCTGTGTCTATCCATATTTAGAGTGTCAGTGCCCTTAATGCACATATGCAGAAAGAATAAATACCATTGAATTGTCCATGTTGGATGTGACATAGTTTGAGATGCTCTTGTCATACTGCAGGAACTGCTAATGATATTTTGTTGGCTGTTAGTCTTTGATATATAAGCAACAAAAAAATTTTATCTATCCTTCATATATCAACTTGGAAAAGGGATAGGAAATTAAAGCTCAAGTGTCTAGCTCAACAGAAATGTAAGAGTTCTGAATGAGTTTTGTTACATTTGTGTTATAGCACTACAGCAATTTTCTATTGGATTTTCTTTTAAGTGGCAGCTTTGAAATTGATTTGTACTTTATTGTGATGTATGTAAGTGTGAAGATCCCAGAGAAATTTAAACTTGTAAGTTAAACCCTGAATTAGTAGTTGAGGAGAAAACTAGAGATCTCACTAATGGAGCTCGAATAACCCAGTGTCAGCATTGCAAAAAAAAAAAGTGAATTTTAAAAGCGTTTCCCTTCCTCTAGGGAAAAACACAACAAAGACATAGGTGACCACTCACAAAGCTTAGTCAATCTTTTTGTTATTAACTTACATACATAAAGTGCGTGTATGTCTTACCTTAGTTTATCTGACAGCTCCATTTTTGTAATGTTTACTTTAACACACACAGTGCTTTGCTAAATATAAAAAAATACATTTTTTTCTCTGATGTACTCTGCAGAATGTATCTCAAAGATAACTGCTTCAAATTGCAAGTTAAGGTAGTCATTTAAGGTCACAATTGTACATCACATTCTGTCTAAAAGAGTCAGTCGATAGATTCTCAGCAATCAGTAACGCAAAGGCTGTTTATATAATTCTGTCAATGTGAATTTATGTTTTTTTCTTTTTTGCCTTCCTTTTTTTATGTAGACTTTCTGTACAATGTGTAAAAAAGATTACACAGAAACAACAGATTCAGGAAAGACATTGCACTGTTATTACAGAAAGGCTCAGGAGCACTGCGTATTTGTATACAGTCAAACTCTGGAAACAGGACAGAACTGGACTATGTGGCATGGCCTCCTTCTTGATAGAAGATATGGTGACTCAGCCAGTGGATACAGTTTAGCCCAGTAGTAAATTAATAAGATTTGCAAACAGAATATTTTTAAACAAGCCTCGTCCTGAATATGGTTCTCCCCTAATAATAAGGGAAAATAATTTGAATTACTCAGTAATTAAAGTACTGTTTAAATAAACAATAAAGGTAATAATCTGCTTATTTTCAGTAGTGTATTTCCTCTCCTCCATGACCTTCACTAATTTCCCAGGTCATTACTAATTTCCTTTTTATTTCAACTAACTCCCATGTACATCTATAGATTTGACTCTAATTTTTATTGAGAACAGAATGAAAAGTGTTGCCTCAGGGTTTTATCAACAAGATTTTTTTGTATTAGTAGTACACAATTTATTATTAAATAATATTACTTGACTGGTTTTGTCCATCTCAAGAGCTAAGGAGTACACACAAATCTAATTCTGAAGTGAAGAGAGTAACAGAGTTAGCTTTAAGATGTGCGGACTGTTGCACACGTTCCATATATATCAATTACATTTTTCCTGTTCCCATCTCTAGGATTCCCAGAACTGTCTTCTAATGGTTTTAAGGAATACTATCTGATTTAATTTCCAGATATTTTTATAACAAACTGTATAGCCAAAATACCACTGACTCTTAGCCATAATGGAAATTTCTAAAGAGCGGGTGAGAAGATGATTTTGTAGCTAAGACTTGGCTTATTTAGGAACAGAGTAGAACCAAAGAGCTGAACCTGTGCTACCAAGGAAATCTGGGTAGCTGTGCTGGTGGTCAGTGACTTCCACAGCCAGTTGTTCTCATCCCAGCACAGGGGATATATACTAACAGGGCTGAAACTCACCTTTATTATGCTCTTTAGCTTGTCCCTAGATTGAGGACACTGATGTAGGTGTAGGGGCTAATCTGGGCCAACCCAGAAAATCAGAGTCTTCCTAAGCCCAGGTCTTCCTCCTCTCTCTTGCAGACACTAACATCTTATTTATTTATTTTTTAATACTATATTGGCCATGGATGGCTAGACAAACTTATTCTAATGATTATTCTTATTCTTATTCTAATGATGGGCTAAATTAACATGTACTTCTGTACTGTGGGGGACTGATCCTTGTCCTTCTTAATCCACCAGCTTCTTTTTGTTATTCTTCTTTTATGTTGTTAGTTTGTTCTCACCTAAACTATCCTGCAGACAAAGTTCAAGCACAGACAATGGAAATAAACAGATGGAACACATGGTGCCAAGAAGCTGATACTGTATTCTCCGGCAAGATAACTAGCAAGCCTGAAGGCGGCTGCCCCTGTTTATCAAATCCTCTTGATCCCCGGGGAGTTACAGGTGCATTGGTAGCATAAAAACAAATAAGAAAGAATTCAGGAAGGAAAAAGAGAAATTATTATTTTCATTTAGAAGAAGCAAAGAATATCCGAACTACCTAGTCAGTAACAGATGAGAAGGAAAGCAGTCTGAACTTATTTTGTGGACATAAACACAAAGTTTGGTATTTAATTAAAGATGTGAGAGAGAAGCACAGTCAGTCTTTGGAATTAAAGTATAATTTAGAGGAGAACATGTTGTAAGGGGTTTGCAATTTGGGTATGTTTCGAAGTCCCCAAGCACTCCAGGAATCACAGATGCCTATGGTGGATTTTCAGCCCTGTCTGTCTTGGACATTTCCAAATTTCTCTTCTAGATGCGGGCTGCCTACAATTGCCTCTGCAGTGGATTTTGCTTTTCTAGTATTACTGTTCACAGAAGACAATTCAGAAGCTAAAGCTGCTTTAAATATATAGCTGCTAGCTGATTTAACAGTGTTGGCTCAAAAAAGCTTTACGTCTGCACTTTAATAACAGCGGGGCTTTTTATCTGCTCTAATGCCTCAAGCATTCTGATTCAAGCCAGATACATATGTGATGGTGGATCCAGTGGCCTCAGTCAGGAGTGAGCTGCATTACACACCATGCACAGGAGGGTTTCAGCCCTGGAAGATCCAAGAATCTGACCTCTCGCTCCTGCAAAAGCCTCTGCAGATGCCTGGGTGAAGGAATGATGCACAGCATTGCAACTCCATAGTTCAGTTTGCATGGTAGAAAACTAAAATTCTTTCAGGCACTGAGGGACATAAATATGTGGCTTTCCTGGATTCAAAACACAAATCACGGCTGGTTACAGGTGAATGGAGTGAATGTGATCATTTTGTGTTGCTACCTAGAGAAGCAATGCCTAAGAGTATTCCCTTTTTTTAACCGTTAACATAAATGCTCTCAAGCATTAACACAAGCACTCTTTCACACTCTCTCCTGGTATCTGCCACCTTTATGGACTTGCTTGAAAGAATATGCTATCTGAAAGATGCCACATGTGGCATTGACAGGCAGCTATTCAGAGTATGGCAGACAGCCAGTAAATCACTCAGTTTTCTGTCCTTCCAGCCATATCTTACAGAATCTACAATTTCTGCCTTTGCAGTATACTTCAATGTCAGAGTTTATGTCCTCTTTAAACTTTTATATGTGAAGGTGACAAAAAAGATACACATTCTCTTGCTAATTGATTTTTCTCTCCTTTCATAGCTCAAGTGCACAAATCCCAGCACGTGTTACCAAGTCTCTCGCGGTCTTTCCAAGTAGAGTGCAAAGCAGGTTTTTTCTTCTCTAGGAAGGGAAAAGAAAAAAAAAAAATGTTTTTTTACAAACCAGGTCTTTGGGTCATTCATATTACTAGCAGTTTGTTCAAAATCTGTGGAAAAATCCTCATACCTGAAATGAAATTTTCAGTTCTTGCCAGAGTGTAAACCAATAGGAAAAAACGTAACTTTTGCCTATTTTCATGTACATTCATTTTTTCAGCTGTTCAAATGTTTTTGGCAGTGAACCAACTCCTCTAAGAGAAACTGCTACAAAGACTGCATTAAATACGGTAGTAAAGCTTCTGTGTGTGTTAAAGCTTGTAATAAAAAACAATCAGTACTACCTGTTCTGCCAAAGGGTCAGTCTAGCCCAGAAATTGCCTACATCAGTGGATATACATGAACATCCAAGAAAGAGTAAGAAAAGGTCAAGCGCATACAATACCTACTCTATGAATGTTTATATTACGACCACATAATTTGATATCATTAAACAGCACTTTCACGAGTTAACACCGATTATGCCCTCGGATGCTGTGGTGGAACCTGTTTTCAAAAAACACTGATCTCTGAAATTTCCAGTGTCTGTGGGATGGCTCATATTGACCGGATGGACCCAATTTTAGAGGATCTAAATCTTTATCACATAACTTAATATTTAAAGCTCAGGAATGCAAATCTATTGTTATATAAATAGGAATGCATCTGAAACAGAAATGATGAATTTAAATGTGGTGTGTAGGCCACAGAAAAGTTTGAGCTGTGGCTGTTTCAGTGTCTCACATATACTTCGTAACTGCTTAATTCTGGGCTGACCTTAAAAATAGGGTATCGTAGTCCCTGTTCTTCCTCCAATGTAATTTTATGTTAAATAGTACCAGCATGTGGCAAAATATTAATTCCTGAGCACCTTTTGTTTTGCACAGTGGTTTCTAATGGATGTTCTGAACTCCAAATGGGATCTGTTTGTTTTCCCTTGTCTTAGCTATAGATAGCTGTAGTAAATATTTTTCGTATGCAAACTCAAATTCGTCACGGTGAGATCCAGATTTGCGAATCCTCTTGCCTTCTATGCTACTTCAGGGATAGAAGGCATCATATGTATTTCCTGGCTGGCCAGAGCCAAGGGTACGTGGGGTTACGGATGCATCTCACTCGGGGAGCCTGCACGAGGCCAGCCAGCAGACATGGGAAATGCACACATTCCACGTGTCCGGGGCCCTAAACCAGATTCTGAACTCAGTGGGATTGGTTTTGCCTTCACGGAAGGAAATGGATGAGCCTTAGGGGTGCTGGGAAGTGCTGTGGGTGAGCCCCTGCCCAGCAGCCACAGCCTGGGTCCCACCAGGGAGTGTGGCCAGGCTGGGTTGGGCTGGGGGGAGCGTGGGGCACAGGCCCTGGGCAGCGGGGGTGCCAGGGCCCCGCCGTGCGCCAGGCCCCTGACAGCTGCGATCCCTTTTTCCTTTGGGAAAATGGGTTTAGTTAAAGGCCAGAGGTGACAATCTGTTTGTCTTCAGCATTGGCTGTGGAGTTTTAACAGCTCCTGACTGTACATGTGACCACTCCCGTGAGTTTTTATACATAAGCACTGAAGGTGAGGGACTGGAAATCCGTGTAAAACTAAAGAAATTAGTTGTCTTAATAACAGTAACAATTGCAGTGTAGACCTAACTGAGCCAAATTTTAATGCCTCTTCCATGTCTTCTAAGAAGATACAGAAAGTCTCGTGTGTTGGGTCAATTTTACATTGCGGAAGCACAAGAGATTTTCAGGGAAGACGAAAATCAAACAGAATGACAGCTCCCACTATTTGTAGCAGGCATTCAAGAAACAAAAAAAAACCCAAAACAACAAAACAAAACAACAGCCAAGAAACCCCAATCAAATGATTGTAAGTCCATATTTGCATTTGGCAGATTTTTTTGGCAGAGAGGAGGGTAAGTCTAACCAACAACCTGTCATCGCCTAAGTTAAACTCAGGTGCTACCACTTGAAACGGTACACATTCTTTAGCAGGCCCATTCCCTTCCCGATTAAATCATTGGTGTGTTGCAGTGTGGCAGCAGGTTTCAACAGTTTTTACCTGTAACTGTGACCTGGGAAATCTGGACATGCCGCATTTGGTTATTAATTGCCAAGCATATTGTCTTGAAACAACAGAAGAGTCCTTGTGAGTCTTTTCCACAGATGAAGTCGTCTCCAGGAAGTTTTTCTTCTGAGACTTCAGAAGTAAAATGTTAAACCAAATATTCACAACAAAATAAAAGTCTCTCTGCCTGGCATGAAAAGTGGAAATGGTCCCAAGGTGATACGCAACAACCCTCAGTAACAGTAAACAGAGTTACAGCTTCCTTTTGTCAGTTTAGTCTTCAACTTAGATTTAATTCTATTTTGTCATTTTCAGCACTGTTCAGTGTTTCGATTCTGAGATTAATGGATTTAGATAAAATGTAGTTTGAATGAAGGAAAGATTTTCAATGGTGTATTTTTAGAAGAATCGGGCTTTAGAGAAGGGGCAATTCTGCTAGGGGAAGGGATTGACTTCTCCAGGGTTTCCCGGCAAGCTGCTGGCAGGACAAGAAATAGCATCTTGGTTTCCTGGGGCTGTGCCTGCTGTTCTGTCCAGCAGCCTCCATCGCTGCTTTTTATAAGTAACAGTCACAAAAAGCAGGGCCAGGAAAATACCTTCATCATAAACCAATAAGTAAGATGTATTCAAATCCTTCCAGCAATTGTTGAGCTATTGATTCACAGTCATCCCTCAAAACACCAAGCATGAGGAGCAGCAACTCTTTTCATTCCTGCAGTGCATATCTGCACGGCACAGGCATTAGGCAGGGAAGGAGCTGCCTAATTAGGAGGGCTTGTCCTGGCTTTAATGCAGCTTAAGAACAGCTGCTTTAAGTTGTGTTATTAGCCTGTGGATGCCACTAAAGATGCTTTTTCCCCTTCAAAATAGATCTGTTCTGTGGCCTTTAGCAGATCAATAAATCTGCTTAAATAGGACGGAAATACTCTGATTTGGGAAGTGCCTTGTGTAGGGTGTGCCAGCAAGTTACCGGCTGCCTGCTGTTACCTCCTAATCCAAAAGGAGTCGTCACCATTTAAAATGACATATTGCACTATTTGTAGCATTTTCTAAAAGGCTGCTTAGCCAGGTGCAACTCTGATCTCACGGGGGCAGGAGCCACAGCTGCAAATGGATGGAAATCTGGAATTTTGTAGTGCCATTGAGAGAGGATCACCAGATGGGAAATTTAGCAGGAAATCTCAGTGCCATTATGAATCTCCCCCTCTGCATTTCCAAGTGAAAACGAATGCTTGAATGCTGAAAATTATGACATATTAAACAGTTATTGTGAATTGCAGATAGCTGCCTCAGATTTACCTGGGGTTCTGGAATTACAGATGGCAAGTTTAACAAAGCGTTGTGACGTGCTTTTGCTGCAGATATTAGGGAAGCAGGGAAAGATGCGCAGAATCTCTACAATGGCTTCCAATGGTATTGGGAAACCCAAACAACGGCAAAGATGGAATTAATACACAGCAGCTTGTCAATGTCCTCTGTTCAGAATAACACAATCTACTGCTTCTGCTGTCAGCTGTTTAGGAATAAAAATTATTCAGTAAATATTGAAAGTCTGTCCTCTAAGCAAAAGAGTTGCACACAAGCATATAGGTGTTGTATTAGATTAGTTAGAACACTGGAATGTTTTTAATGAGCACTTTTTTCTGTGTGAGGCATACTGTCCTGCAGACAAATCGGGAAGGGGGAGGTAGGGAGGAGGAAGCTGTTGGAAATTACCTGTATCTACAGTGGGAAAAATCTGGCTTTTTGAGGAATGGTGAACAATTTTTCACAAAATGACAGCTTACTGGTGATAGTAGGGAAATCTGATGATCACCAAAAATCATATGTAACATACATTGATAGACAATAAAATTCATCCTACTGCATGGGAAGACAGCCAACAGACTGTAGCATTAAGCACTTACTCTTTCCATAAGGCTTTCTTTTTGCACGTTTGCATGCAAATATTTCAAGGCATGTGGAATCATATAGAGATATGCCAGGAAAGTTTTTTGTCTTTGTATCTTGTAAAAGCTCTTAGCTTTTATTATTCATGTGAAGATAATAGAATATTTTTATATCTGCTGTAGTAATACATTTTAAAAATTATAACTCTTTAGATAAGACTTTAGCTTCCTGTATTAAGATCTAAATGTGTCAGCAACATTGAGTGTAGAAAGTACTGGCTTTATCATTTGCCAAGGGGGTGGAATGAGGATACCTCCCCTAACATTTTCTTGTGTGTCTTCTGAGTATTCTTCTGACTTGGGCTGATGACAGCCAAGTTTGCTGAAGGTACTTCAGTAGATATATACTCAGTGATGAAATACATGTTAGGTCTTAGAGCTACATCATTTGAGAAACAGCATATTGGGTACTGACCTAGAAACCAGAGTCCAGGTTTCCTTATTGTGCCATAGACTTCCTGTGTCAGGGGCTGACTTTGGATGTCTGGTACCTAAAGAATGTAGAAAGGGATGGGATTTCCAGAAGTACCAGATCGTAATTCAAGCTTAACCTATATGAAGACCAACTCTGAAAGTACAAGCTATGGATTGAGCTGAGGGAGGTTCTGGCTGCAGAACAGATCTCTCTGTGACTTTGAAACTAGCCTCTCTTTTGCATGAAGAGCATGTCTGTAAAGTGGAAATAACAGTGTGGTGTTGGAAGGAGAAGAAATTATAAATTCTGAGGGGATCTGAAAGAAATAACTTGGTAAGTAGGAAATAAAAAAGTACAGTTTCTCGAATCCAGCATCTTCTTCTAAGCTAGTGGGAATACGATATATTTATTTTGTTTTGGCTAGTCAATGATCCTGGAAAAGGAAATACTGCAACCGTGTACTTGACTAATCAGCCTTCCCTAAAAAAAAAAAAAAAAAGGACAAATTTTTCATTGAAATTTTTTTATCACCTTCCTATTCAAATTATAGAAACTAGATACATGCTTTGGGATAAACACAGAAAATGAGAATCCCTAGTTAGCCTTGCAGATATCATCAGTCGCTTGGAACACATGGCTGAGACACAGTAAGGCAATGTAAATTGATATTTCAAAATACTGTTCATTATTGTGAGAAGGTTAAATAAATGTAGTGGGTTTTTTTAACAGAAAACTTTTAATTAATTGTATTTTTAAAATATGCTTCTCAGAACTTTTCCAGTGAAGCAAGGAAGAAACATTGACACAAGCAAAATAATATTCCAGTCTAATCTAGTTCTTTTTTGTGTGAGTAGTGCTTACTCTTTGCTGCTAAGTCTTATTAGCATGGTATATACTGATGTTCCACAAACTTAGTTACAAATGTGTGCCGTGACAGTGAGGAAGAAGTAGTGAAAATTACAGAGCTCAAGAAAACTTTTGCTGGGACAAGAGCCCTGCAGTGAAACTAAGAACACAATACAGCTGTCTTACCGCTCCACATCGTTATACAGGTAGATGACTGATGGACATAGAAACCTGAGACAGTTGATGGATGAACTCGGCATTCTGTGCCACATACAGCATGTACACATGCATGCAAGAAAGCCTGTGTATAATGCTTGGTTGAAAGTATTCTGTCAAAACTGATTTCTCAGTAACCAGTGAACTTTTAAAGTAAACTGATGTTTTTTACAAAATATTCCTATTTTCCCAGATATTTTTAAAATGAAAAACAGTATGTAAAAAAGGCCTTTATTAAGGTCATAGATGTTGCCATCCCAAGGTAACAAGTCTCCGTAGTTTATGCCAACATCACGTTTCTAACAGAGGCCAGTAGGCCATTGCCAAACAGTGGGGATAAAGGAAGAGGTAATAGGGCTAAAAAGAATAGCTGTTTATTAATTTGTTTCTGTGTACTTCTAAACTTATTCTCAAATAACTGGAGCTTCATTTTACCCCAAAAGCACAGAATCCGGAAATTGTTTTGAACACTGAATACTCTTGAGGTCTCTGTTAATACCAAATGACATTAGAAGTCTTGTCAAGTTTTATAGTCAACTTTGCAATTAAATTAGAGATACAGAAGTTCATTTATTAGTTAACAGATATTCCCAGTCTAGTTTCTCTAGACTATTTTACTTAATAGCCTCTCTTCATTTTTCTAACGAGTAGTCTCAGACCTTCGGCTGTCTTTGGGCAAGACATTCTCCAAGCTCTTCGTTTTTTCATATGGCTCGTTGCATTGTTTATATAACCTATTATTTTACTTCCTCCATTGCCCATAGCTGCCCTTTGAGAAGTGGTAAACAAAGTTACGCAGGTTCATTTAGGAAAACTGCATTTTTCTTTTATAGAAATTCTTCCTTCAGCAAAATAGTTTTATTGGCTTTATACCATACATATCAATATATACAACAGCAAAAAGGGGGGGGGGGGGAGAAAAAAGGAAGGGAGAAAGTCTCTGAAGACAACCAATTTCTTCAGCATATGGATGAGGAGTAACAGCCAAGATATGCTTTTGATTGAAACTTGTCAGTAGCAGATAAAGCAAATTTATGTACTTAAAATCTTTAATTTTGTCAAAAGCCAAGACAGGTAATAATGTTATACAGTGTTTTGAACATCAACTAGTTGCAGGAACTAAGGAATGTAGGAGATAAGCTTGAAAGGGCTGGGTCAAATGTGAGAAACTGCAGGGACTCTCTGCAGTCATTCAGGAGCTCAGACATTTTGGATCCAAACTTTTACAGATGGAGAAGAATCAGACAGGTCCTCCTGCATATCCAAGCACAGTCAGTGCAGCTGCCAGAAAAAAGAGCAGCCGAAGCAGAAAATGGGTGGTTTGGCATTGGTTTAACAGCAGTCTGAGAAATGACCTAAATTTTTGCTTTACCTGGCTTCAAAATATTCATTGCTGCACAACAAGGGCTACATTCAAGTACCATGAAAGTGAGTACAATGTTTGAATGATAATTGTTTGTGCAATTTCTGTGCCCTAGCCAAAGACTGCAGAAGGTTATTCTGTCCCCTAAAATTGCTTAATTTGCCTATGACAGCGTGCCTAAAAAAATAGTCTGCAATCATGAGCAAAGATCAATAAGCATCAGCGCTTCAGATTCCAAACCTTAAGATGTCATGCACTTTTATTACCATTATTTATCTTATTTATTGCCTAGATCAATTTTATTTAAGACCAAGACTCTGAATGAGACATTATCACTTCAGAATGGCATTTTCTCAGAAAGTGCACTTCTAAAAAAGGTCAGGTGGGCTTTCTTCCCTACATGACTTACATAAAAAATAATTAGAAGTGGCAGCTCTAGATTGTTAGGAAACAGCTCCATTCCAGACACAATCAATTCAAGTGCATGGTGGAAAATAATAAAACAGCAATGACTTGATAAATCTTTTTGTCTCTATTTTATTCTATACTGGTATTATTCCCGTTCTTTTCACAGAATTCTGAAACCGAAGAGGACTGTTGTCATCATTTCATCCAACAGGCCACAGAATTTCATTAACAAACTCCTGCATCAGACCTGTAATTCCTGCCTGAGCAAGAGTAGGTGCCATTCAGGCAGACACTTGATCTTGGTTCAAACACTTCAAATGATGGAATATCCCTCACAGTCACAGTAGATTAC
This sequence comes from Sagittarius serpentarius, assembly GCA_034782735.1. Classification (NCBI taxonomy): domain Eukaryota; kingdom Metazoa; phylum Chordata; class Aves; order Accipitriformes; family Sagittariidae; genus Sagittarius; species Sagittarius serpentarius. The sequence continues at coordinate 7,168,387 of JAVKLA010000028.1, forward strand.
TCCAGCTGCTAGTCATTCACACTAATTTCTGATTTGAACTCATCTAGAGTAATTTCCAGTATTTTGTTGTGCTTTTCTCTGCTAAAGTTTCAAACCATTTCTTATCTTAAACTTGTAGGTTCTCATAGGTGATAGGAAAGCTATCCTTAAGCATTCGTTGGATAAAAGAGATAGCTTTACATCTTTTTTGTGTGAGGCCATTTTTCTAGGTGACTGATTCTACCTCTTGGGATTTTTTTGCTACAGTATTCTAGAAAACAGCCTTATTTTGAATAGGATTACACTGTAATACAGTGTAGTTTACACTGGCTGTAAATTAATCCCCAAAGATGACTGGAAATTTTTTCAAAATTTGGCCATAAATATCCCCCCCAAAATACTTGTGACACTTCTGTATACTCAATTCTACTAAAAAGAACGAATATTACTAGCTGTTTTTTCTTGGTAGCTGCCATAGTAAGATTTCAAAGCGACAATACGGATCTTACACTTTTCCTTTGTATACTGGTGAAAATACCAGTAATCGTTCATTCATTTTAAATCTGCCTTAAGCAATATCAAAGACAATAAATTTTGAATAAACAAAGTCTACTTACGAAGATCAAAAGGAATAGATATTTATCTATTACAGAGAAGCATAACTCTGTGGAATTCTGTCAAACTACACAGATTTACATCAGTCCATGGTATGACCTAGAGCTTTTCTTCTTCGCAATAAAGTAGATACGTTCAAACTCACTTTTTTACAGCTGCTGGATTCCCCTGCATTTAGTGAAGAGTAGAAATCTTACCATTTTCAATGGATATTTAATTTAAAATAAGAGCTGATCTGTTTTATACATCTCAAAGCTATTAAATCCTTTTACTGTTCTCAGTTTGAAATTAAAATCACTCTCTGTGTAACAGATAATTAAATGCATATCATCTGATGATACAGCTATGTAATCCATCTTAAAACAGCAATGAATAAAATATAACCAAAAGTAAGCCTGAGCACTCATAATAAATTAAATCAGGAAAAGGCTTGAATATGGCATTTATTTCCACAAAAAATGACTTCTGTACATATGCATATATTATTATAAAACTTTGGATTATGTCAAATACTGCAGTGCTCCAAACTTATGAAGGACCAATTATTGCCTTTGCTCAGCTGATGAAATGAGAAGATCATTCTCTTTGTTACGTCCTGCTAGAGGCTTTTTCTTATTCTCAGAAAGGTCTTGAATTCCAGAGGATGCCCTGCGTGCAGAAAGGCTTGTCAGACAGAGGTCACAGGCAGCTGCAAAAAACATGTCTCAGAATTCCCCTTTTTACTGCAAATTAACAAATATTTTAATGTTTTATATAAAGTATGCATGTGTACATATAACATACATGCACATATGTTATGTACATGTACATATATACATAACCTTCCTAATAAAAGAAAGCGTTGAAGTCTCAACTCCTCAGTGTGGGGTGGATTCTTGACTGAGGAGGTCATTGCACAAGGAGACAAACCTCATCATCTTCGAGCTGTAATCTCTGCAGTTTCACCCTGAAGGTCTGTGCCTTGAACTAGGGTAAGACATGAAAATGACATGAAGTTGACCAAGGATGATCAAACTGAGGCAGTTCTGGACATGCAGAGAAGCAGAAACCATGCTTGCCTGAGAAAGTTTCTCGGTTGAGGTGGTAGGGACTGGGTGAGAGCTTGGTGGGAGTTTGGAGGCTTGTACTGAGACAAGTAACTCAAAAGACCTTCTGTGCACACGAGTCTAGGACCTTGCACAGCTCTGGAGCATTGCAACTGAGTCTTCGTATGTCTACAAGCAGATAATTACACAATATGTAATATTATGAATACTTTACAATCCTAGCGTAATGTGCAATGGCCAGATAAAAGCTAGGCTTTTTCACAGAAAGTGAGCAAAATTTATCTGAAAATGCCAATTAGATTAAAATACAACTTTTAAACATAAGTGTATGCATACTTCTGCAACTATTGCGTATACTTATGAAAATATTACATAAAAGTTATATGAATGTTATAGTTTATGTAATGTTAATTTGATCAGAATTTAAATAAAGGTATTGACATGACTGCTTTTGATATGGCTGAAAAATCCAATTTTCTTTATATTGAAATGGATTATTTTATTAACAGCTAATATATTTCATTTCAGCCTTAAGGTCTTAGATTTTTTTTTAATAGAAGCTTATACGTTATGATTGACTAATTAATTGGTTATTATTGGTATGATTGACTATTATTGGTTATTTCGTGGTATACATGTATATATATGTATATTTGTGTGTATTTATATGTAGTATTTCATTAAAATGCAGTATATATTATATGATATACAATATATAGATAGCAGGTAATATACAAAATATCCTGTATTCTAGTTGTATAATATGGTATAGATCTTTATATTACATGATGTTATATTTTTGTTACGTTATATATTATGCACATGCTACATTTTAATGTAGTAAGGTTTTAAAAATTGTTTAATACTTAGTATATATTCATGTTTTGTTTAATACTTAAATAGCAACCAAAATATGGCTTTACGAATTAAAAAACCAAGTTAGCACTTGTGAAAAATCGTTTTTACAATGTTTTCTGGGGAAAAAATCTTGTACTGTGCTAGTTAAAATATAAATTCAAAACCATTTTCCAAATTGCATGCAATTTAAATTTGAAACAAAAAATGCAAATGTTAGTGTTTTGTAATTTCAAATTTTTGTTCTAAAATTTTGATTTTAGCTCCTTAAGTATTACAAAACAATAACATCTCCCTTTTGCTCTTTCACCACGAATTCCAGATTCCATTTTTTTCCTCCTTTTTTTGCAAGTTCTGTCAGTGAAAAGTGTTAGATCATGCATTTGCTCCACACCCAGGAAAAAAAAAACCCCAAACTTCATCCGGGTCAGTGTAAGTTTTATGAATGGTGGAGAATGACCTGGAAGGTAACAGTGACTGTTACATCTAGTACTGCCAATAACTTATTCCCACGACCTCATCGGCCGTCTCTGTGGAGCAACAGTGTCTCCTGGTGGTCAACTGGTAGTTAACGTCCTGCAACTATTTTGCCAAAAAGTATTCGACTCATTTCGGTTGGCATGTATGAAAGTACTCGCATAAGAAAGCTAAGACTCTTGTGTAAATTGTTGTCCTGGGAAGTGGTTTTATTGTCAATTCATTCAGGTACTTTACATATCTGGAATTAAATATATACTTACATACTTCGGAAGTAAATACTTTGGGGAAAAACGATTAATAAAAGCAAACTCCCGGTGCCTCTGGTCTCACCCCACCTTGATTATGACCCAAATGCTCTTCCCCTCCCCCTGGCCAAGGATGTACAGATTAGATGAATTAAAACCAAACAAACCCCCAAGCAAACACCACCAAAAACCTTAGCTGTGCTGAGTCTTTAAGCATTTTTCAAGTGCATTCACTATGTGCACTGCTTGCAGTTAATGAGAAATTTCAGTCCCTTGTGAAAAGCAGTGCTCTCTAAATCATTCTAATTTTTCCATTTCATTTTCTTCACTACACATACAAAAAGGGAAGAGAGTAAATGTCTATCTTCAAATTCAATTTGAGACATTTTACTTGATGAACTGTATATTTGTGTAAACATTTCTCACTGGGGATGGCATCTAAATTTGCACTTGGAACTTGACAGTAGAGCTTTATAACCTTATATTCTACTCATTGATCTCTAGGTGCTGTGTACTACCTAAGTAAGCTCTTATTCATATTTAGCTTAAATTGTAAACAATATAAGGTTCTAAGCCTCATATACAGAGAATCGGTGGTATGAAAATACTATAGATTGGATACGGTTACTTGTCAATATGTCTAACCAGCAAAGTGCAGAGTTGAATGAACTTAGATCTTTCTTCCATGCCAGGGTTACAGACTGAAATCAAGTTTTATTTAGCGACAAATTATTTTGCTATGCAAGAGGAATATGCCAATAAAATACTCGAATGCATGTATGGGAGGTGAGTAAAATGAAAAGCTGGTGATATTCTAGCATCTGTGAAGAATATCATATAGAACAGGTAAAGAAAGGTGTGCTTCAGAAATACAGACGAGCACGGATCTCTGCCATCAATGGTTAGAAAAGAAGTATTCAGAGGGCTGAACTAATTTTCCAGGAGTTTTATTATTAATGTGTGCTTCTCTTTTTCTTTTTTTTCTTTTTCTATGTCTATAAAGTTATGACACCCAGTTCTACAACTGCAAGCAGATGAAGACATGCTTGTATCAGAGGCCTCAAAGCAGACAGAGAATGACATGCAAACAAGTATTACTCAGTTTTCGTCAGGTTTGTTGAATTGACACGCTAGAAAGTATTGTCAAGGCAAAGGGCTAACATACATTCTGAACTTCTTCAATATAATGAAAGGTGGCACTTATGTTTGTTCTAGGAAATGTTATGCAGTGAAAGACTCTCAACATGCAAAATTGCATACTTTCTTATTAAACATAAATGGAGTTGATACATGGACATTTAATGCCATTTGAGTGATTGTAATTTTTATATTTTTCCTTACTAAAGCCACTGTTCCTACTACATCTGAGCTCACTGCAAGTGAGTTTGCATGTATAAATCCTTATATAAATTCATAAAAGTTTAATAAACATACTGAACTAAAACTGAAGCTTTGCATAGGATAATGAATATATGGATGACATACTAGCTTAGTTTTACTTGCATTTCAGACCTGCAGTAGTTTGAGATATTCCTGTGCCAAAACTCTGGTACATTTTACACAGGAGCTCCACATAGAAAATTCAGATGCTGGAAAGCAAAAATTTGGGGATACTCAGATCATGAGGTTTTGGTTTGATAGTGGTCAACCACTGGTCAACAACCAGGGTTGTTACAAAGTCACTTTTTTTTTTAATTAAAAGCCTTGTATGAGACTTTACATCTTTGAATACTGAGATGCTTCCTAAAGAAGGAGGTATCAATGTCCCCAGGTTTCAATTCAAACAAATTCTTCTCTAAAAAGTAAGCCTTCTAATGTCTTTGGCGACACAGCTTCTGTATGGTTCCTTTCCCCCTTGCTCACATAAGAGGATGTTCTATTATAGGTGAAGACCCTGTAAAGTGATGTGAAATAACTGTGGCCAAGATAACATAAGTTGTTGACAGAGCAGGTTATTCAGTGTCTCCCATGCAGTTTTTACAAACAATGAGTTACTGTAGTAAGAGCCATTTAGCTGTTTTGATGCAAACAAGTGGCATAGTAAGAGTGCTTCTAATTTGTATGTATCAGCCATTAAATGACTCTCAGAGAGGGCCTCGCTTTTCTTTCTCTTCTCAGCAGCAACTTTTACCCTGAAGTGAATACTGAGAAGAAGGATCAGCTGGATTTTCCTAACTCCATCACTGCCTGTAGAATGATTCAAGAAGTTCAAAAACCATTGTTAGTTTACAGATGGTATAAGCTAGATTGTCAAAAAGGGTAGAAGAACACAACTTTCACTTGCACGTAAGACTGGCCCGTTTCTAATTTGACTGCGAAGAAACCCCTTGGTAGTACTGATCAAAAACTGTTGCTGCACAGCAGATAGGCATTATCTGTCATTCCATTTTTTATTAATTTTAGTTGCAAACAGGTAAAGTGCTTATCAATAAAACTCACAAAGTCTAAGAAATGTCTGTATTTTGGGCGTGACTCCCATGGTATTCAAGTTGCCAAACAGGACTGTTGCTTACAAGTCGATAGCCTTGTAGAAAAATGTGACTGACGTGCAAATTTATCCAAAAATCAACAAAACTCAAGTGGATGGATCTACCTATAAGTAGGTACATAAAAACAGGGTTGTTTCCTTCAGTTTGGGAAAGCCAACAAAAGTTTTTCCGTTGATTGCAATCTATCATTAGCTGTATGCACCATCAGTGAGCAAACCAGGTGAGACTTCCACTTAAATTTATCTGCAGTGCAGAAGAGTGGGTGAGAATAAATGCAAATCAACAGGAAGGGATATCTGTAGTTCCCAAGAGAGAAGGGAACAAAGGAGAAAAAGGAAGACATGTCTGAAATTATTACCTTATCCTAGGAGATACAAGTGAACTATAAGAATTCTATCAGTATTTCTATCATTTGGCCATCTGCATCAAAGCCTTAGAAACAAACACGCTCACAGAGCTAATGTTACTATAGAGAGACTTACAGTAACAGCGCAGATACTGAACAGCTGACATTTTAAGAGTTTAATTTTCTCTTCAGGACACATGATGTTCATCTATCTGGTCCAGAAAAAAAGGCAGTGATACGCTAAGCCAGTACTTTTCGAATGCCTGCGAGAAGACACAGTGACAATTTCCTATTGAATTCTCAGTTGCTGTGACATTGTGAGCCTGAACTGTGCTATCTATTATAGCATATGTACAGGCCAGATTTTCAATAAAAATCTCAACACCTTGAAGGGTCTCTCTCTTTCTGAGATAGGCATGTAAGTGGCCAGTTGTCTTCAAAAAATACCTGACCATGAGCATTTTACTGAGAGTGGCTGCAGCATGATCACACCTGACAGTAAGTACAGAAGCTGTTCTCTTGAAAACCTGGACTTTTAAAGTCACCTAAAATTCTTTTAATACGACTCTGGAGCTTACAGATGCAAGCTGTCTTGCATCTGATCAGACTGGAGGAGGGGTACAGCAAGTGTGTGGTTCTACTCGATAAGATATCCAGTATTAGAGGCAGAGAATATATAATGGCATCCAGGTTTGCCTATTATGGTCCCTGCTCAGGCCAAGGGAAGATGGAAAGGGACGACCATTTCAACCCTGGGTCAGGGTACCACCCCTCCGTAGCTTGCAGGTACTTCACCCTACAAATGAAATCCTCCGCTGATCTAAATTAGCAAACAGATTGTGGTTGTAGTGGATCTACGCTAGTTGATTTCATCTGAAAGACTGGTATGAAACTTTCTCAAGAAAATGAGATTTGCTATTTTTCAACAGGTTTAATTGAATCTAAAATTCAATTTGTTCATGCTAACTGTAACCTTTAAACAATCAATGGCTATACAATTTCAGTAATGACTCTTTAAAATTAGAATTATTGAAAAGGCTTACATGTAGTGATGAACAGAGTAAGGTGGTATTGATTGTCCGGTGGAAGACATTGATTTGAACTGTAAACGGGTATTATGCTAGAAGAATTGTATTACTGTACCTCTTCTTGTCACTCTTACTCTGAGTCACCTGTAAGCAGATTCATGCTATTTATTTGATTATGGTTTTAATAGGCTTTTAATAGCTTCAGCAGATTTTTGGCTGAGGAAACATGAAAGTCTGAAAAACATCATGTAAAATGGATTGAAGGCCCAAGTTTCCACAGGCTTTTTGCGTTTAATAGATTGTGAATGTTTATGATTTACTGAACAAATATGCTTACCATATGTGTTTGTACTGTGCCTGCAAATGAGCTTTCTCCATATAAACTGAGTTGTATACGTTCTTTTTCATCTAGATATTATGTTCCGCTCTTTCTTTAGCCAAACAAGAAATTTTGTAGTGATGTTTGTGAAGCATTTAGAGTATGTACACCTATGCACATGCTCTGTGTGTGGATTATTTCAGAAGAGCAAACAAAAATTGCTAGAAATCTTCCAGTTTCAGTCAGGAAAAATAGAATAATATTCTATATAATCTACAATTAAATATATTGTTATGATATCAAATGACACAACAACATAAAACAAAGAACTAGGGAATCAGGACTACAATAATAATTGGCACTGTTTAAACACAGATGTTGGTGCTCTCTGCATCGATGGGCTTTTAATCCAAATGCTACAGGTGAAGACACAGAACAACTAACATTGCAGCAGAAAATGGGTTGGTATATTCTCAGTCTAACTTTATTTGGTAGGTAAGCAACTAAATGGGGAAAAAGGGAAAGTTACAGCGAGAAGATTGCACATAAAGGATAAAACTGTGCAGAGAATAAAGAAGAGAATGAAAAGCGAGAAAAGGTGAACAAAGAGCAAGTCTGCACAGGTTAGAGAAAATTCAGTAAAGCTTAAGTTCTGCAAAAAGATCAAAAGTTCCTGGCAGACTTAGAATCTTACCCTTCCTGTGTGCTGCAGCAGCCTTTGCTTTGGCTGTTGTTGTTCATCCCTCCTCTCATCAGCATGGATCTGTGTTGCTAATTCTGTACTTGCACTGTGTGCAAGTCTCTTATCGATGTCAGTGGAAATGTCAAGCGTGAAATGTGTTTAGTATATGTAACAGATTTGTACCGAGAGGAAAATTTTGCCCGGGTTTTGTCTTCAGGCTTAATGTAGATCTGACCTTAGAAAAACATATGCAAAGCTGGGGGCTTGCAACAAAGTTCAAGTTACGTCTTTTAAGAAGCTGATTGTCACCCTGTACTGACTGTATACCCATCAATTCTCATTAATTCAGTGCAATGACACCCAATGGACACATTTCTGAAAGGGAGTTTGAGCCTTCACGGACTGTCATTTGGCAGACATAGGATCTAAAACAGTTCAAAGGCATCACATTTCTATCTTTTACTGGTCTCAGTAGGAGCTGAACACTGCAAAATCCAGAAATTCGATGTAAATAACTAAACAACAGCTGGCCTTTTGGAGAAATGAGGTTACTTATTTAACTTACATAAAACATAATGGCTGCAAATCTGTTTTGATCTAAGCTTAAAGTTTAAGAAAACTGTATTAATAATACCTGGTAGCTCTGTATTTTTCTTTCTTTACACATCCATTTTTAAAAGATCATGGGGCTCTTTTACTTTTTTCGTGGTTTGCTGTAAGCTGAATATACAGCATTGTAATGCAGCATAATTTCATAATACACCTGCAACTTTGCGTGTGTCCACTGAAAGAAATACCATTCTGTTGCATTTGCAAAACAGATTGATTTGCCTTTTAAGAGTTCTCCCTCAGCTGTGTTTTTGGAAAGCATAGTGAAGATTTTGTGTTTTGCTGAACTGATGGAGGAACATAACTGATGCCAAATTTTAAAGTTTATACTGGCTACAACATGATATGGAAGGTGCTGAAGAGTCAAAAAGAAGCTGCACTACAAAGAAAATGTGGACATTAATTTGGTATGCAGACATGGATTTTCTCATAAGGCTTCAAAGTTTCTTGTCAGCTTCATACGAAACTGTTTCCAGTAAGAGCTGCAAACGCACCAGTGTAAATTTTAGTTTTAGTGTTTATCTGCATCTATCACCCGTGCACACACACATCCACACAAACACACAAAAGGACGAGGATAGTAGGGAATCTGGAGATCTTGATTTTTTTTTTACAGGTATGTTTTTGTATTTCTAATTTGAGAGCATCCTTACACAAAATAAGGGGGTACTCTTTCAAAAGAGCAATGCATGCCAAACAATAACACTATTTCTGCTCTGGTGGGTATTGGCAACGGTTGGACGTGCTGGTGAGATATGAGATTTCTCTCTTTTATAAACACATGGAAGAACACATGTTCTAGAAACACTGGGGACCACAAAATCCCAAGGACAGAAACTAAGGAGGACCAGGTACCTCACAAGAGAACCAAGATGTATCTTGGATGAATGACAGTGGTTCAGACGCTGTAAACAAAACTCTCTAAAGTTCCTTCTCTGAGGGCAGCTGGAGTAAAGGAACAAGGCACCCAGGAGATCAGGGCCCAGAAGCGTCCCCCCACGCAGGGACCAGGCAGGCGCTGGGTGAGAGGGGGTCAGGAGAGGTCTTGTGGGGGCCTTCCCCCATGCTTGGGACCATCTCAGAGCGTCAGCCCTTGACCCCAGGCCTGCCTGGGCCATGGGCTGACCTGACCTGGCCCACTGCCCTGGCACCCGCTTTGCCTGGACATCGGCCCCCCCAGGCCCTGGCCCCGCTCAGCTCACTGGGGCGTGCTGGGACTGCGCCCACTGGGGCAAAGAGGGGAGGGCATGGACCTGCTGGCCTGCAGGCACCTGCTGGCCCATGGTCCATGGCCTGTGCTGGCCCCTAACCTATCTATCTATCTATCTATCTATCTATCTATCTATCTATCTATCTATCTATCTATCTATCTATCATAAAGTAGCTATGCTTTTGTTCTTTTAAGCCACATTGTTTTCAGTGCTTCTGAGTTTTCAAGCAACTTCATATTTACTGACAAATGACTCTGAATCTCCACATTTGCCTGAATGCTGTCAGAAATAATTATTCATCTGAACACTTACTTTGTAAATGCCTTTACTGGTATTCAGAAGTCATACTTTATTACTTTCTTGCTTCAAAAGCTCGAGTCATCCAGTCAGGGTCTAGAAGCTATCCGTGATGATCTGCGTGATCAGTCATACAGCACCCTAGTAAACCAAGGCAGACTAACATCAGAAATCAAAGCAAACTGTTAATCCTGCACGTTATGCACAGACACAGAAGTTTGAATGCAAGAGACAAAATCATACATTGCATTTTTAATGTTTGCTGAAATGCTACTCAACATTCAAGGTTTGGTAAGTTTTATGATTGCAGTTTTGTCATAGAAACCTCCTATTTCCATGGAATTGTTTGCCAGAATCTAATCTTTCATTTAAATAAAAAAATGATGATATTTGTTACATTTGGATACCTAGATACCTAGAGACTTCATCTGCATTAGCAGGCTTTTTTCTCTTAGGCAAGACTGATGCAGACAGCAAGAGAGATACTCTTCTATGGCCAAAACCGTCCAAATGCCAACAGCATATAAACAGATGCAGTGCTCTGTTCTGCAAACAGCCTGAAACAACAGCTCTGGAAGATGCAGTGCGTCCTCTTCACAGCAGTGGTATATTAAGTGTGAAATGGGAAGATGTAATGAAGAAAACTATAAACATTTCACTACTGCTTATGCAATTTGGGTCATAAAGTCAAGGTACTAACTCAGACCCTAGCTACTCTCGTGTTACTAGATGTAGACAAATTTACCATGGCTTATGTCCAAATGCAAAAACCTGCAGCTTAAAGGCAGTCAGGAGAGCAGATTAAGAGTTTCTACATGATTTTGTAACACATTAAGATGTATGGAAAACATTAAGTAAATTGAAATTAACATCATTTAATAACATAGGAATGTAATTTTTTAAAAATTTATGGTCTTAAAATGAAACCTTGGGAGATTTGCAGAGCCTGTGATAAAATGTCATATTTTCTTAAACTTCCCTCAGTAAATTTTCCTTATTTTTAAAAAATTCTGAGTATTCACAGTGGAGTAAACCACAATATGAAGGAAGTTCCTCTCCTTCTTCACCTCCCTCTCTCAGTGTAAATTATACAGTGGGGCGAGACAAGCTCCTGGGTTACGCCTCGTAGATTGCTGCACAGAGCCCTGATTCCAGGACACTCATCCCAAAACTGGGAAGGGAGTGTAGGGGTAATTCAGCTCTGAAGCCTGGTCTGTGTAGACTAAAGAGTTCACACAGATGAATGTGAACTTGTGCGGATGGAAGGGTCGCTTGACACAGAATGTCCTTGACTGGAGCATGAATTCAGAGTGCACAGGATTAAGAATGGATTGTGTTCTGCTTAATTGAGATCCAGGCAATGTTTTGGTTCAGATCAAAACACCTGAGGTTTTATGCTAATTGACTGAAACAGTAACTGGGTTTAGGAAGCAGAATTAATCCCCTTCCAACCCTAGCAAATCTCTTTGTTAGTGGGGCTTGCTTTCTGGTTTTGCAAAGAGCACAGTTTTAAACAGGAATAACAAAACCCAAGTTGATCCACTACTCTAAAAAAAATATGTAACGATGCTTAATGCAGTATCCCAGTTGTTCCAAAGTCATTCATCACCTTCAGTAATTTTTCTAGTTGCCCTGGTATTGTTGCCAGGGCCCTGAGGACAGTAATAGGTCTTAACAACCCAGCCCATCTTCACCTGGGACCTCACCTGGGACCTCTGCCTGTGGGCTCAGGAGCCCTATTTCAGCACAGGCCTGGGCTGTTAGCTTTTTCCTGAGCTGAGCTGCAGGTGCATCTCTTTCCGGCCCCGTCTATGGTTGTGCTTCTTGGAGGGACCTCGGACCTATCCTGGAAGGCTCCTAGTCCTGTTTTCTGGTTGGACCTCTCAGACCTGTGCTGTATCTCTGGTCTTGCCTCTGACCCCATCTTATCTTGCTCCTGATGGGACCCCCTGGAAGGATCCTGACCCTGGTTTGCTGCTTGCTGTACTGTTGATGTCCTCCAATACTGGCACCTGATTCTGCCCGCCATGATCAGGTACTGCGGGACAGCACCCCTCGGTGAGGGTACTGCCTGTGCTGGGTCACCTTTAGCTCCTGCCTCCTCCTCTCTTCTGGTACTGTCCCACTTTTTCTGCACCCTGGAAACAGTAGGAAAGGCGGACACAGCTACTATGTTTTTGTCAGGGGTGCCTGGGGTGTGGGGTACGCACCAAACTTGGCTGAAGGAAGTAGGGAGAAGGAGGGTCTCATCAGGCTGAGGAATGAAGTGCTGAGCTGCTCAGCCTTACAAATACGGTGACAGTTCTATTACATGTGCTGGCAAAGATGCCAAGGAGCTGTTGAGTTGATTTCACGCTTGAAGGGCCTATTTAGAGATCACACTTGGCATGCTCTTAAGTGCCAAAACCTCGCCTAAGCCCTGTTGGGGATCTGTCCCTCCACTGAACAGGCTCACAGCAGTCGTAACTATGCAGTGCAGAGTCTATTTCTCGCCATGTTTCTGCCATGACACCATCCACTCTACTAAAACACCTATCTCAGGGTTTGGAGATGTGATTTTTCTGTATTTTTACTACTACTACTTCCTAAATTGTAGTTTAAGAGTAGCCGTGAATACTGGCAACCAACAGTTTGTCTCTGACTGCCCCCCATCTGCACACTTACCAGCAGGCAGCCTGCCCAGATTTGCCTGGCAAAACAATAGCGGACGTAAGTACTGAAATATCTCCTACACACGGGGTAGTCTGGCTGGTCTGGAGACTGCTGACAGAACAGAAGGAAAATTTTCTGTTGTGGGCAGACACCGCCTGCTCTTTCTGACCTTCCCAGGCAGTAAAGACCTTTTAACTATTTTAACATAATTAACAAACACAAAAAACCCCTCCTTGCATTCCTTTTGTAGTCTTGCCTTCATGCTATCTTAAGTGCTAAAACCAACCCTGGGGTAATTTAATTACAAGTCACTGGAAAAAAAATATACAAATTATTTTTCTTCTAGAATAATTTTAAAATAAATTTTATGCCCACAGTTTCATGGATGAGACATTTCAGTGTGATTATTTCTATCTTAATGGCTTAATCAAACTATTTTTAGGGTTTATGTCATGTCTTATTCATCTGAACTACTTACTGAGTATAAAATATCTGTGCAATTTATTAGTGGTTTTATATTTCTGGAGGAAGATGAGAGTCTGGTATCAGTTTGGGGTTTTTTTAGGACAATTCTTTGGTGGAAAGGTGAACAGTGTTTTTGAATTCTAGACATAGGATTCAAACTTCAAAGTCTTTTTTTTGTTCTTTTATCACTTTGTCCTCCAATAACAGACTATTTTGTGTATATATATAACTGCACAGAAACAAGCTTCAAAGATCACAGGAAATTATTTTAGCAATATCTCAGAAGGTGGCCTCCAACGGCAATTTTTATTACTGCAAGGGATGCTATAAAATAGATTTTTGCCTTGTGTCTGTTCCCACATTGAATTCAGGCTCTTCTGTCAGGGACAATTATATTTTTACTTCTTTATCCTCTAACCTACTCTTCACCGGTTCCCTCCTATCTCATAGGATTCGTAAGACTTTGGAAGAAAGTCTTCTAAAAATCTAATGGTATCTGCCATTTATTTATGAGCTCAAGTTCGTTGTGTCATTATTATTTACACTGAAAGACCAGGACAACCCTAATAAGCTCAGGATTAATTGTGCTGAATGATTTATCTGTGCTAATGGAGACTGTTCACAGAAGTAAAACTGGGCATATAGTAGATGCCAGAGGGGAAAAGGGCGTGGTGATGTCTTCATTTGGGAAACTGTAACTCAAACCCCTTGATTCGGCAAAGTATTTTAGTACTTTAGGCCTATCTTCAAGCAATTTGCTTCATTGTTAGTGTTATTGTTAGGAAAGACTTGGTGCCTAAGACGAGGAACACATTCCTAAATCTATGAAATAAACGGCTTTATCACAGTCTCACCGGAAACCTGTTGCAGCCTTAGGAACCGGATTACTGTCTCCTTATTATGAGTTCAATATCATAACCTTAAATTAATTTCTTTTATGGATATTTGGATAGCAAAATCTTGGCCTTTTTACATGCATTCTGGCTTCTCAGCTCTACACTGATGGCAGGGTTACAGATTCCAGCAGACAGGTCTATTTTTCTTTTTGTCTGTGCTGTCCTGCAGCATTTGTACCAGAGTCAGCTTATTTTCTCTTTCTGACTGAGAGCAAGCGATTGCACTAATCAGTTAAAGTAGATCTAAAGTAAACATAATGGATATAGGCTCTTTTAAGAGGCAGAACAGCAGAACCAACGAACTGCAAGAAGATGTTCTTTTATTAAGAAATAGTCTGATATGCTAGTGAAGAGAGCGAGAATTCATGTTCAGTTGTATTTTAGTTGATCGGGATGTACACAGGTATCTTAATGAGGCTATTTAATCTTCATTGAAGGTTTGTTAAATAAAACCGTGGGGTTTTGGGGGGTTTGTCTTTGAGGATTTTGCAACGTGGAAATGAGAGGTGGGAGATCAATTGAAAAAACCCTCATCTGTAGTGGCAGAGAAACAATGTTGCTGTTAGTGACCGTGATCCCGATGAGGCGTAAGGTATTTACCTCGTGCTAACGTGGGGGAAAAGAGGAGCAGCAGCACAAGTTAACAAAGCACTTCACTGGGAGAGGTTAATTTCTACCTCCGGAATGATCGTATCGCTTATTCTGGCAAAGTAAGGACCATACCTGAACAGCACATCCTTCCAAAGGCAAAAGGGCACTTTTTAATGTCACCACAAGCCATCCTGCACCTATTCTTACTTCCCTGAAGTTTGCAACTGATTCATTTTGGGGAGAATGTTACTTAACATACCACATTGTTGTTTACAGTCAGGTTTACTGTATAAAAAAATATAATTAGAAATATATTACAAATTCTGTCAGCACAACTTCTGTTTCAGACTTTAAATTACTCTTTCAAAATATTTGTATCGGACGTTGTTGTTAAGAGGCTTTCATCTTCTCTTCAATAGTGCTAAATGGATTTTGGTGGTATGAGACATGAATTCTTCCCTCTGAATAGAAAGGATTAAAACCAAAACTGTGTTTAGAAATGGTGGGAAGCTCTTTAATATCCTCCCCAATTAAAAATAAGCTCATCCTAAGCATTCTTTTTTTGGCTTCACAGATCCTTACTGACAAAAGAGACTCTTCACTGCTTTGTTTCTGAAAAGGTACTGATTATAAATGAAGATATAATATCAGTACTGAGAAAAACTTTTGTTCAAGGACATATCTTTTATATTTTGTATTTTATCAAGCCATTGAAACACCTCAGTTATTAATAGAGCTTTTCCTTTGCAAATACAAAAAGAAGCAAAAATAATGGGCCTTACTCGAAATCGCAGCATCTTATGATAAAATCTCTGTTTCTAATCTTCATCAACTGTACGCCTGTCTTATTCCGACAATCCTGGGGACAAAGCACTTCCTCCAGAATGCCCGTAGGAACCCAGCCAAGCGCCATGTCCCCTCTGCCCCGTCTCCTCTGGCTGCAAGCTAGTTCTGAACCACTTCCTTGCTGCGCTTGCTGCGTACTGAGGTCTTACCTCTTCTGGGATGTGGGGACTGCTAGCTCGTGCCTCCTGTTGAGAAGAGAGCTTGTTTCCCAGCGCAGCCCCGGCTGTGGTGTCGGAGCAGCCCTCGGTGAGCTGGCGTTGGTCATCTGGCACCTGCAGCCATGCCACCTCCTCCTCAGGGTGGTGAGCTCTTCCTCGCCCAGCTGAGGCTCAGCAGGAGCCACCTCTTGGGAGGCAAGTTTTTCTGGGTCTGAGAGCAACCCAAGGTTGCCCCTGCGTGAAGGAACTTCCCCAGACATCCTCCAAGGTCCACCGGAGATACCAGTGTGGTGCTGGTGCTGCTGGTACGCACTGCTGAGCTGCCAGGTGCCTCCTATGGCACCTCTGACCCTGCTGCCACTTGCTGCTCCCCTTGGCGTGCCGACTTCCAGCTCCGTGGCTACCTGAAAAGGGAACACGGGGCTCTGGAGCAGCAATTTGTCTTCAGGACCATGCAGTTGAGTAACAAACTCCATTTCTAGTACAGCATCTGATTAGTCTAATTCTACCGGGCTTGCAGATCGCTTGCAAACTTTCCCTAGCATGCAGGGGGCTCTGTCTAGAAAACAGTGTAACTGTTTGTAATTCTCATATGAGGGCTAAATATCCGTTAAAATAGAATTGATAGATCATGTAAAGGTTGATTTATTTATTTATTTATTTATTTATTTATGGGTGTTTTTTTTTTTTTTTCCTTACGGGCAAAATCTAGGCGGTTTCCATATTCCTTAGCAATCTGAGCAAACTGCAGTGATAAATTCTCAGCCTGATGGGTGACACCATTAAAAACTGTTAATCACTAATGTGCAGAATAAGTAGGCATATAAATTTGCCAGGTTAGAAAGACCTTGTGATGTGCTTAATAGTCTCTTAGATATTAAATTGTGATTCTTCTGTTTTAAGGACAATTATTATTTTCAGAAATAATTTTCCTCAAATGGCTGGTTTTATACATCTGGAAGACAATTATCACTTGAGGCATGCCTGAGAGATAAAATGTAATAAATACATGGTATAAATGAGACCTGCAAAGTTATAAAAGAATATATGAAATGCCTTAAAGATGTTGTTGCATTAACTTATGTTGAAATACATTTTCTAAGGCTGACTGAACTATGACTCGTAATGTAATTTAAGAGAACATTTTGAGACAAAGCATGAAAGTTAATTTATAATTTTAATTAACAGATAATTCAAAGAGAAATAATTTGATAGAGCTTCTAAAAAGTAGAAAACTCATATCTTCTCCTTCAAAATAAATAAATAATTTAAAAGATTTCTTAAACCCAGCATTTTTTTTTTAAAGGCTGCTAATTTTCTTTGTGTTTGTACTCTACAGCTGGCTAAATGAAGTAAATGGGAAATTAATTTTTTTTTTTTTTTTTTTCCTGGCAAGCATAATTAGAACACTTAATTATTTCTCAATTTTTTCAAATTTTAAATACTTAAATGTCAAAGATCTATCATTAAATTCCCTCATTCTGAAAGCATTTATATGGGCTTGGCTGTTCTGAAACCTTGTAACATTATGGGATAGTAATATTAAAACCATACATTTAAGGGAAATAGAGAAATACTGCTTGCTATTTTTAAATATAATATTAAAATCCATGCCTTACTCATTAAGTCTAAAGAACACAACTTTTATTTACATAAACTGAGAATTCCTTTAAATAGTATTTTCACATATGCTTGTTTTAGGAGTCATGATTTTAAATAAAATTTAAATGTAATGCAAAAGAAACATTTGGTTTCAAGTAATGGCTCATTACTATATACGAGTATTTTATATAAGTAATGACTTCACTAATTATTATTTGAATATAATTACTTTAAATAAGATATGAAAAAGTTAAAATAGAGTAAAAAAGGGAAAGCCAGGGAAAATGATAAGTTTTTTGGGGCCAGAGTCAGAGTGAATATTGTTACAAGGCCATGCCATATACAAAATTACTTTTAAACTAGAAAATACTGAATATAAAGAATGTTAAATAGGAAATGTATACATAAGGAGACAATTTCATTGTGTAATCTACATGTATACAGAGGGTGGTAGGTAGCTTTAACATAAGTTAAAAGACAACATCAGAAATATTTTAGATAACAAAGTTTTTAGCACTTTTAACAACTACCCTCAGACTTATTAAGCAAAATTCCTTTAGATAGTCACAGCATTTTGACCATAGAAATATAAAATCCCACCAGCTCATGTATCCACAATGGCTTAAGTTTTCCTAGGGCCAAGAGGGGATATATTTGCAGTTCTCAGAGAAATCAGGTAGAAGAGACATGGTACTAGCTGTATCTCAGTTTGAAGTAGTTTCGTTGTGGAGGAAAGACCAACTTCATTCAAGAATCTCTACCTATATGAAAAGCATCTTACCGATAAGCTAGAAAATGTTTTGCATGAGAGGTTTTATTGCAGCTTATATAAACAGGGTGTTCCAGAAATCTTGTATAGAATAGTTAGTTGTCTATCCATAAGTCAGTAGCTCTATTGATTTGATGAAGTCTGAGTTATTATTAATTATACTCTCTAGGCACAGAATCATTTTAGAAGGGAACTTCAGGGTAAAAGCAGGTAATATACTGAATTTTAAATCTGCTTGCTTGTATTTGCTTAATTTCCATTGTTGGACATTTACCAATACTCATTTTGAGTTACAAATGTGAAGGGGGAAAATCTAATATGTCCTGTACAAAGGACTGACATTTAAAGGAATGGATATTTAATCTAAACATCCTCTTCTGAATATAGTATCCTGAAGTACACAGAGAAGGACTATTGAACCTGGATATTAAGCAAACTGAAGTCTGAACATTGGATCATAATGTGAAACATACTGCATTACTGATTATATTGATTGGTAGTTATTATTGAAGTTCATTTTGTTGTCTGGTAATGATTGGGTAATTAATTACTTTAGGGTCAATGAATTCACATTAATCAAATGCTGAATGTGGAAATGACCATGGGAAATGAGTAAAGATGAGCTGGCTGACTTTTATTGGTAATTATAAATTATTAACATTTCTGGTTATTAAAATTTCTCAAAGGCAAGCCAGTAAATTTATTCTAGTCTAGTAATTTGTCCGCTCAGTGCCTTTAGCATTGTACTTGGGAAGTGAAATCCAACGTTCTTAATACAAATAACATTGAAGTGATTTGACCCAGTTCTTACAAGTATGTTTTTATCATTTGCAGGGGCAGGGGGGAAATTCTTCAGACTGTGACACTGGTAGCTTAGGAGATTTTTTTCCCTTAAAAAAACCCTGATTTCCATGAGAGGATCCCCTTAGGTACTAAGAATACTAAGAATAGAGGGAAATAAGACAAAACTTAGGTGAAACAGCACCATCTTTTACAAAAACAAACCCCTAAATCATACTATCTTGGGAACTTATTTTTGGGCTCCTGAAAACTTCCAGTCTGTCCTTTCAATTAGTCATAATCACAGAACCACTGGGGTTGGAAGGGACCTCTGGAAGTCATCTAGTCCAACCACCCTGCTCAAGCAGGGTCAGCTAGAGCAGGTTGCCCCGGAGCATGTCTTGTTAAGTGTTGAGCATCTCCAGGGATGGAAACGCCACAGCCTGTTTGGGCAACCTCTTCCAGTGTTTGATCACTCTCCTTGTAAAAGCTTTTTCTTTTTTAGATGTAATTTCCTATATTTCTGTTTGTGCCCATTGTCTTGCAATAAAACCAATAGTGAAACTGATGCTCATTAAGAAGGCTGTTTTAGCAGTGTCATTGTCTGTTCTGAATTTTTTAGTCAATAGCTATTGTTTGACATGGGGTTGTATATTAAAACTTGCTATGAATGATTTCAGCATGGAACGCTGAGCTCCATGTTTCAGGAAAATATCCTCCACTTGCAGAAACATTACTGCAGCACTTTTCAGAATCCCACAGTCACTGCAGTAAAATAAGTGTATCACTTCTGGATAATTATTTGAGAGTCCATTCATGGCATAGGTTTTAAATAAATTTGCCTAAAAGACCTGTATTTATAATGAAATATAAGCTCTCAGGTGTCCTGTGAATTGCTACCATTTTATTTTAGAGGCATGTTTGGACATGGACTTTAACATAATATGCCAGAACAAGGCAAGCCCCATGGTAACTACACAATCTGTGAAAGCTTGAGAATGCAAGTATTTACTGCATAAGGTTCAGGAAAGGAGTGTGAGGTTTATTTTAAATCTGTTAGTCACTTAACTAAATAAACATGTAGTTTTAAAACAAAGTTCTAATGTAAATTAAATAATGCTTTAAACGTATCCCTTCCGGAGAAAACTGGCAGTGTTTCCTCCCCCAGAATTCAGCTTTCTCTTCTCTGGCCCCTGTTGCAGTCTCCACTGTAGCCATGTCTGTTGGCTGAGAACCACTTTTTCTTCCTTCTAACTTCTCTGTACCCCACACAGATTACTCTGGTAGTCTAGCGAGCCATGTGGACCATGTAACTTGTGGATTCTTGTGGCGCAGCTTCCTTGCTTCTCCTGGTGCAAGAGGAGTGATGCAGAGAAATTTATATGGAAGTAGTAGAGGTCCTGGCAGAACTTTTCTCCTAACCAGTAAAAACCCCATTTTAGAAACACACAGAATAACTACTGCTTGGTCAGTATTAACAAAAGCAGACTTTTCTGTGTTTGGGTACCTGTTTCTGTGCCAGAAAGTGCTCAAATATGTTTAAGAATTTCAATGGTATTTTTCTTCAAATTACAGTTGTGGTAATTGTTGTCTCTAAATGTTTACTTCTGTAGTGTACAGAGGATTTTTCAAAGAAGAGTTGATTTATGCTCTTGTAAAGTTGACACAGAATACTATTAGACAGTATTTTTAATATGTGCAGAAGTTAGTACGGTACGGTAAGACTGATGCTTTTATGGGACACTAGTTCTTTTGGAAAAGGTGCATTTTCCCTACCTTTATTTTCCATTACAACTACTTCCTGAAAGGAAAAAGGTGACTGTTATAAATATCTTGTTTGATTAATGTCTGCACAGGCCAGCATCATTACTTATGTCTTTAATATATCTAGTGTGAGAATTCATACTAGCTGTACTTTATGTGCACATAAGCTTCCATGCTTTCTTATTCTAAGTTACTCTGATTTTATAACCATAACCTTAGTTTAGTGGGGTTTGTGCTGACAGTCTCATGCTGGAATGTCCACACATGTGAAAGACCACTTTTAAAAAAGTAAGGTTTTCAAGCTGAAATTTTGCTTTTTTTTTTTAAGGTAGACTGAGGATTAAACAAAATATATATATATATTTCTCTATATCGGTATCTGTACTGCACAAAGACAATTGTTTCCACAATCATGGAGAATTTACCACTGGCATCACTGTTACCCTCACTTCACCAGACCAGTTCACGGCTGATCTGGCACTCATCGTGTTGTGCTAGCTCAAATTCAACAAAGCTGGCGCCTGCGGAGGTAAGGCTGTGCACGCTGCCCAGCAGCTCCACGGCACCTTCAAAGCCAGGCCAGGCTTGCGGCTCTCTTGGCGTGAGAGCGAAGGCAGCGCTGTGCCCCACGCCTCCACGGCAAGGCATTGACTGGGAGGCTCCATGCAGTCTGGAAAAGTTCTGAAACGTACTCCCGGCAAAAAATAACCCACCCGCAAGAGGATAATTAGAGAATTCTGTGACTTGAATTTTGTTGTTGAGGAAAGCCCAGGCCCAACAACATTTAAGGTTTTATGAATTCAGTTTGCCTAATGAGGTGCAGCAGAGGTGACAGCATCCCTAGTGCAGAGTGTGTGTTTAATTTTGACAAGTTATGCATGGCCAGAAACAACAGTAATTTCCTTTTGACAAGCGTTATTACTTATAAATCACGTTAGTGGCACAACGGCATTAATGCAAAAGGATGAGCAGATAAAGCTACTTGATCCGCCTCCCAGCCCTCATCCTGCTGGCGCTCACACAGCGAGCTACGGACAGCCCTTTAGCTTCGGTCCCGTGGCCCATGACACCTGCTTCATCGTTTTATTCTCCACTTCAGGGATTCTGCAGCCTGCCCCGCGCCGCCGTAACGGGGCACGGCTGGGCAGGGCGAGCGACGGCCCGTGGCACCGAGGGAGGCTCGGGGAGCCCGCAGCCAGTGAGCTCAGCGGTCTTTGCGACATCCAGCGTTGGAGGAGGCTTTGCTGGGGAGATCCTGGCAGAGGATCCCGGCTGGAGGAGCCTGTGCTCTTGGGAGAAAGCAGGATCGCAGGAGGGCCCAAGGCGCAGCTCCCAGGCAGCATCAGTAACAACATGCAGCTGAGAGACTGTAAATGCACAGGGTGTAACTGTGACCTTCGTGATGGAATATGCCTTTTTGGTTGGGAACCACACTTTTAAGACATTGCAAAAAATGCCTTAAAACTTGGGAAACATGCCCATCAGGGACTTCGAAAAGGAATCTTAAGATTACACCTCCTCTTCCTAGAAGTGGATAATTCTGATAAATGTTCGGAGCTAAGGCATTCAACAGCTTGAACTACCTCTTTTCACAGAAAGCCAATTGTGCGTAAAACAAGCATTAAGTTGCTGCAGCTGCCTTGCTGCAACTTTGTTGCCGTGCCATGGAGGCCTTGTAGGATTCGTACAAGCTTGAATTTCACATACCATGACCATTTTTGCAAGTAAAATTTTGTTGCCCAAACGTTCAAATGGGGGGAGAAACACCCAAAGGGAGCTGTCCTGTCTAGTAAAGGCTTCTGTAAATATTGTCACAATATCCCCCTGACACCACTTCAGGATAAAGGAATAACTGTGTCATTGTGTATAAGAATAATGAAATTCTGAAATCATATAACCTTGGAACAGCAGCAACTGTTTATGTTTTTGTTGAGAAATGGGGAAGAGGCTTTTTTTCTCCCTTGATGTGATTATATGATTTAGCCAAGGATGCGGTTCAATGTAGTTTTTAAACCGATATTTGAAATTTTTTTTTAGATGCGTGAGTACATATGGTAGGCTGGCCTGACCTTGCACTCCTAATATCTCCTCTTGATAGGAAAAACCAGTAGTGATGTGCTGCAGTGAGATCGCTGTCACCCACTAGTTTTATGACACTTCCCTGACAGCTTTCCTCACCACGTAGTGAAGGGGGATAATAAACACTGAAGGGACTGCACAAAGCTAGTACCTGTCATAAGGAAATAACCTTCTTAAGTTACTGTTGTAAAAACTTAGTGCTCTTAGTCCCTAAACAGAGTGACCATCTCATGATGAGCTTCCTTTTTGGAGAGGGATTATAAAATTACTGTTACTGGCTAAAGATGTTTAAGGATGTTTCTTATCTTGAAGATGGAGCTGCAGGGCTCTTCTCCTTTGTTTATTTATCTATATATGTACAGGAAGATCTATGTGTACCCCATCTGTATCTATCTATATAGGAATATATGTATATAGTATTTTATATTTTTACTCTATGTATTACTCCTGTATGTATTCCTATATATAAAGTAACCCTCCAATTTTATTTGACAATCATAACAGTATTTAGTTATCACTGTTGAATCACATGATTTAAACCTCAAATCTTTCTGTCTAAGTCTAATGACACAATGCACTAGATATAATTTAAACTTTGGAAGACAGAAATTCTAGCTTGGCAAACTATGAGGGTTATGAACGTAGGAATAAGGTATGTAGCATAAAAAGAACCTGAATTTTTAAATTTCAGTGGTACAAGTTCATCAATAATGATCGTTACAGAAGGAAAGGGGAATTTAGGTGTCTGGACTAATATTAAAAATAGTAACAAGAATGATTCTTTCACGGAATTGAAGGCATGCAAACACTTGTGCTCATAAATACAGTAGATCAGTGCAAGAACAGCTGGTAGAATTAACATATCAAATGACTTGGTCTTGTGGAGAAAATGATGAATTGAAACTTTGTCTGGCTTTGATAGTTTTTATTTTCATAGCTAGCTAACAGAAAATCCATTGAAACAAAATTGTACTGAGTTTGCTGGTTGTTTTCCATAGTTTGAACAAGATGTTTTGCTTTTAAATTCAAAACGTTTGAATTTAAATTAAATTTTGTGATTTAACAAATCTAAATTAAAAGAAACATTTAGGTCAGAGAAAAAGTAGTATGAAAAACTTTCTTTTCACGGAACCAACAAAACCCCCAAAAATCTCACCACAGTTGCGACAAAGTAGTTAATGGGCCTGCCCAGACACTGAGAACATTATTTGCAGAACACAAAAGCAGAAAATAGAGATTAATTCCACACACTTCTGGCTTTGGGAGCTGTAATTCTTCATTTATTCTTTCAGATAGCAATTTCAGTAAAAACTATTTGTACATTCAGAGCTTATGTAGGTCCTTCAAGTTTATACAAAGTAACGTGTGACAAAACTTCTCATATTATATAGACCAAAGATACCTTTTTAATATCCACAGGAGTAATTAATCTGGTATGCACCTAAACCGCCTTTTAAAAAGATTTCCCCAGAAATTATGTGAAAACACAACACATGCTGCTAGTGTTGATTAGGCCATCAGACGTATTAAAGATGTTACTTCAAGAAGCACCTGAGATGCTGTAGCTGGAAGAATTTGCTCCAGAAACAATATTCCAAAACTGTTTCTAAGCAAAGGCTGTTGGTACTGGCAAAGCATGCCTTTCCTTTGCCTCACTTCAGCAATTCTTACAAAATCTTGAAAACCTTATCAGCACATTTTTTTTCTCCTGAAAATGGATTTTTTAAATTTTCCTTTTATTATGTTGTTACATTTAATAGCAACCTACTGCTTTGCTGTTGCTACATATGCTTAGTTAAATCGTGGGCTTTTCATGACTGCAAAATGTGGTCTTTATTTAACTTTAGGAAATACAGATTCTAAGGAAAGTTATGTAGCCTCAAATATCAACTCAGCTTCATGATAGCTTAGTTTATTTCTTAAAAAGCAAATTTTAGAAACTGTCATTTAAGGTGAATGTACTGGCAAATGAATATATTGTAAATCCAGATACCACATTGATAGCAGTGACATATCGGTGCAGATCATTTCAGAAAAATATACCTTCGGTTTTTACTGCCTGTTTGTTTGCTTGTACTGCTGTCTCTTCTCCTCTTCAGTCCACTGCTCTGCAGCGTGAGCTCTTTGCAGAAAATGTTACTCACATTTTTGCGTTGCCTAATGGTATTCACTAATAATAATAATACTTAATGTCATTTGGGGCTTGCGGGTAGATAAAATATTAAACATGTTCAGTGTTATCTTTCTACCAGATACTGAGTTCTTGCAGGCCGTATTTCCATTACAGAAGAAATCAGTTGGTGTACCATAGTGTGATTGTTATACAGAAGGGTCTGCAAAGAGTACATAGGTACTATCTTCCATCTTTCAGGAGCCTCAGCCTAAATACGTAATTCAGATGATCAAAAATCAGCTTTTGCCACAAAGACTGACTCTGTGAACTGAAATCAGAAAATCCCTGTGGGTAATTAAGGCAAGCAGTAAGATACGTGTCCTGTCCTGGAAGCTTCCAGTTTTGTAGTATTTTCTTCCAACATTTAAAGTTCCTAAGCTTCCTATCACTCTCTGCAAGTCGTGCTTGATAACCAGAGCAGCTAGTCATAGTCTGGTTTTGTTGCTGGATAATGGTTTTACTGTAAAATTACGTAGCTCTTTATAATGAAACTCCTAGTACCTGAAGTGTCAGAGAGATGGAATCTTCTCATTCCTTTAGCCTCTCTTAATTTATTATACATTGGGTAGTGGTTTAATAATAATGATTCTATTTATTCTAAATCAAGCTGACTGAAATGAAGAAGTGTCCTTTTGACTAAGCAACAAATTTACCATAAAGTATAGTTTCCTTACAGTTATGTTGTGTCCGTTTCTAATACAGCTCTGTGTCTTACAGGATCTCCTGGTATCTGGATCTTACTGGAACAGTGATTTCCAGCTTTCTTCATGTAAGTGCAGTTTGTGAATTATTTTGGGGAGTCAGCTGGTACTGCAACATGTGTCCTGACTCTTCTGTGTGTGTACACATACGTATGTATATATATACATATGTTTTTATCTTCTCACAAACACTGGAATTCTGTTGTGCAACAGTTATTCAGATTATGGTACTGTATTCCTGTATTATGATTCTGGCAATGCAACTGTTTCTTAGAGTAGTTTTGGTTAATGACCTCTTTAAATGTAGGGTGAGAATATTGACATAGCAGCCTAATTCTCAGTTAGTCCTTTAATTGCTTACAACTAATAAAATCAGAATAGGTCAGCAATAAAGTGGTTCTGTCAAGTTAACAGCCAGAAGAAAGCTTTGAAAAGTAAATCTGCTTAACGAAGGCAGTAACGATATGGTTTGTTCAGCTACATTTACTTCAGAATTACAAGGTGGGTTTTTGTAGATTTAATATATTTTGTCAGAATTTTCCTGGTTTGGAGAGCCATTGGCTTGAAAAGTGTATTTTGAAATACAACGTGGCCCAGATACATTGCTTTACATGTCAGACAGTTGCACAGGATATGGCCCCTGAGTTCCCGGTGCACTGACGCTTACTTAGCCTCTTGGAGATTTCGGGAGACTGCAGTGAGCTGCCAGCTCCTGACGGCAATGTAAATCTTCCACGGCATGTCCCTGGCATCAGGGACAAACTTACACTCTCCAGGGCCTTAACTATAATTTAGAAGTACCAAGAAATTACCCTGAAATCCTACTTTGAACCAAGAATCTTCACCTGCTCCAATCTCTTGAGTTTGTTGTATCTGTAAACAGGCATATGGATCAACTTGGGCTGTCGGTGTGTAGCCTAAGTGGTTGAAGTCAGCAGTCTGGAGTTTCTACCTTACATTGCACTTTTGTGTAGGTTTCTCTGTGAATAGAGACATTACATGAGCACTTACTTACAGAGACAGTTTTCTGCTTTATGGATTTAAAGAACTTTTTAAGATCAGATTGTGGATAGCTTTAGCAGAGAGACAAACATGCGCCAAAATATTAAATATATTTTTAGTACCCATTTTCAGGTAAAAAGGTAAAATAAGTATTTTAGAATTAAGCACAGTTAAACTAAATGTTTATAGTAAAACAACACAGGCCAATATAAAGTATGACAGAATATGGTATTTAAGATTCCAGTGATAAGTGAATTGTTAACAAAATAAAAGGTCACAATAAATAAACATATGGCGCAATGTGAAACAAAGTAATAGATTAGTTTGAGCTTGACTGGATAAGATATACCAGAGGATCTTTTGTCTGGGATGTTCGAAAAGTTCTAGTGCTAATAGGGGCTCACTGGGATTTAAAATGATTGATCATCTAATTCCTTTATTATCCTTTGACCAGCTCAGAGCTGAGATTTGTGATTTGAAACTAATTTAAAAAATCTGCATCCTTATTAAAGATTCTCTTTAAGAAAAAGAGATGGACCACACACTAAAGGCAAACTTGCAATGTATTTTAAAAGCAAGCTTCATCTGTGGACTAACTGTTCCAGTACAGTGGGTTTTTGTTGTCCTCCCTCGATAGACTTAGTTACCTTCCTCCATTACAGGGTTTACCTCTGTTGAACCATTTAGTTTTGGGTATAAACTACTGTCTGTGTGATGCAACTTAGAAGCCAGAATAATGTACATTCTTGAAGAAAGCTGCCTGGAAAAATTTGACCATGATTTTGAAGGTCTCACTGAAATAGAATGCTTGGAATAATGTTTTACATAGTAGCCATTAATACATACAATATTTTAAGGTCTATTAGATTTTATCTTTTGCCAAAATAAAAAAATACACTAAAAAAAGAAACACAGCTCTGTAAATCTAGGATACATTAAAGCTAGTAAAGCATATAAGAGCGTAAAATACTAAATTCAGTAAGTTTTATGGCTAAATATACCATCTACAAACATACACAGTAGGTACTAGAAGGAAGAATAATTCTCTAAATAGAGAAGAGAAAGAATAATGTTAGAGATCCACACAGATTACTAGCTGGGAGTTGTTAAAGCTGCAGTAAACCTAAAGTGAAATTAAAAAATACATATTTCAGAACTTTTTGTTTTACAAATGGCCTGTATATCTAAACTACACAGAACCAAAAGAGCTATTCTGAACTTGGAATGGAAGAGTGGGAACATAGTACATAATTTTTATTTTTTTTTTTTTTTCCTCCTCAGAGATTCAATATTTCAAAATGTCATGTCTACAAAGCAAAAGTTAAATGGAGTGGTCCTTATCTACCATCTAGGCTACCATATGTAAACATAGTGGTTTGCAGATCAGTCGCTGGTCCACAGTATGTGTCACTGATGTCAGTGTTTACAAGACTGGGCATTTTGTTATGCTCTCATTCAGTTTTGATGAAACTCAATGAAAGCTTATGTAAATAATACCATGGTGGTATATAGAAATCAGACTGGGTTGCAGTTGGCATGTTGGTTTTTTCATAGTCTTCCTATTGCTACCTTGCTTTCTGTATTCCTGTTCTGTTCACAGCTCTGATGATGCTCTTTGATGCCTTCCCTTTAAGTCAAGCAAATCTAGTCTGGCAGTTGCTGAGGCACTCAAGATAATTAAGTATCATAATATTTTTCATTACCACATTAGTTTTATAGATCTTTATGTCACTGTAAAATGAAACAAATTACTGGGGTTATATTTGCTGTGACTTCCAGCTGAATGTCAGAGGCTGGGGAGTCTGAACTGGTTGGCTTAGCAGCAGCTGTCTTTGGAGGTAGCCTTACTCGCCTGCTATGCCTACCTGAGTCTTTCTAGCAGTGCTCCCTCTGGCAGGCTTCCTTGTCCTGTTTTTGTCTTCAGACTTCTGGAAAGAGTTTAACTTTGCTGTGCTGTCATGCAGTGAGACTTCCTAACCCCTAGTCAGGTAGCTACCCTGCCTTGTAAAATCATGGTAGACTTCCCTGTTGACATATTCCCTTTAGTGTGCTCCTTTCATATTTTGTCTGGGAAGAGAAGAAATTGTCCAGGCAGGGTGAATCAGGATTGTAAAATCCCTAACTCTTCTCCTTTGCCACATCAGCCATTTAACCACGGATCCTGAGAAGGGAACATAAAGTAATGATGTACCTGGGCATTGGCCTCCCTTCTCCGCTCTGGGTCTGGTCCGTTACCACGCCTGGACAGCAGTTGCTATGTTTGCGTCGTTTTGTAGTGCTGGAACCGGCTCAGAGAAACAGCACAGAGAAGAGCCTGACATCTCGTGTAGTGTGTCACAGTTTATTAGAAAATACAGCCTGATAAAGGTTCAGAGGCAGATTCCTTCTTCATTTGCTACTTCATCAATTCAGCAGGCATAGCACATATTTTGACAGTTCTATAGCTTACTGTTTCTCTTTTCAGAGTGAATTAAATGATCAGTGTATTGTGTGAGAACTGCTAAGCATAGTAATCTCATTAATAATAATTCCCTTCATATGTTAGGTGCAAAGACATAGTTATACACCGAGTGAAACAATTTGTTGGGTTAGAATAGCTTCCAACAGGACCGTGATGGTTTAAAGAAAGACGAGTTGTGCGTTCCGGCTGTTCTAAGTATCCCCTCAGTTCTGTTTCGGCACAAAACCCCACATTTCTCCCAGAAAGAAAGAGTCCTCCTTGGTATACATAGATGCCTTGCTGACAATCTCAACCCAGAGACCATCCATGTCATTAGTTTCAGTTAATAACATGAACAGTGATGAAATTATCCAATCCTTTTTTGAAGTCCAGTCATACTATGGAACGCAATGAAATTCTTGTAAGGAATGAACCTTGTGCCTGTCAGTGAAACTGATTTCTGTGACCAAGGGAAGGGACGGCCTCAAGTTGCTCCAGGGGAGATTTAGATTGGATGTTAAGAAGAATTTCTTTACCGAAAGGGTCATTAGGCATTGGAACGGGTTGCCCAGGGCAGTGGTGGAGGCCCCATCCCTGGATGTTTTTAAAAGTCATGTAGATGTAGTGCTTAGGGACATGGTTTAGTGGGGGACTTGTCAGTGCTAGGTTAAATGATTGGACTAGATAATCTTATAGGTCTTTTCCAATCTAGGCAGTTCTATGATTCTATGAGTGAACCACAACTACAGTTAAGTCCATATAACTGGAAGGGACTTCTGTGCCAGTGAGATAACTGCCTTTTGTTATTACCTGCATCCGTGTGTTATAACTCAGTTCAGGATGCTGAAGGTAGAAAAGTGTACAAGAAAACTGTAAGTGGAGTTTCAAGGAAATTCTTTCTCTCCCTGCTTCCCCTCTCCTGGCCCACCCAAGGATAAAAGCTCTCAAAATAGGAAATACAGATCTGAGCTGCTTCTGCTCCTAATGTGGCCTGACTCCACCATGTTTTCCAATTTTCATTACCACTGCCAGTGTTCATTCAGTTCTAAGCAGGGCCTGGTATGCAAATTTTTTCTCTTAATTTTCCTTATGATCCTTTCTGGTACTTGGCAGCAGGTGTCACTCTTTGTGTAAGGCAAGAGATCAAGTAGAGGTAAAGAAAGGGATTTTCTGTTCACATGGCAATTCTGCTTCAGAACTTCACAACTGACATGTTAGTAGTGTAGCAGCATTAAAATGACAGGTGTGAGGTAAGGACAAAATAAAATACAAAATCAGGAAATATGTGGTGCCATTTCTTGAAAACTGTTTAAATGGAATTGAGATAGAGGGTGATTTTTATTACAATCCTATGAGTTTACTTCCTGAACTCGGCTATCTTTGGAAGTCAAATTGCTTACTTATATTTTTATATCCTATTGCTACTGAAAGAATGTAAATGCTGCATGGAGTTACCTACTTTCACGTCAAAGTGAAAAGGAGTAGTAATATTCTAGTTAATTTGATTAAAGCTAGATTTAAAAAAAAGGCTTGGTTTTGTCTTTAGCTTGTCACTCAGTTGTGTGCTCTTTACACAGTAAGCACATTCAGTTTTATATAGTTATTTTAAAAATAATTCTCACGTTCTGTAAAAATAGAAGAGCCTTCAGCCTCATTTTATTGCATATCTAATTTTGTAGTAGAAAGAAAGCAACTTCAAATAGCTTATTTGAAAGATACAAGAGGGTTGGTTGTTTTCTCCTAGCTTGACTGAAGCTGCAATAAGGTCTTCCTTAGCTCTGATCATTATCATAGCAAAAGAAATAGTGTTGCTAATGGCAAAGTAATGAAGATTCTCTGTGCAGTTTACAATTAAATCTGCACAGATGTAAAACAAACAACTTCCTGAGCACAGCTTTTTTTTTCTTCTGTTGAAATACAGGTGCTGTTGGAACACAGAAGACAGGCAGACTTGCTCTCTTAAATTTCCAATTAACAATAAATTACTGCTCCTTAAATACATTTTTTCTGGTTTGTAGAAACCTTTGCTGTGAGGGTATCTTCATACAATGTTTAATTTTCAAGTGTATCTTGCTCTTGAGTAAAAGCAACTTTGAATAACTGTTCCAAGGCTAGGTCGTTTAATTATGTGGTAGAAATACAATGTAGTATAATCCCAGCGCTCCTTTCTGTGCATGAGGAATCATTTTTCCCTTTTACCATTTTTGAAACAGAAATGGTACTTTTTCTTTTTTTTCACCTTCTACTAATCTGGAATTCTTAACCTGCTTACTTTAAAAATTATTGCTCTGACGACAGAGACCATTTTCAGGAGTCTTCTATTCATTTCTCACCGAGCCATGATAACACGGAATAGCTTCTGAAGGAAATTGAATTCTGATGTTTTCAAAATACTCTTCCACATAAAGTAGCAAGAAGCCTTGAATGACACTGGTTGGTTGTTAAAATACAGTATTCAAAAACAAAGAGCATTTGTTCCAGAATCACAGGGAAATATTGCACTGTCCTTCCTCTGCTTCCTTATTTCCACCGGGGTTTTCATCCCAGTGAAAACAGGCTTCACTGCTCAGAGCTTGTGATGTTATGAGCACATATGGTTTGTTCGGGTCATCAGTGAAATTAAGAAGTGTTTAGTTCAGTAAGACATTGGGAAGTATATATTATTTGAGGAATATAAAGAGTCAAAATTGCTTTATGGATAACTTTATCCTACCTGTATAATAGCTTTGTCTGTTTCTGTTCTGTGTTTTCATGTTTTCAATGCATTCTTCCCCTCTCTCACCTATGTTTTTCATCAGGAAATATTTTTGCTATTTAATAGTATATGGTTTCTTAAGGATTCTGCTCAGCCTAGCTATGAGTGTTGTACAAGCAGAGGAAGGTGAACGGGATACTTTCTTCCTGGGCACATGCAAAATGAACAGCTGCATGATTTACTCTCGTCGTACCAAAGGATGAAAATAGGTTAAAGAAGGATGAGAGAGTCTAAAGACACCCCAACACAGTGGCTGTTTTTTCCTGCTGGAGTTTGCTTCCAGCGCTCTCCAAAATAAAACCAATAAGGCCTGCGTGTGCTTAAGGTCACTGACAACTGCAAATGAGGAGCTGCAGTATATCTGCCTACTAGAGAAGTTGTTTATATAAGTGGGGCTGCTCTGCTCCCTGTAGCACAAGGCACAGTTGCTTCAATTAGAAATCTGAAATAGTCTTTATACTGAAAAGAACATTGCCTTGTTATAGCCAATGGTAAGTGTGAAGCAAAAAATTGTGTCTAAGTTCCCCAGCCTTCTTCCATAGGTTTTTTGGTGTCTGATTGTGGGTTGGTGGTTTTTTTTTTTTGTTTCCCCATATAGGAGTAGGTACCATCTAAAAAATCAAAGTCGGCACAAACTACACAAGAACAAAAGTGATCTGAAAGTGCCACAGCTTCTGAGTGATCAGGAAATAATATGGTCATACAGACCTAGAGAAACCATATGAAAATTCTGCTCGGAAACAAATTCTTTTGCTTAAGTTTTTGGTATTTGGATGATAGTTCAAAGGCTTCTCTGTAGAAAAAGCCCTGGACTAGTTTGTTAGCTGTCTCTAACATTGTATTTTGTTGTGTTAAAAAGTTAGGCACCCTGGAAAGGGATTACTCCAGATAATAAACAGTGACATTAATCAATCCAGTTGGAGCAGAAAACCACAGAATTTAGCACTGTTCTAAAAGCAGCAAGGTTTTGTATCAGATACAGGTATAGAACCAAACAGCTTTTGCCTGTTACTAATAGGTTCGCTATTTCAAGTGATTTGTGGTTGGTGATAGTCTCAAGTAGGGTTCATAAATTCTACGACTGAAGTCTTTCTCTTACTTGGAAAAATTCATCCTTGTTTTCCACTAAGTCTTGTATTCTGATGGGACTGTCCAGGAGATCCAGTCACAACCCTAACTGCTTTAGAAAGAAGTAGATCAGTTGGGGATGAGGAGCTGGTGGGGGGGGGGGGGGAAGAGGTATTATTTAATGCTTTCCATTGCAGAAGTGAGACTGATTTTTGTTTTGTAGTATTTGTACAAAAATCCACATTTGCACGGAAAGATTTTTTTTGTTAGCAATTTTGAATGCTTTATTGGAAACTGCATCATTTATTGTTGCTTTTATCACATAGAATGAGAGAAGCCTTTAATTTACCTAGAAATAGGGTATATCTAGAATGGTTCTGGAGAGGCCTTAAAGACTGATCTTCTGTATTTCTAGATCTCACTAAGAGCTGTAATAGAAGTGGCACAAGAACGCAAGGGGAAAAAGTTGCTGTTACGGGCTGTCAGGCAATAAGGGTGAGCTTTCCCATCTGGTGCAGTAAGCTGAAAACACTTCTGTCGCTGGGATTCAGATTCTGCATTCTGCTCTTCTCTAACATTTAAGCATACACAGCAGCATCAATCTGACCTTAAGCACTAACTTCAATATCATATAGTGTTATTACTTTATTTTTCCATTTAAATCTCTGTATGTGTATCATATACACATATCAGTTTGGGAAGGCTTACATACATATATATGTGTGTGTAGGTACATCTCCAAAACTCTACATGTTCTACTTCTTTTTAATAACAATTCTGATAGATATTTTGGAGATGTTTTACTAAGTAGTATCCTAATTCTTGCACCTCAGTTACATTCCTAAAATTAGCCAGTGCATATCTGCATATATAATTTCTTCTTTCTGAAAAAAATAAAATCCAATCTTTGCTAAATTTTTGTGTATAAAACTGAAGGTCAAGTTGTGTTTTCATCAGCTTATGCAAACTCAGACTAATTGTGCTTAGAATAGCACTGAATTTTACAACAGTGCAAGTGAGATCATGTACTGAGAAAAGTATTTAAAAAGAAGTGTTTGAACCAGTTTGCATAGATTTTATTTTTTTTTTCTTCACTGGTACTGTGATTTCATTTAGTTTACATAGCCATAATGAAAGCTTTCCCCAAGCGAACTTGCTGCTGAGACTGCTGGTAAGGGAGGAGCGTTGATACTGCTGCTGACATCTCATTCATTTTATTTACAAGAACCTATTGCTAGTGACCAATGACGCAACTACTGGAAGTATGGAGGTAATGTTCTGTTTAATCTCATGTTGCAGACCTTTCTCTGTCAACCGTTGCTTGTATTCTGCTATGTGAAGAATTGCTTGAAAGCCTCTGTTTTCTGTCAGGCTTGCTATAGAGCTCTCCTCCAGTCTGAGTTCCTTCTGGTTTTGCCCGTTTCTAGCATTTTAATTCCTGTGCCAAAATTCGAGTTCTGTGAAGACAGCGAGCAAGGAAGAAGTTTCTCTGAAGTACCTGAGATTTGCCAGAGCATAAATCTTTCTCTTTAGCACTAAAAATTCTCTTATGGCTTGTTGGCATGTTCTGTTTAGAACTGCAAATACTGTAAGTTTTACACTTTTTTTTTTTTTTTTTCCCCCCAGATCATATTATCGGGGACCTTTGCTGTTTAGCAGGATTGTTCTGCCTGCGCAGCAGGAGGCCTGCTCTGTTTTTCGGATACCAGAGAGTTTTACTTAACATACTTCTTGCTAATGCAAGTAACTTTCAGTGCTGACAATATCCCCAGGCTTTCCTGCTCTCTGAGAGTCATAGTATAATTGTGACTTCTGGCTCTTCATTTGGTCTGAAGACTCATATGTTCAGAAGTTATGCAGGTGGAGAAGGTGTAAAATAGGTATTTCACTGAGTTTCCAGAACTAAACCTCAGTTGAGTAGATGACTGTGCCACATGTGTGTCTGTTTTCAGTTCTGTATTCCTAAATAGCTAATGCATTCTCCCAGACATAACCAAGTTCAAAACATTGACGTGGTCTTCTGAGAGGCGGTCATATAAGAAACTCACCTATTATTGTGCCCACAGGTGGCTGATGGAGTTAATGAAGTAGAGTTGTGATCAAGGTATGCAACATATCCCTAGTCTAAAGCTAGGTCAGTGTTACCTCCACAATAGAAATCCCGTGTTGTCCCAGTGGAGGGCAGTGAGCTCCTTTTGCAAAATATTTCCCCTTTAGGAGTTTGTTGAACATATCTAGTACACTGAGAACAGAGCTTGTGGGTTGGATTACAACCTTTTGTAAGGTTAGAACAGCCTTCTCTCTTTGTAATAATCACTGGATATTGCTGAGAGAGGTTTATTGTCTTATGTCTGCCAACATGGCAGCTCAATATTTATCGTTCCCTTTTTTCAGAGTGATAAAATGTCTGAGTATTAAACAGCTCTGACATCCATATTTGTTTACCTAAGATGAATAATTTTATCATTGCTCTAAGCAGTGTACCTAACCTTTACATAGACTAACTAGTCTGAATTCCTTCATCTTCCTTCTCCCACCTGTCCTGTTAAAGCGTAAGAATTCTTTGTTGTTGTAGTTTGAGATCATCCTGGTTTTACACTGAGTATCTGCAGATTATTATGCTTCCCTTAAGCTTTCATTATATTGCTTCATAGAAAGTCAGTGGGTGGTTTATGATTTTATGGGATCCGTTAGCTATGTACATGTTATTTTGCATATGTAAATATGTAAGAGTTTTTATGTGTGAAATTATAATATTGGAAGTTGCCAGGTAAGTGTACATGTTCTATTTAGCTGAATTAATGCCACTTAGATTTTGGGAAATGTTATTTACTCTAATGTGGTTCTATTTTTAGAAGCAGACTCCTGCATATCAGATCAGATAATTTAAAAGGAGAGTCTCGGTTTCCAGTAGTAGTGCTTCCTTCTGCAGGATGTTTACCCACAAAATGCTAGAACCTTGCACAATAACTTTCCCAACATTACTTAAGATTGCCAGTCTTTCCTCCAGCAATTTTATAAATTAGAACATTCAGGAAAATGAATGTGAATTTAATTAAAACAAATTACTTAAATTGGATTAAACTTATACATTGGCATTTCTATTACAAATTTGCCAAATTCACTTTAGAAGTAAACATAAATCCAGACAGTGTATTTTCATGCTTGAGCATCTACACAAAGCTTTACCTGAATTTAACTATTTGGCTTTAAAATCTGAAGAAGTAAATAATATGTTTCTTTGTCCATAAGGTAGCAGCTGACCATCCAATTGTAGATGAACAATTAATGACTCTTCTTTAAGAAACCACCTGCCTATACTGAGTTCCTTTATACCCTAGTGTCTTCAGGGAATGTTTTCACAGTGATAACAAACTGAATATTAGCTCTTTTTTTAAAATTATTTCCATCAAATATTATGCTTCAGTAACTAGAATCAGACCTCTAGTTTGGACTGAAGGCCGTTCATGTACACTATCTATACAGGCTTTAACATGTAAGTTAGCAGCCCATTGATGTAATTACTATTATATCATAATAAAAAGCATCTGATACTTTGTGATGATATCTTACAGAATGAAGACTGATTTCTTCAATGCTTTGCCTCTGGAAAAACTATGACAGGAGATATAACTAAAGCTTTGTTCACCTCCAGCGCACCCTTCTCACGGCAAGCACATAATCCTTTCAGTCCCTGCTTTGCAGAATTTATTGAGGGAAAGATGGTTTGAACTGCAGCAACACTGATAATATTGATGATTTTCATTGACCTACTGTTCAATATGTTATTTTAATTTGTTTTGCTAGTGACTAGCAGAGATGAGAATAAAACTGAAAACTAGTCAGCTGAGGCAAACCGCAGATAAGGCAATAGTGATAGCTGGTGTAACGTAGGGTAGACAGTAGGAAGGCTCTACAGAGGGATCTGAACAGGCTGGATCGATGGGCTGAGGCCAATTGCACGAGATTCAATAGGGCTCAGTGCCGGGTCCTGCGCTTGGCTCACAACAACCCCATGCAACGCTACAGGCTTGGGGAAGGGTGGCTGGAAAGCTGCCTGCCAGAAAAGGGCCTGGGGGTGTTGGTCAATGGCCGGCTGAATATGAGCCGGCAGTGTGCTCAGGTGGCCAAGAAGGTTGATGTCATCCTGGCTTGTATCAGAAACAGTGTGGCCAGCAGCATGAGGGGAGTGATTGTCCCCCTGTACTCGGCACTGGTGAGGCTGCACCTCAAATACTGTGTTCGGTTTTGGGCCCCTCACTACAAGACAGACATTGAGGTGCTGGAGCGTGTCCAGAGAAGAGCAACGAAGCTGGTGAAGGGTCTAGAGCACAAGTCTTATGAGGAGCGGCTGAGGGACCTGGGGTTGTTTAGCCTGGAGAAAAGGAGGCTGAGGGGAGACTTTATCGCTCTCTACAGCTACCTGAGAGGAGGTTGTAGCGAGGTGGGGGTTGGTCTCTTCTCCCAAGTAACAAGTGATAGGATGAGAGGAAAGAGCCTCAAGTTGTGCCAGGGGAGGTTTTGTTTGTATGTTAGGAAAAATTTCTTCCGTGAAAGAGTTGTGAAGCACTGGAACAGGCTGCCCAGGGAAGTGGTGGAGTCACCTTCCCTGGAGGTATTTAGTAGACGTGTAGACGTCGTGCTTAGGGACGTGGTTTAGTGGTTGACTTGGTAGTGTTAGGTTAATGGTTGGACTTGATGATCTTAAAGGTCTTTTCCAATCTAAATGATTCTATGATTCTAGAGATAAACAAATAGACATTTTAATTTCTGTAATAATGTTTGAGTTTCCTTGTCATCAGGGTTCATGATTAAAGGATTCATTTGAATCTTGAGGCTTTTTTCTCCTCAGGGAAAGGTGGTGATCAAGAATTGTTATTTTCTGTATTTTGTCAGAAGACCACAGACTTTCAAGATTTGTATATGTTTGTCCTACATGCTGTACAAACTATAAAAAGATTCAGTCCTGTTAGCGCCTCTGTCACACTGAAAAACTTTGTGGCTCATTCTCTGATCTTCCTGAAAAAATATTATTTCAGTCTTACAGTTGACATTGGTGGAATTCTTGTTCAGCCCCTTAATGACCCTTATTCTTAAATAAGGAATAATTGCAATTGCCTTCCTGATCTTGAACCTGTGAAAATTACAGACATATTCAGTAAAAATACATTTTGAAAAAACATACCACCACCACCACAAAAAAAAATCTCGTTTGTTTTTAAACCAGTACACAACCCTTCATTCCTTCTGGGACGGGAGTGGGGGGAAAATGGTCTGAGCTACACAGTAAAGAAAACTGATGTATAATATTGATGATAACCACATTCTTTTTTTCCTCCATAAGCAGTTTGTATTTCTTGCTAATTTCTTTTGTTTCTTATGATTATTTACGTATTTACTACAACAAATTTCAGGTTGAACCAGAAATGCTACATTCTGCTGGTTAAACTCTTTGACGTTGTCAAACTGCATTAGTCTCCTGATATCAGTAAGTCAGGAGATAAAAACTGATCTAGTTCTTATTATAAGAAAAACAAATAAAAATCCGTTTGGGCCTGTATGTAGAATAGCTTTTCATTGTTAACAAGAATCAATCTGTCAAACTGTATTTTGTTAGTTTTCTGGAAAATGAGTTCTGATGATGTACAGCTTGAGGCACTTAATTTTAAATGGGAAAACAGATATCATCACATACTCAATCAATTTTCTGAGTACACGTAAGTGCAAAATTAACTGCTCCAGTGTGACATAGTTTTACTCTTTCAGCATGACTTTTTAAAAGGTTGTTCTTTTTTTGAGTTCTTCAACACAGGCTCTTCTATGCAATGACTTTCTGTTCTATATGAAAAATTGAGGAAGCATATTGATCACTCAGAATAAAACAGTTAAGAAGACTCACAGATTGATCAATTGTTTATCTATTTTGCAAATCCCATGAATCAATAATTAGAAGAAAAGTGTTAAAAGCGTTAAACCCAGCAATGGTTTAGCTGCTTTCCATAGCCTTGTTCCTAGGTTTGTCTAAGGCAGTGACTCAGAAAAAACACATACCAGATTTACCCATTCTTAGATCAATCAGTGACACAGAATTCCTTTTTGTATTTCCCCCTTCCCTTTCTTTTCTACATAAGAAACATTTTAAAGATGTCCACAGGGTCTGCATAGCTCAGATTCCATTATTTAAAAATCAGTATTAATTTTTTTTTTTTTAAGTGTAGATAATTCTAACCAGTGGAGAGAATGGATACTCTTCTTCCCCAGCTAGACAACAGCTTTTCAAATATGGAGTATGTCATAATAAAATAATCATTTTGTTGGAAATTTGATAGCACTGTCTACCACAGAGTTTGGCAGGCAAGTTTTGAAGATCTAGCTTCAGGTTTCTGAAGTAAAGTTGCCACCATTCACACATTGCTAGGAAAACTTGCTTTCAGGACTACTCAGGCAAAACCTTTGGCCCAGGAGTCTCGCGGCCTCCAGGGATGGATTTGCCCAGAGCTGTGACCGTCCCTGCCTAAAACTAACATGATTTTTACCAGGTTCCTTGCTGCTGCCCAGTCACAAACTGACAAGACCAATTTCAGACAAGGTCAATTTTAGACAGGACCTGCCTGATCTTAGAAGGAACATATTTTCCTTTGGAAAAATTGTTTCTGTTTCTCTAGAGGTGGACTGGGAAAGGATTTCCATTCATAGAAAATATAAAAGTGTTGGCATTTGGCCTCATTGACATGGAATGTTTTCAAAAAATCTGAGCTATCAAAAAAAATGGAAATTGCGTTTCCAGTTGCTGCTGATAAGAGCTAGCTCTTGTTTCCACTTAATGCATCCTGGGCTTGACAATATTTCACAAAAATCTAGCTCCTTTTACTTGCTAGGATGGCTTTTTGCAGTCTTGCAGCCTACAGACCAATTACCTATACTGTATGAGCAGTGACTAATTACAGAAATGTTCTAATACATCTAAGTACAATCAATATTAATTCTATTGAAAATAATACTGTTTTATAACTTCCATCACAAAATTATACAATGTGAATTGCAACTTTGGTAATCATAGTTAGTCAGTGAGAAGTAGTTGCCTACCAGGGCACTTCTTATCCCAATTTATATTAATTTGTTTATTGTAAATTCTCAATATATTAAAAAAACCTGGGTTTTGTGAATTAAAATAATGCTTGCTCTTTGAGTATCATTTGTGAGAAATATAATTTTCTCATTAGAATATTTTTTACTAGCTTGTGCAATCCTCAACATGATTTTTAGCATGGATAATTATGTACCTTAATATTCATACCACCAGTGCACTGTCCATTGTGTG
Source organism: Sagittarius serpentarius (assembly GCA_034782735.1). NCBI lineage: Eukaryota > Metazoa > Chordata > Aves > Accipitriformes > Sagittariidae > Sagittarius > Sagittarius serpentarius. Next base: position 7,208,650 of record JAVKLA010000028.1, read on the forward strand.
ATGATAAGCTACCACTTGCTGATCATCATAAGAAGGAAAAATGTTTAATGTCCAGGAGAGAAGAACTGAGCCTTCAGTAAGTAATCATGCTCCCTAAATAGCAAATGTAAACATTAAGTGACGAAAAACACATAGTATGAAGTGATGATATATTTTTTAAAAGATTGGTTTACAGACAGCTTAGTCCTCTAGCACAGGTTAAATTAACAATGACTTTTAAAACCAATGCAAATGAGTAAAATTCTGCTGGAATCAACTAAGCAATCATTTAGTAATAGAGAATTTGGTCTCCATCTCTCTAATAATGTGCCAGGTTTAATATTAAAATATTCATATCAAACATTAAATTTCCCTTGAAATCACTGAAAACTTTTCAACCATTATGCACTAATACAGAAATTCTAGCAGTATTTTATTGAGGGCTAGCAGTCACATTTTATTGAACCTCTAAAATTTTATTGAAAGAGTATTCTTCAAAACCTATTAAAAGTATACTTTATCTTTATGTTTTATTACCAATCTGATACTTAAACGTCTTAGAGGGGTTAGTACAACTTACCTTTGCATAATAATCTATTTAATGGTCTCAGCCTTTCAGTATGCATCTTTGGAAGTAGCAATAGTACATCTAAAAGGCAGTTTGATGCAAAGTAACTTTGCCAGTGGATCAAAGTATGTAGATACCTTTCTTCCTCACATATCACCTCTGTTCAGTCAACCCATTGTCCACCAGTGGTTTTCCATTAGTTAGCAACAGTGGCCACAGAAAGACTAAAAGTGCTGAGAAAAGGGATAAGTTAGAGATACAGGAACTATAAAATATGAAATTCTTCCAAATCCTTCCTGAAGGAGCATTTGTACTTTCTTCAGTGAAGGTTACGCCAAGAGTTGAGAAATCCACTGTATTGTCAGTGGGTGAGAAAATCTTGTGTTGAATTTTCACTGAAGGCAATGGACTTGTACTAAGACTATTCATTAATCCACTTACTATACATTAGAGCTTTTCACCCATCAGCAGGCAGCTGATGTACTTCTTATTTTCAATTAGGTAACCTTAGATCAAGCTATTGGGATTAAAAACAACAACAAAAAAAACAACCAAAAAACCAACAAAACCAAAACAAAAAAACAACCACAAGAGACCTAGCAGGTATTTTGTGAGCTGCTTCCACCCAGGCAAGCACCAGCCTGTGCCCTTGCACTGGTGCCTCCTGCCTAGGGGCAGCACTTGCCATTTGTCCTTGCTGAATTTCACAAATTTCCTGTTGGCTTGTTCCTCCAGCTTGATTAGGTACATATGAACGGTACCCCTTCACTTGAGCATTATTGACTGGCTCCCCTGGGTTTGGTATCATTTGTAAACTTTGAGAGTGAGCTCTGCCACTTCTTCCAGGGCACTCATAAAGATGCTAAATAGGAGAGGTCCTGCAATATTGTCCTTGTGGTTCATAAACTAAAATTAGCTGGAGAAAATATAGTCTGAGAACTGTCCATGTGAGGTCTCGGTTCCATCACATCCCTCCTAGTCAGCTCACTGTGGTGGTGGTGTGGTCTGGGTTGCACCAATAGACCTTAATTGTCCTGACCAGCCTCACCTGGGGCCTCCACCCAGGCACTCTCTGCCTGTTGGTCCAGGAGCTCTGTTTGGGCTCAGGCCTGTCAGGCTGGGGCACCCCAACCTGGCCTGAGCGGAGTTGTGGGTATCCCTGTGCCCAGACTTGACTTCTGCTGTTTCTGAGCAAACTCTCTGGATGGACCCCAGCCCTGACGTATCCCCTCACCTTGTGTGGGACTGTGGATGGATTGCCAACCCCGGTCCAGCCCTGCTTGGGTCCCGCCAGACCAAAGGGACCTGGGGGATCGCTCCCTAGTTTCAAGAAACTAGTGAAAGGTACACGAGAGGCACAAGCACTAAGTCCTCTTCTTTATCTTCACAGCTCAGTTTAGTAAACGAAGTACTTCCTTTCCAAGATTTTGCAGTGTGATTAAACCAATTTTCTTTCATCTATAGGACAGAAGTGATTATATTGCTTGGTTTTGTTTCCTGCAGCAAAGTAATTTTCTGCATGACCAGCAGTAATGTAATGTGGGAGATTTTAATAAGGGACAATTATTTTTTAAATTAAACTTTAAACAGAGTGCAGATTGTAATAATACGGCAGAGAAGTGCACAAGATTATCGAGCTCCTTTTAAAACTGTTAACACTGCAATGCACTCTTTGGTTATTCAGAGTAGCACAGGACTGCCAGAACAACAAAGATTTTTCCACTTTTTCTTTCCTCCTTATTCCCCGCTCCATCCAAACCTTCTTAAAACTTGGATAGAGAAGGAAAAAAATCCCACATTCATGGAGTGAAATCTAAAAATTGTTGGAAGTCTTTGTAAAAATTGTAGTGTTAGAATAGTGTAAACATCAGAAAACAAAATGCTCAAGTTGGGAACTGTCGTGTTCCAGCCAACTTTCTCATTTAAGTACATTGATAGCAATCTTTAGATATATGATCAAAACCTCATTTTGCACCCAGAAGCCAGAGGCTGTAGAGAACACACTCAAGCATTCTGCCAAGATCTCAGTCTGGCCATACACAGCTTCTCAAACGATGGATCAACGTGGGGTTTTTTTACTATGTGAGAATGGGACAAATGCACTACAATTAGCATTAGGACTATAGGATGATCTTTATGACACCTATGGGTCTTTAACCAGTGCTATCAAACTTCTGTTATTTTCTACAGTCAGTACACATTCCACAATATGTTTAAAATATGCCCAGTTACTTTTTGTTAGAAGTGAGAAAAGACAGGAAGGCATCTTTGATGGGAAAATGTCATCTTTTCCGATCTTGTGAGCCTGTTCCAAAGCATGAGTCTACTGCAGTGTAACCTTCCCTCTTTTGGTTATTTTAGGTTTGCCAACTTTTACCATGTAAAAGAAATCCTGTAAGCAGGATATATACAAGCGAAGAGGACAAGCAGTCATTTATTGGCTAATACACACAGAGCAGATAGTCAGAATTAATGAGTTACTAGGGCTTAGCCTAGTTAATGTGCTCATTAATATGCTCATAATGAGCCTTTGCTGGCCAGAGATTAGGTGGCATTGGCCTGTATTGCTCCCTGGAATGGGCCAGTGTTCAACGTCAATCGATGCTCAGCATTGCCGTTTCAGTTTTCTGGGTTGTATTGTTTTTTTCTTATTATTGCCTGCTCTTTCGTAGCTGTAGTTTTCCTCTTGAATCCTTGAGCTGTTACTATCTCAACTATCTCATCTCTGTCTTTGCTTTACTCTTCTTATCTTGCGGGACTCTAGCTTATGTACTTTACGTATTCTTTTTCAAAACCTAAGTGTTTTATTGGTAAACCTGATCCAAGGTCATGCAACTTGATGCATCAGATGTAGGCATTGGATCGCAGACAGCTGAACTGCTGGGCAAGTGGATATAGAGGGATTCAGGGAAAAAAATGAATAGAAGTATTTAATATGTGCAGCAAGATCATTTCTCTTGGTTATGTTCTCAGAAAATAGCTAAGATGGAATGGTTACATATCTCAAAAATTCAGCATAGGGCAGAAGCTTGTGGAATGTTAAGGATTAAATTCTAGAAACCAAATGTCTAATTACAACTCCTGTCAGGCAGTCCTAGTCAGTGGCGCTAGAAATAATTAAGGCCTACTTTGGGGATCATCTCTTGGTGCCTGTTTTCATGTGATTCAGATCTGTGTGACAGTTGCCAGACTGGTCAGTACACTGCCAGTTTGGCTGGGAGCGTTGGCATGTGTGAGCTCCTACCGCTTTAGCTGAAGATCCAAAGTTCTGGGGCCAGTAACAGACCTTTTCTGGTACAAATTTCATACTGGGACGAAAGCTATAAAATCTGCTCATATAAGCACTGTATAACTTAAGGACAGAATTTGCTACTGAGTCCATATTATCCTGAGCTTGTAAAGGTGGAACGGCTACCACTTTTGTTAATGGCTCTGATTATTCATGATAACATGCAGAGTAACTGAAAATAAAATGAAACTTAACTTTGGATCCTTGAGCAGTTCATTTGGACGGAAAAGCATTTTACAGAGCATGGAGAATCCAGATCCTGAAAGATTTCCTTAGAGTTCAAGGCTACTGTCATGAGGAAGTTCAGTTAAAATTTTGGGAGATATGCTTTTACAATAAAAGTTAATTGGCCAGATTTAACAATAGGAAAATAATACTTAATGCTCTTTTGGATTCTTTCAGATGAGTATCTCTGGTTTAATCCTTTTCTGTTATTTTCTTTTGCTTTCTGTGGGTGAATCAGAAATTTTAGGGAACAGTAGAATATCAGAGTCATATTTCAAATTCAAAACATACTTGACAAATAAGAACATATTAAACTGGAATTTGTTGGAGAAACAGCAGAGCAAAACATAGTGATTTTGTCGAGACTGGTATAATTTGAGGCAGAGATACTATTCAGTGAATGTGTTTTTACATATGAGACGTTCTGCACAAGCAAGTAGGTTGTGAAAACTCATGTAAGACACAGTGTGCTGTTCGCCAACTGGGAGATGAGAATGTCTAGATTTTAAGACTGATGCAGACTGACTCTACATCAGTCTTGTATGTGCTGGGTTGCTTTGCAGAAACTGATTTGTATGAAGTGAATGCATTTCTAAAACCCAGGTAAGGTTTTTTCTTTAGCTTTTTTTTTTTTAAGTGATTGGATTGTTAAATACCAGGCAAGGTCTTTGAAAAAAAAATAAAAATTAAAGCTATTACTTCACAGGCTTCTCATTAATCCAGCTATTGACAAGAATGGATGTATCACCATTGGATAATTGTTTCTAAATAGGACCTTACATCGTGGAGAATATTATCAATTCCTTATTCCATGTAGTGTTTAAAATGGTTGTTAAGAACACCGCCCCCAATGAAAAGACTTTTTAATGAAATTGTCAACTTCAATTAGCATTGCGAGATTTTTCAAAGTCAGAAACGCTGAAAATTTAGTAGGATATATATACCTATCTTTCAATGATTATTTCAAAATATCTCTCTCTATCTGTTACATCTGATGATGGAACATCTGGAGTATGAAACCAGGACTGGATTTTATGGTCAGGAAGGCAGTACATTTGAAATATTATTCAGAAGTTTAAAGAGAGCTTTCATTTCCTCTTCTATCTTGAATTATAGCAATATGGAGAAAAACTAGCATCTTTTTCTGACAAAAGTTATGCATAAGCTATAAAAGGAAAACTTAAAAAATAATTCCCCTGTTGTTGGCAGATCATGTGAAATAAAGTGAGAGAATTTCAGACTCTTGAAGAGCTGCCTGATTTGTGTGTCTTCTAAATTACTCTTTCAATAGCTCCAAACAGTTTATGCGCTTTCATGGTCAAATAAAGAATAGAACTTTTTAAAGAAATTGTATCAAAGGCATTCCTGTGTCTTAGATTTTTAAAAATGTTTTTCTTTTTTTTCCTCAAACTTTGAACTGGACAATTTTATTACAGGGAATTAAGAAACCAAACTATTCTATGAATATTAGGTCTCTGCATGTTCACAGCTGTCTTTCATTCCAGTTTTTTATTTGTATCCGATACAAGCTTCAGCTCATGAAAGTACATTGCCTCAAAGAAGGTAAGCATACGCTTAGCTCTGCATACTGCGAATAGTTGCAGTGATTTCTAGGGGACCATTCATGCTTTAAGACCTTAAACAATCTTACGTATTTGCAAAATTGATATCTTAACGTAGCTACTCTTTGAGAATGTCCACTTTCATTAAGGAGGTAATAACTTAGGTTTGTTTATGCTGTGCTATAAATTACGCTTATTCACTGCTATTTCTTCTATGTGTGTACGTTTTTCAGAAATTTTAAGTATCGTGAATGAATGTTAACAATTACCTTTTAAGATAATATTAAAAAGAAAAAGGTCTTACCTGGACTCATTAAGAAGGCTGTATATCATTACAAGTCTTGCAGATTAGGGCATTCATCAGTCTTTTATCCTTTTGCAGATATTAGTCTGTTTTCTGAGACTGTGACATTCTAAGTCAACCCTTTTCAACTTACTGTGTATTTTTTTCCCTTATACTCAGTACTTTCCACCAGGCAGATTATGCACTGGAAAAGATTGCTGTGACTGACTAAACCCTTAGGACTGGAAAGTGAGTCACTGCATAAACCCCTACAATGGAAGAAGTCTCAGTGGAGATGGGCAAGGGTGGTGTGCCCATGAAGCTCAGAGAATAATTAAAAGAATCTGACTTTATCTCAACACAACTGGACCAGAGGGTGGCCTTTGTTTTAGATAAATAACTATCAACTCTTGAAGGGATAAACTGGTGGTGTAAATGCCTCCCTGAGTTAGCCAGACCGGCATGGTGGGGAGTGAATACTTGGCACATCCCAACATGGAGAAATGAAATTCCAAGATAGGATGTTAGATTTGCTAAGATTAGAGTTTGATGTCATTCAAAGAGTGCAGAGAGAAAGGATCAGAAGAATAATAGCTGTAGTACTATGAGGTGGGTACATCAGGGAAGAAATTAGAGACGAAAATTTAGAATAACTATAAGCTCAGGAAAAACAGTTTATTTGCAGATAAAAATATGTGACTGTGGAAATATTTCTGGAAAGAAGCAATGGAACATGAGCTATAAGGAGACTTTAAACTAGCCAGAGACAAATAAATGTCTTCTAGGAAAGCGGAGTGAGGCACTACCAGAGGCACATTATCATTAGTCTCTTCCCTCTTTGGTGATTTTCATACATGAGAATGATAGTATTTTAAATAGTTGAGAAAATACATTGATATTCAAAGCATTACAGCTGTATTCCCTTACTATTTTACAATGAATTGGTAGTTATATTTATAAACAGAAATTTGTTGGAAATCTTACACTTTATTAGAAATAGTTTAATACAGGTATTCCACTGGATGAATGGTCTTCATATCCAGGTGTGCTTCGTGAAGTTTTCTCGGTACCTGTGTAGGAGCTGATTATCCATTTTCTTAATCTTTCTTGCCAGTAGTTATTTGGAACACATTAATCACCCTTGTGAACTAGCAACCAGTAATAAACTGAGCAGAAAGGGTCAGATACTGTGAATAGTTAAAGGTTATTTCCTTTACGCTGTCCTTCAGCTCCTTCCAAACACTTGCTTCCAATTTCAGTTTATCTCTCTCCTCTACCTGCAGTATAGCTACATTATTTGCAGATAATAGCATTTTAAGAAGAAAAAGCCTGTTACCTTTTTAAGTGAGGATTCCTTCCACCCCTTGAGCACAGTCTATAGGAAGGAATAGTTTCTGTCATGCCAGTAGTTTAGGACCTACTTATGTGTCACCTATAGAAGTGCAACGTTACATGTGTTTGAAGTATACTGATTTCTGTTAGAGTTATTGAAAAAGATCAGAGCCTGCAGAAGTTGGTATTAGACTCGAATACTTGTGGATGTCAATAAATACTGAATGTTCAGCATCATGTTAGGGATCAGTGACACATCATATCTGATCATGTGAGTAGTGTTCTCAGCACTCTATTTTTCATGTTGAATATGGCTTTACAATTTTTTTCAATTACTCCTATGGTGTCTAATTCCTTCTGGTTCACTGGACATGATGTTGCCAAATAAAGTGACATCAGCTGTGATTGTAAGACAGCTGTGTAGCTGCCCTCATAGCAGCAGAGTATCAGTGGCCAAATATATTCTATTGCAGTGCCCAGTTGAGCACGGAAGCGTATCATCCCCGAAGACTAAAGAAAAAGATGACTGAAATATGCTTGTAAACATTCTGGAAATTGTTACTTTTAATGGTATCTTACTGTTTTCTTAAACATTTCACAGAAGACACGTTTTCCCATATCAGGCCTCATTTCCCCAGAAAATAAGGAAGAAGAAAGGTTCTTCAGAAATTTCCATTTCCCTTTGTTACATAATACTTGCATCACTTGCTTTGCTTTTTGAGATGAAGCCATGGCATTTGCAGTCATTCTTCTAGATGCAGGTGAGGACAGCCAGTGGACTGTTAGTCTTCGACACGAGTGTTTTGAGTAGACTTAGGGAAATTATCAGCATTTCACAATTACAAATTAATTTTCCATCACTGATGAAATCTTGTTTTCTCTCTTATGCAGCCTTTCACTGGTAAGTTCAGATTTCTCTCCATCTGCATACTGCTTCTCAGTCATGATGGCAGTGTGTGTGCTTTTATGTGCAACTTTCTCTAGAGAGTTTGAATTCATACTATGCTTTTACGTGCGATTTTCTAGTGTTAGGAAGAGACTTTCACACAGTGTTTTGATTTCCTTTTTTTCAGGTATATAGGGATGTATTGGGTTTACATGGCAAGGTTTTGGTAATGGGGGGCGCTACAGGGGCGGCTTCTTTGAAAAGCTGCTAGAAGCTTCCCCCATGTCTGATACAGCGAATGCCAGCCGGCTTTAAGATTTTGCCTATGATGGTAATTGGTTGAGTGATCTCTCCCTGTCCTTATCTCGACCCACAAGCTCTTCGTTATATTCTCTCTCTCCTGCCCAGTCGAGAAGAGGGAGTGATAGAGCGACTTTGGTGGGCACCTGGCATCCAGCCAGGGTCAACCCACCACAAGGGAGAATATATTGTAATTGTTGTTGTTATTATATTTTCCTCAGAAAATAAAAGGTATGCACTGGAAACATGAAAACTTTAAATTTTGCCAGATTCTCTACTGCAGTGAATATAAATCTTTGAATCCTTTGAGGCTTGTGGAATTGAAATAAAACAGCGGGAACTTAGAGCATATCTAGAAGCACCACAAATAAACCACTACAAAAATTATCTAAATTAAGTGAGGTTTTACGATGACTGATAAGTACTATCACAGTAAGAGGTAGTGTAATGATATCTTATGGGATTATCTGTTCTAAACTTTTCTGGTGCAACAGAATCAGACATGTTATCCCAGCATTGTGATATATTAAAAAAAAACATTTTTCCAACCTATCTTTCATAACTTTGTAGTGAAGGAATGCGAAGCATTCCCTTAGTAGTCTGCTCCAAAACTTCATGTCTTAGCAGTATCTTCCTATGAACGTAGTCACCGCCAGACGCATTTGTAGCTAGTCCGTGTCTTGTACTTCATACTGGCCAGCACCACTTCAAAATAAGCACTGAAAAGACTTCAAAACAGGCAGGTGTGGGATAATAACCTCCCAGCCACATGGCATGTTATTTTAACATTTGCTAATCAGAGATGAAATGATAAAAAATGCAGCACGAAGTCCAATAATGTTTCTAGTGGTTTTGTAACCAAAATCTCTTATAATTCTTGTTATTATCCGGATAAATCTCCATAAATACTTATTATTTTACTGTTTGCAGCAGTCCTATGATCACAGTGTTAGGGAGACAGTTCCTTCTTCCCGAATTTGAAATACCGGTATAATACAGGGGACAGCACTTTGATGCAACCAATCTGAACAAAGTAACAGATAATTTGTTTCATTTCTACAAGTTTTATACAGAGAGAAAGCCCATTTGAAAGTTTAATGGAAGTGTTAGTGCCTAAGTGATAACTTTCAGCAGAAATACATAGAAGGAAAATGTGGAAATCGCTTACTAAGTGTCAAAACTATAATTTGCTCCTTCCTCTTGATAACACTGCACATGGTTTATCTACTCCACTGCTCTTATGCAGTATAAAGAACAAAAGTTCAGGGCATAACAGATTAATGAGACATTTGTAGCAATATAAATGAGGAGGTTAGGAAATTTATATTACTGTAAGCTACAAGATGGATTAATGTAATTTCTGTTTGCAGCCTCAGATTTAATTCATCAGTGTTTCCAGGAGAAAACGAATTATTGGGAACATGCTTCGAGAGAATTTTGGAGTATGGTTATATTAGGAGTGTGTAACCAGAGACATTTATTATAAATACAGAGCTTAATTCCATAAAATCTTGAACAGTTTCCTAATGGAATATACCTTTTCTTTGATAGGTCTTGGAATATGTGTAAAACAAAACTATGAAACTACAGGTGATAAAAATTGCAGAACTGTCAAACTACATTTTATTTCCTTTATCATATTTGTATCACTACCTTGATTGCTTTTCTGAAACTTTGATTTGAATGTTTTCTGTCTTCATCTTCTCAAATTATCAAATTAAATAAATTAAAAACTAAAAAAATAAAAATACTTTTTTTATTATGAGGTATAATAAAATAGTCATAATACACTGCTGATACTCAGCTGTATGATAAGCCTCAATTCAGAAGAGGATTTAGGAACAGATTTAAATAATTTACTCAATAAGAATGGATTTATATACATGCGTAAATGTCATTGTTATTTTTCTCTCTTGATCTTTTAGTATATTAGATCTGAATACTATTACTTTAAGTATTTTGACAGTCTTTATGATTATTCTCTTTTGTAGCAAGACAGACCTGAAATGAGGCAAAACTGCAGTTCAGTACTGTAAAAATCAATTTATTTAACATATGAATACAGCTAAAATGGCAAAAGTGTCCTTAATTTAGGGAATTCATACTCATGTAGAAGACAGGAAGCAAAATAACCTGTATCTGTGAAGGGAACCGGGCCCTTTCTTACCCACTTTCTTTCCATTGTCTCTGCCTCCCAAACTGCAGCTCGGTGGCAGCCCTTGCTGTAGTACCTGTCTCCTTAAACCAGCTCTGTCAGTTTAAGCCCTTTTATATAAAAATAAATGTCATCTGCAGTAAGGGTGATTCTATCATTTCTGTGCTGTTAGCAAATTAAATGATTAAACAATATAGTCAGACCATTATAAAATACAAGACAGGCAAGGTCAAAAATTCCAAAGATAGTATTTTGTAAGAAATGAATGAATAAATTAGTTTCTAGAGCTTTTCTCATTTCTTCCCAGGCAAAGTTAAGACAACAGCAGCAGCAGCAGTTTGTGATGGGATAGGGAAAGTGAAAACTCTATGCAACATTTAGATTCATTGTGTTATCTCTCCAGTCAGTGAGTGAGGAAAAGAAAATACTAGAGAAATCTGGTTTTTATTGCCGAGATCTTGAGGTACAGCTATGTGCATTTCTTATTTGTGAATAAAGTAACAGTAACTTTTTAATGATATATGGGTACAGGAAACCAGACTTCTGAGTGCCACTAAGTAAGTGTACTTCTCCACCTAACTTTTCAAAATCTGAAGCCGTTGGGTTTTGTTGTTGTTTTTTTTTTTATTAAAACGACAGTTTCATACAGTTACTTTTGGTATGCAAAACATCTAGAAAGATCTGGAAAAAGGAACGTGAGTGTTATCATGCACAAAAAGCCTAAAGGGAAATTAAAGTTTTAGTGTACTTTTTTCTAGACAAAATACTAAAAGATTTTCTTCTAAGTTTATCCTAAGTAGAAATAGGAGAAAAATCTTTTAGATGATTGTGTTGTATGTTTACAGTATTTTTTCTTTTGCCCCTTTCCCTGTGTTACTAAAATGAACAAATAAACAAAAACCCCTGTAAGCATCCGGCTTTTTTAAAAATCTGAAGTCTTTCATACAATCTAAATCAAGAGGTATAATTCTTTAAAATATTGTCTGTGGTTACTTTTTTTGCAGTCTTTCAACAAGAAGGGGAGCTGTACAATCTAAAATTTCTTTAGAAGTCTCTGGTGCTGCTGGCAGTTTTAAGCAGAGATGCTGGTCGGAGGAAACATAACAAGTTAAAAATTTTCTATAATTTGGACAGGAATAAAAATGAGATCTTATGCTGGTGACTCATAGGTTTGATCATAAATTACAGTTTCCAAAGGAGTAATGTAAGGCAAGGCAAGACCTTGTCATATACCGTAAATATCTTTCCAAGTTTATCCCAATTGTTAAGAAATTATTTGAAAAGTAGAAGCCCCAGTGACATCAAAACTCTTGGAAGGGAGGAGACTGCTTTTGTGATAAGAATTTAATAAAAATGACAGTGTTTTATCATTGTAGAGATCTTAGCTGATTTCTCCCTACCTATTTGCTTTAAAATGAACAGGAATAGATGCAGCAATGCCATTGGGAAAGGGTGTGGTACTCTGGCACCACTTCTTCCTCTGCGAGAGAGTTACTAAGAGTGAGACAGAGGAAGATAAGTGTAAGGTGGGGGAAAGGGGGCAGACATTTTGCGTCATTCTTGAATCACACATAAGGCATGGATGGCTAAGCATCCTGGGACTGTGATTTCAGTTCTGAAAAGGGAAAACAATGTGTGTTCCTCGCAAAGGGAACTGATAAAACATCACTGCCCTATTTTGTACATCATTGTTCCTAGTGTAGTCTTTGAAATGAGGTAAGGAGAGACCGTGTACCCCTATCCTTTTCTTTAATCAGCTAATTTTGAACAGACAGGAAGCAATGGGCAGGATTAGGGATGCCTCTGGCACAACTGTTGTACTCGTTCTATCCTTCCTTCTGTGGCTATATTTCAGTGTAGAGAGCCTTAGGCTAATCACTGAACAAATTTCAACCTACAAGAACAAATTCAGCATAGTCAGCTTTGAAATCTTTCATCTGATTGTAGTCATTTACATCTTAAGGATATGAATTCTATGATGACTTCCAGTTACTTGTTCTCTTCCCTTCTCACTTCCTGTGAGAAGTTCTAGTAACAAGAAAACCCAAGGCTTGTACTACTTCCAGAGAAGGACATAAGTTTTTGCTGGTTTCCTATACAGAGGTAATTTCCATCCTTTTTGCATACCATTTGGGTCTTTTTTATTATTTTACCTCAGTGTTTTAAACTTCAAAGATATGGGACTGGCAGACATATAAGAAAACAGTTATACTCCAGCTTAAAACTATGCTTACCCTTCTATGTCCTCCCATTTCTGTTGTTGCTCTACTCAAGAAGTGGTGTTCAGATGTTTACTCCCACCCCCATCCCAATTTCCAAGGTAATTTGTGGCATTCTGGTGTTAGTAAACCCTGTTTAGAACATCAACATCATGCAGGTCAACTTTTTTTTCACCTTTAAAGAAGAGCTTATGTCAATGTGGCACTTTGCAGTTATCCAACAGACCATTACCTTCTCTTAAGCTGTGTTCCTGTTGTCTTTAAATGACCTATGGAATAAAATTATTCTTAATTAAGACTAAGAATTTTGTATGAGCCCTATTTAAACTTCCTGATTTTAGTCATTCCATAGAATTGTGCTGATGTAAAAAAGATTGTACTGAGTTAATCAATTCTGTTTTCGAACACTGGCAAATAAGGAGTACATAGTGAAGAGTATAGAACTGCAAAAGGTTAGCATCCCATTCCTTTTTTATAACTTCCCAGCTTCCAATAGTCAGTGGTAGAAGTATCTCCTGAGTTTCATCCCTGTATTTATTGCCAGGAGACCTAGAAATTTTTGTAGGAATCATTGTTGCGTCTCACCTGACAGTTGGCCATATTCAAGACAGCATTTTGAACAAGTTATTTGAGTGAGTGTGGTGGTTTTTGCTTGACTTACAGTAGGTCATGAAACACACAACTTATCAACACCAGGTGGTATCACCAGGCTAATGATGATTTTGAGATAGGTGGCCAGATACCCCTTCAGTTATCTCTTGTCTTTATACACAAGTATTCTATAACCTATTTTTTATCCTCTTTTGAGACTGAGGATCATAACTGCAATATTCAAAACATGGGCACATCATAGATATGTATTTATGCACTTTCCAGTTTTGACTTTATTCCTTTTCTAGTAACTCCTATAAATCTAATGGTTTTTTTCCCCACAGCAGAACTGTATTTGATTATTTTCATTCCTAATATACAGTAATAGTGAAATACTGTCTCTGGAATTGGTTGTTTCTTGTCTTGGGTGTGGGAGAGAGTAAAGAATTTGTGATTAATCCTTCTCCCCCCTCCACCTCTCCCCAGCCTTTTGTATCATCCTCTTGAGTTTTGGTGACTGGCTGTCTGATAATCTTTTGATGTTACTTGCACTGATTTACATCTCCACCTCTTTAGCAATAACAATTAACAAAACTTAAAATAAAGATAGCCTTGTCCCTTTGTGGGAACGACTAAAATAAAAGTGTCATTCCATGTACCTGTGGGAAGGAAGGAAAGAATGGAAGGAAAGAAGACTAGCTAAGACGACCTTAATTTTAAGGGTCAATTTTAAATTTATAAGGCGCATAACCTGTAGAGGGGGCATGACTTGTGGTTTGTTTAAAATGCCATGGAGATGCTAGACTTCAATGATGCAGAAACATCTGCTGTAGAGATTTTGTAAAAAGAGGTACCCTTTGGATGGATTGCCGTGTTGCTTACCTATGTGGGTGCTGATTTCTCCAAAAAATATTGGTAGGTAGCCCAGGCAAACCTTCCCTTTATAAAGTCTCTTCTGATTATTCCCCCTCATATTCCCATTATACTTATCTTTTTACAACTTGTTAGAAATGTAAGTCATATTGCAGAGAAACTCAATCCTCTCTTTCATTTGCTAACTATTTGTATAACTGAATCGACTTATTTTTCTTCATAGATAGCTAATGTTATAGGCTTGTCTACATTAGGAAAATAGGTCATATTTTGAGAAAGTTAAATTATTAATGGTTCAAACAGCATGAAAAGCAGAAGGAAAAATGCTAATGAAATCTTGGTATGTTTCAATACCAGGGGAAACTAAAGCAAACTCAGCTTAAAGGCATAATATTGCTGGACTCAAAATCATTATAAAAACATGAGTAGAAATGAAGAAAATAATTTGAAAAGTCAGGAGATGAAGAAAAAATATTTCAGTTGAGAGAATATTCGTAAAATAATAATGTAGAAAAAATGCTAGTAATTTGAGCATTTGTGTTTGCATGATTTATGCATATTTCTCTCTAAATACACAGTCGCAGAGCAGCAGAAGTCCCCAAATTTGTGGCTTCTTCTGGAGAAGGTATTATATGAAGAGATCAAGAAGTAGTAGGCAAATGTAATGGGTTTATGTGGCAAGGTTTTGGTAGTGGGGGGGCCACAGGGGCAGCGTCTCTAAAAGTTGCTAGAAGCTTCCCCTGTGTTCGATACAGCCAATGCCAGCTGGCTTTAAGACGAACCCGCCGCTGGCCAAGGCTGAGCCCATCAGCGATGATGGTAGTGCCTCTGTGATAACAGATTTGAGAAGGAAAAAAGTACTGGGGGCAGAAGCCGCAGCCAGAGAGGAGTGGGAACATGTAACAGAAACAACTCCACAGACCCCCAGGTCAGCGCAGAAGGAGGGGCAGGAGGTGTTCCAGGCGCCGGAGCAGAGATTCCCCCGCAGCCCCTGGGGAAGACCCCGGTGAGGCCGGCTGTGCCCCTGCAGCCCAGGGAGGCCCACGCCGGAGCAGATCTCCCCCTGCAG
>JAVKLA010000028.1:7224080-7252265 GCA_034782735.1 Sagittarius serpentarius
GGCAGAGACAACGTGTGATGAACTGACCGTAATCCCCATTCCCCGTCCCCCTGTGCCGCTCGGGGGGAGTTGGTAAAAAATTCGGGAGTGAAGCTGTGCCCGGGAAGAAGCGGGGCGGGGGGGGGAAGGTGTTTTAAGATTTGGTTTTTATTTCTCATTACCTATTCTGGCTTGACTGGTAACAAATAAAGTTAATTTTCCCCAAATCAAGTCTGTTTTGCCTGTGACAGTAATTGGTTAAGTGATCTCTCCCTGTCCTTATCTCAGCCCACAAGTCTTTCATTATATTCTCCCTCTCCTGTTCAATCAAGGAGGGGGAGTGAGAGAGCAGCTTTGGTGGGCACCTGGCATCCAGCCAGGGTTAACCCACCACAGCAAAGCACACCAAAAGCAGTGGAAAATAACTAAGTTCATCGGTCTCTAAAGCAAGCTCCGTTGCTGTGTGGGTATAATGCTGCGACAGAGGTAGGAGCATGCCACGCTGCTGGATCTGGCTGCTCGGACATAAGCAGCCACTACTTCATGGAGGAGCTTGCTGGGGAAACCACCAGAGGAGAACCAGTCTTCCATGGAGTTTTCCTCTTAAAGGTAGTCATGTGAGAGCAGCATAATGTGCTTAAGATTAAACATCTTTACAAAAGCAACAAAAGCAAAAAAAAAAAAAAGCTACACTACTCAGTTTTGAAAAGGGGAAAAGCTTGTTCAAATGAAGAATAAGCGGTCAACTAAAAGAGTTGAATCTTTGCAAGTGAGTTGGAGACTGAGGGATACCGTATGTGGGAGAGAAAGACAAAATTGAGAAGAGGCATCTGGCATTGCTAAACAGCTGGTGTTGGGGCCCTGACTGCACCGCAAGGCTCTAATTGCCCTGATGAACTGTGTTGGCACCTACAGGGGCCGCCTGGCGCGGGCCCCAGCCGGTTCCCGCCGGCCCCAGCGCCGGGCACAGCGGAGCCCCTCAGCCAGGGGCGGGCGCCTCGGGGAAAGCCTGGGTGAGAACGGGCACAAGGCTGCCCGGCAGCCCGGGCTGAGGGAAACGGCGGGAGAAGGAGCCCTGCGAGCCCCGAGGGGGGAGCGGGAGGAGGGGAGGAGGGGCGCCAGGGCTCCCCCCGCTGCCCCCGGCAGAGATGACCCTGTGGCTCCAGGAGAGACCCTGGTGGGGCAGGTCAATTTGCCCTGAAGGAAGCTGCAGCCGGTGGAGAGCTCATGCTGGAACAGGTTTATCCTGAAGGACTACAGCCCATGGGAATGCCCCAGGCTGGAGCAGGGGAAAAGTGTGAGGAGCCAGGAGTGGCAGGGAGGAGCTGTTATGGACTGACTGCAGCCCCCCCATCCCCCTGTGCCATTGGGCTGGGTAGGAGGAGGTAGAGGAGCTGGGGATGAAGGAGTGAAGGTGAGCTTGGGAAACCAGGGTGGGGTGGGTCAGAAGAAAGTGTTTTAATTTTTTTGTCTTTGATTCTCACTACATAAATCTGTTTTAATGGACAATAAATTAGATTAATTTTCACCATTTCAAGTCTATTTTGCCCGTGACAGTAACTGGAAAGTGCTTTCCCTGTCTTTGTCTTGACCCACGAGCTTTTCCATCTTATTTTCTCCCCCCATCCTGTTGAGGAGGCAGAATGAGAGAGTGGTGGTTTGGCCCTTAGCCAAGGTTAACCAACCACACCTGAGCATCCTCACCTGGGGCCCTCCAGGCATGCCTCCTCAGCCCATTAGGCCAGGAGCTCCATTTAAGCTCAGACCTGGCCTTCAGTCCTTGCCTGAACTATATTGTGGTTGTTCCCATTTGTAGTCTTAACTCCTGAAGGGGCTTTGCACCTACGTTGTATTCTTGCTTTCCATTCTGTCTCTGGCCTTTTCTCCTACGGCTCTGACTGGAGTCCCTGGGTGGATTCTGGACCTGCTTTATCATCTTAACTGTCCGTGACCACCAATAGAGCCTGCTGTCAGCACCTTGCTTGAGTACTCTGGGACTGCGCCCTGGTCAGTAAGAGCACTGCTCCGTGCCTTTGCTGGGGTCATCCTTGTTCCCTGCTCACCCTCCCTCACCAGGCAGCCCTACTCTTACAGCTCCCTGACACTGGGTGAGTTAAATTACTAACAGCACATCATTCACTAAGTTGGATTTTTGTCCAACAGAGGGTAATGACCATATGCTTTTGCAAACCGTAATGTAAAAAAGCCCCAAAGCAAGTTTGAGGGCAAAACCAGAAAGGCAACAAAACAAATACTAGGTGTTTTTTAAATGCTGCCTTAGTGGTAGGCTTGCCAGATGATCTGCAGGGCCAATAGATGATCAGGGTGTAAAAGCATATGAAAGTAAAGCCATGCCATAAAACTAAATGCACTTTTTGCATTCATGTACACTTAAGAAGTCTGAGGGACATAGCCAAATCTCACATGTTTTTCTTTTTGTTAGTCATTCATGAGATTTGTCTTATATGAAGCATTGGTAGGGGAAGTTATGAAACCAAGTGATAAAATGAACTGTAAGAAATCAGTAGGTGTAACCTTATAGCCCAATAAATACAGTATTAACCTTGCTAGCAACAGACCAGAGGCACCATATTAACTCTGCAGAGCCTCAGCACTAGAACTTGACAGACTTGCTTTGTCTGCGCTTCCCTTCGCCTAGAGCTCTATTTTACCTTGTTTATCTGTGATGGTGATTGTTTAACAAACAAGTGACTATTACTTAATGTGTTTCATGTAATTTTGTATGATTTTAGCTTTGTATGATTGTGTGCTGTAATGCTGTTGGTACAATAAGTCATAGTTTCTGTAAGTAATAGATAGTAATGATAAGTAGTTCTTCGGTATAGAATGAGTTATATATGATGGTAGAAAAAAAATGCAGCTTAAAGGAGTACAGGTGTGGGCTGATAGCAGATGCTTTGGAGATGTGGACATATGATGAAACCAGAGGTCCAGGGCTGTGAGCAAATGATCAGTAGTCATTTACTGGTCACTAAAGGAATGCAACATTGAACTGCGAAAACTAGGTTTAGAGCTAACAAAGCGGACAAAGAATAAGTAGTTAGCATATGTAAAACACATCATATACATTAAATGCAGATATAACATGGAACTGCAGACCAGTGAAGAAAAAACAAGATGCAGTGCATGTTTGAGAGTGTGTAAAAGTAGGTCATGATGGATCACAAGATGAGGAAGAAGTAACCCTCGCTATCAACATCATAAATCTCACACCTGTTACAAGGGGAAAATGCTCAGTTCACCTAGCTTAATCCTAAACTGGGATCAA
The DNA here is from genome assembly GCA_034782735.1 of Sagittarius serpentarius. Classification (NCBI taxonomy): domain Eukaryota; kingdom Metazoa; phylum Chordata; class Aves; order Accipitriformes; family Sagittariidae; genus Sagittarius; species Sagittarius serpentarius. The sequence goes on from JAVKLA010000028.1 coordinate 7,227,349, forward strand.
AGCAATTCATAAACTTACTACTGACTTGTATTAACCAGTTATCATTGATTTGTCCATTTGGGATTAATATCTGTTGTACAACAGATAAGCTAGAATACTAAGCTCTTTTGAATTATTAATAAACACAGATCTTCCTACAACTGAACCCCCAGAATTCTAACCACACACACTCCTCCTACAGGAGATGTGGGCTACAGGCTTCCATGGGGAGGCTGTGCTGTTTAGCATAGGCAGAGGTTATAGTGCCAGCAGGATGAGTACTGCCGTTTCTACTCTAAGGTATCTTTCCTTTCCTTTGCTGCAAATTTTTTTCTTCTATATTTCTCAGGTGAACCCTTAATTTATTTCCAAAGTACGTTTGAAATTTCCCAGATACTGTTTAATTTGGCTGATGTTTGTCTTCCTCTTTAACACCACCAGAGGCTGATGGTTCTCAGCCATGGCATTTAAAATGATCAGTTTGGGGCAAGCACCCTCCTGACAGCTTTGGGCGTTTGATCTGCATGCATATACTGTGTACGCTCATTCTAATCCTACCCATGTTGTTATTCAGTGGATTTGCCGAGGGTGGGCTGTGTGAGCATGCCCATATGAGTGAAGAATTCAGGATGCTGACAACTCACTGTAATAATACCCACATTTGTTCTTGAGGAGCCCAAGGTTGGTGAACACAACGACAGAGAAACGGGTAGATAGAGTGAAACCTGCTGTAAAGGAGCTTTCTAGTTTTATTCCTGAGAACTAACAATACTTGGAGACTTTGGAGAATTTCTTGTAAAAAGAATAATAAATAACTCTGTGAACAGATTGTTGATAGTTTAATTAAGAGTATCAATACATTTGTGGCTTTGCATGTAAGGTGTGCTTCTCTATCCCACTAGAGTGCATGGGGTGTTTGATATAGTACCTCCACCTGTAGGTGTAATCTGGATGCACCACAGGATGAAAAGTGCTTTAAAATACTTTGACCAAAGTATTTAAAAAAAACCAAAAAATTGGGAACAAAATGGTTGAACTGCTGTCTATGAGATAGATATAGATATAGATATAGATATATATAACATCTCCCTTGAAACTACTTTACTTCTAGAAGACCGAACAGTAGAAAAAGTGATGCCAATTTTCACAGAGGATTCCAGGGGAGATTGGTGAAGCAGATAAATACACAGAGGAAATTAACTGAAAAAGGTACCATACTAAGCTCAAAGATACTAAGCAGTCATGGAGCATCTGTCAGTTTTGGGTGCTGATATGTAATTTCACTAAAAATGATGGCTTGACAACTTTATAACAGTCTTATTATGTACATAATGGATTAGACAACTTTTTTTTCATACTTTGTTTTTGTCTCAGTACAAGTGCACGTTAACCTCTTAAGTGCTATTCTCCATTGTGTGTGGGGAAAGAAATAACTAGATCTTTCATTCCATACTGTGGCTAAAACACATTATTGACAGTCATGTGTAATCAAATCTTAAAAACAATAACTTGATTTGTGTCCTTTAGCAAGTTAGGTGTATTCTAAGTACACTTCTTAGCTTTAAATCCACTGTCAGTGCAGAGGACCAAATGTTCTTGAAAATTTATTCGGAAGAGAAAAGAAAAAAATCCTAATGAGCATTTTATTTGAACTCTAATCCATCTCTGGCAGCCTTCAAGAGCTACTGCCTGTACTCCACTGATTAAATACGGGGACTTCAGTAGATTTCAGGCCATCATCATAAAGCATCGTGTACCTTATCAAAACACTACCTATCATCTGAGGAATGTATGGAGACACACAACATCTCTCATTCTTGATATTTATACCCCTTTTGCCCTTTTCCAGGAATTGTTGCATTGGCATACTTACATATAGGTATGAGTACAGTGCCCTTTTTCCAATAGAGACAATGAATCAAAGAGAAATATCTTGCATTCACAACCCCAGCTGTGTAGTTCTTTGTCAGTGGAAGAATGACTTCTGTACGTTTGGATTCTCCCCACTCCCAGAAACTTTTGTTTATTCACAGTGCAGTCACAGAGCCCCTTCCAGCCTAGGAATTACGTTGTGGCCACTGCTTCTAAGAGGCCGCAGGTTTTGTGCCAGTTAAGCTAACTGCACGGGACTCAGGACCTGGCTTTGTCTGGACTTGGCTTGCTCACAGGTTTGTTTTAGCTTGTTTAGCTGTAACAGCAACTGTGTAATGACCAGGTAACTATCAACTATTTTGTTTTAGGTTTTGTTTAGCTTTGTACTGTCGTGTGGAACAACAGTAATTGCTGTTATATATTTGTAACTAACAATAACACCTTGTTATTCTGTGTAAAATGAGCCACATATAACCTTAGAATAGAATGCAGAACAGAGGGATACAGCTATGGGGTGACAGCAGAAGCCTATAATGTACAGGTAGGGTTGATAGCCCCAGGGCTATAAAGAACTTGTCAATGCACAGCTGTTGCCCAGAGAGCTGGTAGAAGCCCCATTCCTGGAAACATTCAAGGCCAGGCTGGACGGGGCTCTGAGCAACCCGATCTGGTTGAAGGTGTCCCTGCTCACCGCAGAGGGGTTGGACTAAGATGACCTTTGATGGTCCCTTCCAACCCAAGCCGTTCTGTGATTCTTTGATTCTATGATCCAACCAAAGCAGCACACACCTTAGTAAATCTGGGTGCAATGTGGAGTTGCAAAGCAGTGGGGGAAAAAAACCACACCAAGGCGAAGCACATCAGCAAACGTATTTAAAATGACACAAAACATGCTAAAGTGACGAAGAAACCATCAACATCGTACTCCTCCTGCAGAAGGACTTGCCCTTGAAAACATTTTGAGTGTAACAAACTAATGGGAATTCAAGCAAACCAGTAATCTGGGTGCAACAAATCAATAACAACAGCTCAGCTTTGCAGATAAAGTACGATGCTGTTTTGTACTGCAGGAGCTGAGCTAAAAAGACACATTTCTTATTCTAGAAGATTAGTGGTCTTTTTTTTTTTCTTTTTAGCTGTCCTAGCAGCACGGAGTATCTATGGGAAGTCGATACTGGGTATGAAGGACTGGGTAGTAAAATCTCATGAAGGAAGGAAAAAATACTCTAGCTTTTTCAAGTTTTACTTGTACAGTAACTTCTTCCTCCTTGAACCACTAGAATTAAATACCTTTTGAAACAGACTGTGCAGATTTTCACAGTGCTATTCTAATTTATTTCATGATCTGTGGTTAAGGGGGGAAAAATCCAGGCACTTCATCCACTGCTAGCATAAAAAGTAGTTTGGTAAAATAAAACTAGTTTGAATAACAAAGGATCACTTTATTTTTACATTTGTATATGTTTGGATTTGTAATGTTTGGAATCTAAAGTACTTATTTCAGCATAGTTTTCTATACAGATTCTATCATTTTCACAGAATTAACCCTGAACATTATAGAACTCATGGAGAGTTATTTGAAATTCCCCAGATGATTCAGGTGCCTTCCCAACTGTATTGTTAAGGCTGTATGCACATACTCCCCATATGCTGTGAAGAGCAAAGTAGAAGTATATGTTAATTCAGGTTTACACTGTGTTAGAATGGCTTACAGGCATGTCAGCAAAAGGTTTTATGGGCATACCTTCCCAGGAGTAAATTGCTATTTTGCCTAGGATGGAATAAAGTCTAAACCAATTTTTTGAATACCTCTTCCCTCTTCCCCCTTTTTTTTTTCTTGTAGGTTTTGGGGGATTAGAGTGGTAAGGAACAAAATGTTTCTTTTGAATTATCTTCTAGTATATTTATGTGTTTTCAAGTTTTGTGATACCATTAATAGGTGTTAACTGTGGAATACTCTTTTACCTTTATTGGGAGTTATAAATAATGTGTTTGTTCCTATAAGATGTTCATAGCATTTCAAAATACTGGCCTATATATTCAAATGTATTCCTATGATAATTATTGATTGTACTATACATTCAGAGAATTTGGATTTCATTTTTCACATATCCCTTGACATTTTAATAATTAAACTGGTAAATGTTTGGACTGCTGATTATGGAAAGTTATAATTTTAAAAGGCTTCTGCATGGCAGTAGTATTAGATGGAACTGGATGTAACTTTTTAGGAACAAAAGGCTTTTAAAATTACATATTCACTGACTCAGTGTCTTAGGAATATTTCTCAGGTACAGGATGGGATCTGAGACAGTGAGCTACTTGCAATTTAGTATTCCAAAAAGCCTGACGATCAGTGAACAATTCCACAGGAAACAGTTAAAAAGAAATCTGCATCCAGATTATGTAATTAATAGAGTCTTTATGTGTTCGTTTGGGACTTGATTTTGGTCTCTACCCTGTGTGGCAACTGATTGGCCAGTTGCAGCTGACTCCAGCAGAATTGTGATATTATGCTGAATTCAGTACCTCTTACAGCCCATTTCAAGATCAGTGGAATAACAGGCAGGTCCACCTGGGGCTCAGCAGCCGCTCTCTACCACTATTAGAAATAAGCACCTACTAAATGAGTCTGATTTCAGTCTATTCTTGTGGTGCACAAGGATTTGGGATGTTAGACTGCTAGTCTCCAAGCAGAAATGTTGGTGGCAGTGTTTATATGCATGTGATAAGGCATTTAGGAGAAAAAGCAGCTGATACCTGTTGTATCTATGCAGGTAAATCCAATAATCTTTTAAAGCAAAAGGGGGTACTGATGATACACTGTGTACCATCCAGATTAAATAGGTGTTTGGGGTTGGTTAGTTTTTTTCCCCTCCCTGGCTGAGTAGGAGATATCTCTGCCTTTCCTCTTTTCCAGCTCAATGTGCTATGATCTCCTGCAGACTGAAAACTTACTCCTTAAATGGGACATTGATGAAACTTTATTCAATAAGTTTCCCTGAAAAATTATAAAATTAGCACTTAAAAGTGGCTCCTATAAGAGACAAACCCAAGCAGTTTAAAAGCTTTAGCAGGAAAGGATAAAATATAACCTCTTTTAAAGAGCTCACAAAAGTTTTTGTGAAGTTTTTGTGTATAGGTATAAATGTGGACTATTTGGAGGAAACAAATAGAATGTGCCTGGAGAAGATGGGTGATGTAGGATATGCAATACTAATAGTTATCCAAGAGCACTCTGTGATGACTGCTTTTAGATAATTCATTACAAAAACTGTGTCAACAGTGCTGTAAGCTCATGCGTGAAGTACTAAAAGCTTTGTAGTTATGGCATGGATAAATTCCCATATGTGAAAATGATCAATGAAAGAAGCTTTCTTTCAGTAATGGAAAGTAATTCAAAGATACTGAACATTACATTTCAAAAGCATCTGTCTCGGCTTCAGTTTACAAGTTTTAGCTCTCATAGTCAAGGGTATGACAAATCTCAACTTGCATTGTAAACTTACTGTTGGATACCTACCCTGTGGTCCTTTCTTCTCTCTGCAGTACCTGATAAAAAAAAAAAATCACTTTTGCTGAAAGAAGTATTTTTGGTTCAGGGAATCATTGAATCACTGATCTAGCGATGTCTCAGAATTTTGGTAGAGTTTTTAATTGTCCCTAATTTGTAACTTCTAGGAACTAGCGATTCAAGGATCCTGATGATAAAGAAATAGTCTTACCAGGTATTACCTACTGAGTTGTAGAGCTAATTGATGCAGATCAGTCCCACAAGTCATATCTCAACACTAGTTGGACAACTGGAGGACTAGTTGTGTGAGTTCATCATTAGGAAGTCATAATGACAATAACTTTTCCCACCCGGTTTATTGCATCAGAACCCACCTTGTCATCACTGTATTGGAGAGGGGCTAGAAAAACTTCAGGTTAGGAGGTTTCCTCTGTCTGAAGATCCTTAGGCATGTGCTCACAGTGCTTCACTCAGGTCTGATGGAACTCAGTAAATCTGAGTGCCTTGCCCCTACTCTAAAGAAGTTTAAAAAATAAAATTATAACATCGTTTATAGGGAAATCTTTGTTACTGGAAGACCAAGAGCCAGGAATTTATGGACACTGAGATATCAATGACTACAAACCAGAAAAGGTAAAACTTCTCAGGAAAGACTCCACTGCATATATTTCTGAGACTTCCTCATGCTTATGTGTATATGTTAAGCTTTCCAGACTTTTCAAAGTGTGTCCCTCTTCTTCCAATGTTAAGACAACCATAACTTCCAAAGCAGCATTCATGTTAGCTGTTTCTGATGAATACAGAAGCAACTTTTTTTCTGATTGGACTTTCCTATTTTTAATGCTTATCTGCATAGCCTTATTAACCCTACAAAATCTCTTACTGGAAAAAGAAATAATGTATGTGCTGACAGAACTTTGTCAGTTTTGTAATTTTCCAAGACATTGTCTTTTATTGGTTCTGCTCAGATACCTTGACTAGTGCTGTCTGATTTCTGGTTCTTTCCAATAGCTTTGTTTTGTGGTATTTAGACGCAAGCACTTCTTTTCTCCTTTGAAGAAACTGGGTCTTTTCTGTGGGTCTACCTTATTTAATAATAACAAGGAGCATCTTCATGGAAAAAAGTTGTCTTGTTCCTATATTATGTCATTGTATACATATATGTTGCCTTGTAGCCATTTCAGCTCATGTCAAAGCTACTCCTGTCCTATGGTTTCTTGTTTAGAATTTTTCCCACAATGTTTATAAAAGTAGGATAACTATACTCACTAGCAGTGATGATTACATAGTCTTACTTTAAAATTTGTTTTAAATTTCCTGTTAGTGTTTGAGATGACATTTTAAGAATACTCTCCTATGATTTCTCTCTTCCAGAATATTCCTTTAACACTCTTAGTGTTTCTATCCACAGATCTACTTGGCTGTAGATACAGGTTCAATTTTCTACAAAACATTCAAATTCGGAGTAGTTCCAAGTTGTTTCATTATCTGTAATTCCTATGATTTACGTCTGTTGTGGTTTAACCCCAGCCAGCAACTAAGCACCACGCAGCTGCTCACTCATGTCCCCCCCACGCAGTGGGATGGGGGAAAAAATTGGGAAAAAAAAGGTAAAACTCATGGGCTGAGGTAAGAACAGTTTAACAGAACAGAAAGGAAGGAACTAGCAATGACACTAATAACAACAATAAAGTGACGATAATAATAAAAGGATTGGAATCCACAAAACAAGTGATGCACAGTGCAATTGCTCACCACTCGCTGACCAATGCCTACTTAGTTCCCGAGCAGCCCTCCTCCCCTGGCCGACTCCCCCCAGTTTATATACTGGGCATGATGTCCCATGGTATGGACTACCCCTTTGGCCAGTTTGGGGCAGCTGACCCAGCTGTGTCCCCTCCCAACTTTCCTGTGCCCCTCCAGCCTTCTTGCTGGGCCTGAGAAGCTCAAGAGTCCTTGACTTTAGACTACACATGACTTAGCAACAACTGAAGACGTCAGGGTCTTATAAACATTCTTCTCATCCTAAACCCAAAACACAGCGCTGTACCAGCTACTAGAAAGAAAGTTAACTCTGTCCCAGCCAGAACCAGGACAATATCCTCTGTCATTTTTCCTGTATTCTTGACATTTATGTTCACTAATAATAGTATTTCCATAAAAGCAGAACAATAATTAAGAGCCAGTATGGAACTTTTTCCCACATGGTTTTTTTTACTAATTTTAAACTATTGATTTAGAGGTTCTTTGAGCATCTTCAGAGTCATAACATGAAACTGTGGTGGTTGTTCTACTACTGCTTTGTTTTTGAATAGTGCCAACATTATTTCTTATTTTATTTCTGAAATTTGCCTACTCACAAGGGAAAAGACAAGTTATTGCTTGTTTATCTTTTTTTTTTTATTTCTTGCGACTTATTTTCTGTCTTCATAGACTCCTACTTGACAGTAAAGCATTTTTCAATAAAATCTATGTCAAACTAGATAATTAGCTATCCTTGTTATAGAATATTAGATAATAGACTTACTTTTCTTCAGCAGTTATGGAATTACCTTGTTTTCCATTTACATCTTTCTCATTCCTGCTGTTATGAAACACTGTGTATGATATGATCATAGCTGTGTTCAGTATGATTAGATTTTTATTTTCATGCCCTTTATTGTAAGTTCAGGCATCACACTAACTTGCAGTTCAAAAGAAATAAGGGTTTCTGTTATATTCAGAGTAGTATTATAGTTAGAATTAATCTGGTTAACAGAGATTGTTCCCTGGAAAGTTGTCACAGAGTATTTGTCACTGTGGACTGTTTCTATAGCCTTTTCCCTTATACCTTTAGATCTTCAGGCTTTCCTGACTCCTCTTTCTTAAAAAAAAGGAAAAACCTACAAAAAAACCAACAAAACCAACCACCAACCAAAAAAAAGAACCCCAAAACCCAAAACCAAACATACAGCTTTTGTCAAAAAGCTGAGCATTTCATAGGTCTCTTTCGTTGAAATTAATTCTGAGTGCATTGTTCAGGCTTCTCCCTTGTTGAAATCTCATCTTGCCAGTTTCTGTGGTTTGCGAGTATTTAGTTGGTAAGCTGTTTTCCCTGTCCTTCTGTGTGGTAACTACTCATTCCAGTACCATGGATTTTTTTCTACACGATATGCAAATGCCATGGATGGAAGGAATCAGAGTTCCTTAGAAGGGGAATGTGTGTGTTGAAGTCCTTCATTAGACCAGTCAGCTGGTTTCAGTGAGAAGACTGTTCTCCATCTCACACCGACTGTTGGAATCCCATCTCTTAGTCTTTCAGCTATAATGTTAATTACAGTGATTTGCCAATCTAGCCTGGAATACTGCAGACTTCAGTGTTGCTAGCCTTCTGCTTCTGCCATCTGTATTGTTCGTCAGGGTATACAACCTGCAGAAGTCCTGTCTTTACATTGTGCTTTGATATTATATAAAAAGCTGCTGACATCTTTGTTGCTGTTGTTGTACAGCAGTTGTTATACAAGTCTGACAAGGAGCCACATCTACATTTTCCTAGCAGGCTGTAATTTTTTTTCTTCTGAGACTTTGAGGGGTAGAGGGGCAGAACAGGAAACAACAACTATTTTGCTTTGTTTTTTAAAGGGTATTTATATCAGATATTTATCAACTTGTATATTGGGTCTGTTTCTCTGCCATCTAAGTGAATACACATGAAAATACATATCCTTTGCACTAGCTTGTTCAGATGTATTTTTCTCCACCTACTATTTGTGATGAAGATTAGTCTCCCTCAAATATGCCCCAGGCAAATCTTTCTCTTGATCTTCTGGTATTTCTCATTCAACATATTCAAGGTCAAAACTCTTTGTAAGAATTTTGTATTTTTCTTGGACCAGAAAGCAAACATTTTCCTGTCAGAAAGATATAAGACACTTTGGGGTTTTTACTTGCCTCCCTATAGCTTGTTGTTTCTGTCCTATTGAAACAACTAATACTTTAATTCAATGCTTGCTATTATAGCGTTGGGACTTCAGGATTTTATTGGTGGTGCCTCTACCTACCACAGTACTACCTAATTTAACTTTTACAATTTCCTTTTTACTTTATGAAATGTTACCTATGCCTACTAACAAGAAAAAACAATTCATCTTTGAAAAGTATATAAATCTGTGTGGGACAAGGTTGGAAAATATCTGGGAATAATTCTAAGAATGTGATTGTTTCTGCCTTCAATTCTGCATTAAAGTAGGCAGCAATGCATAGAATTAAATTAAAGGAGACTGGAAAGCTTAAGAAGAACTACAAATGCAAATAGATATGTCAGGAACTGGTTGGAGGAGTTACCTCTCTTCACTGGGTATCAGAAAAGATGTAATGTGTCAGAAGTACAACAAAAGGGAAAAGGTGTGTCTGAGTAAGGAAACACCATCACTGGAAAAAATGCTGACAGAGTAGGTAGTTACACTTATGGGGATTATATTTCAAATAGTGCAGTCTGTTTCTCCCCATCTCAGAGGTAGGGCATATATCAGATGTGTCTAAACTAAAGATGAAGAATGCATACTTAGGAAATATGCACACAAGCCTCTAAACCTACTCCTGTAAGTTCTGTCTTCTATTTTGCCTTGCATTCTTGTGTCTTTTTGGAAAAAAAAACACCACAACCCCAAAACAAAAACGCATATCAGTAGCTGTTTAAGGTCTCATTATGGAGACTTACTGGCCCTTTAGGTTGCTGTTGGAGTTACTGAGTTAATTTGGGCTTTTTTGCTGAAGGTCCTACCCTGGTGCTGGCCTGAGAGTGGGGGGAAGTCTGGAATTTCCCTTTGTAAGGAATCAAAGCCTGCATACAACAGTCGAGGTGTTCATTCGGTGAGCACTTGACAAAGAATTGGTGCTATAACTAGCCTGGTGATTGTGGCTCTTGTATCCTATCATATAGTTTTAGCTAAATATTTTGTTGTTTTGCTGTATAGTGAGTTATGAAAGTTCTGTTCTGTTCTGTATAAATTTGTGCCACATCTGGCAAAAACTTCACATTTAGAAAAGCAGTACAGTCTGTACAGATGAGTTATTTTGTTTTTAAATGTTTCTGAATGGAAGTGCTAGAATAGGTGGGATGAATTTTCTTCTTTTTTATTCCATTCAATAAAGTTTTACTGGCATGACAGGTTTTGAGATCTGGCATACTGGGCGTAATATGTAATACGACCCTCCTTTGAATGGAATTCTTAATCATGCTTAGAGTCATCCTCAAGGGTGACAGAAGCAGCTTGCCATATAGTTAATATTAGCTCATCTATAGCATGTATCTTCAGTATTTTTAATTCATGTTTTAATGATTCGATGAGATGTCTGTTCAGTACTCAACAACTTTTTTGCCTCAGTCTTCACCGACAACCTCTCTTCCCACACCTCTTGAGTGGATAGACCTCAAGGCAGGGACTGGGGGAGCAAAGTCCCTCCCACTGTAAGATGAGGTTTGTGACCACCTGAGGAACCTGAACATAGCTAAGTCTATGGGACCTGACAAGATACATCCCAGAGTCCTGAGGCAATTGTCTGATGTAGTTGCCAAGCCAAATGTCTCCATGATATTTGAAAAGTCATGGTGGTCAGGTGAAGTCCATGGTAACTGGAAAAAGGGAAACACTGCACCCATTTTTAAAATGGGTATAAAGGAGGACTCTGGGAACTACCAACCTGTCAGCCTCACCTCTGTGCCTGGGAAGATGATGGAACAGATTCTCCTAGAAGATCTGCTAAGACACATGGAGGACAGCGAGGTGATTTGAGACAGCCAGCATGGCTTCACCAAGGACAAGTTCTGCCTGACCAACCCAGTGGCCTTCTATGATGCAGTGATGACTCCAGTGGACAAAGGAAGAGCTACAGATGTCATCTGTCTGGACTTCTGTAAGGCCTTTGACATGGCCCCCCACAACATCCTTTTCTCTAAAGTGGAGAGATATGGATTTGATGGATGGACTGTTCAGTGGATGAGGAATTGGCCAGATGGTTGCATCCAGAGGGTAGTGGTCAATGGCTCAATATCCAGATGGAGATTGGTGACGAGTGGTGTCCCTCAGGGGTCTGTATTGGGACCAGTACCACTTAATGTCTTCATCGATGACACAGACAGTGGGATTGAGTGCACTCTCAGCAAGTTTGTAGACGACACCAAGCTGAGTGGTGTGGTTGACACACCTGAGGGACAGGATGCCATCCAGAAGGATCTGGACAAGCTTGAGAAGTGGGCCCGTGTGAACCTCACAAGGTTCAACAAGGCCAAGTGCAAGGTCCTGCACATGGGTTGAGGCAAACCCTGGTATCAATACAGGCTGGAGGATGAAGGGATTGAGAGCAGCCCACCAGAGAAAGACTTGGGGGTACTGTTGAATGAAAAGCTGGACATGAGCCGGCAATGTGTGTTCACAGCCCAAAAAGCCAACTGTATCCTGGGCTGTATAATAAGAAGCGTGGCCAGCAGGTCGAGGGAGGTCCCTCTAGTCCACTCTGGTGAGACCCCACCTGGAGTACTGAATCCAGCTCAGCACAGGAAAGACATGGACCTGTTGGAATGGGTCCAGAGGAGGGCCACAAAAATGATCAGAGGGATGGAACACCTTTCCTATGAGGAAAGGCTGACAGAGTTGGGGTTGTTCAGCCTGGGGAAGAGAAGGCTCTGGGGACACCTTATTGCAGCCTCTCAATACTTAAAGGGGGCTCATAAGAAAGATGGGGATAGACTTTTTAGTAGGGCGTGTTGTGATAGGACAAGAGGTAATGTTTTTAAACTAAGGGTAGATTCAGACGAGGTATAAAGAAGACATTTTTTTACCGTGAGGGTGGTGAAACCCTGGAACAGGTTGCCCAGAGAGGTGGTAGGTGCCCCATCCCTGGAAATATTCGAGGTCAGGTTGGTCAGGGCTTTGAGCAACCTGATCAAGTTGAAGATGTCCCTGCTTGTTGCAGGGGAGTTGGACTCAATGACCTTTAAATGTCCCTTCCAACCCAGGCTGTTCTATGATTCTATACACCAATCCAGGCTTTTTTTTTCTCTCTCCCCCTCCTTGTGTTTTTTTTTCTCCAGTGGAAACTACTCTTATAGCAGCTTTGATCTGCCAGCCCATGGAGGCCCTCACCCAGTAGCAAATCCTGGCACTCAGAGATGTCATTGACTGTAGGCTGAATGCTTTACGACTGTGTGGCATTTAAAAGGAAAATCAAGAACGTAGACATTCAGTACAAGATGTACAGCATAGTTACTATTGCTATAGAAAACATTCTGCATTTCCTGACTGGATTATTCTGCTGAAACCCTGAACTTGATAACCCTGAACTGGGTCATCAGGACAAGTGTATATAACCCTACCAAACCTCAACAGATAAATCATTTGATTTTGGCCTCCTTCATAGGATTTCTTGGGGAAAAAAAAAAAAACAAAACAGAACAACCAACCAAACTGTGTCATTACTAGATTAAAAAAAAAAAAAGCTTTTATTGTTAGAGAATCAGGTGTTCACTGCACAGCATTGAGTGCTGGGGCCCCACTCACCCTTATGGTGTAAAGCATTTAAATAACTCTTCTCCTTTATCCTTTAAATTTTTATGTGTTGAACACTGTTAACAGCTCTCCAAAGAAAGCTTGTCAGACTAATCATAGACTTCATTCCCAGAGACTGTTGAGGTTACCGAAAAAATGTTCACTCACTTCCATAGGCGTTAGGCTGGGCCCAGTAGTTACTTTCTTGACCCCTTAAAGGGTATGTCAGATCTTTGTGAAGAAATAATTTTCCACTGAAGTGTCCCCAGAGTATTCTAGTTTTTACTATTGACAACTGTAGTATCTGTGAAATGCCTGTCATCAGGGAATGACACCCTCAGTATCAACTGGAGGCAGAAAACTTTTTTCACTTTGGAAACATTTCAGGTCAACAGAAAGCCTAGATTACACAAAAGCGGACAGAAGGTAATGGTGACATTTGTGTATCACACAAAAAAATAAAATACATCAATGGACAATACTTTTAAATTTGTTGCAGTGTTTCAGCTACAGTAAACCAATAATGCTATACAGTAGGAAATAGTCGTATGTGTTGCTATGAATATACGTTTTATTATTCCCCTTATGTTATGCCCTTGGGCTTATTTTATGTTCAGAAGTTTTCAATAGAGACATTACTTAAATTTCAACTGTTAAGCTATAATGTCACTTACCTTTTGTCCAATAAATCTGAGTTAATCATGGGATAAACTCTGCATTTCTTGCCTGGGATTACTAATAATAGCTATTCCTTAAAATGATGCTGGAGTAGTTGAAGAATCTAAGATTGTTTGAATTATTCTGCATAAGAACTGCTGCAAAATGAGAGCTGCTGTTTTTCAAGCATTTGTGTTCTCAAACAGATAATGAGATGGCTTCTTGAAGCTAGGGATTACAAGGCACAGAAGTGCCAGCAATTGTTAACTGGAAGTGAGTTTATTTTCACCAACTGAAGAAAATCATAACAGGTAATACAACTCTTATGCATCATTAAATTGACCTCTGGGGATGTATGGTACTGGGGGATATTTTTTTGAAGTGTTCTTGTTATAAGAGAAACTTGTTCTAGCATACGTACTTTTGGTTTATGTCTCTCTCTGTCTCTTACGATTTCCATTTTCTATCCTTTTGATATAGGACTATTTTGCTGCAATGTAAGTTGCAGTAGAGAGGAGAAAAAGAAAGGAAGTGTGGTGAAGAAGAATTCCTAACAAAATTAAGTAATTATCTTTACAAGTAATACATGTGCAAGAACATACAGAATCATACAAATGTTTTAAATAATTACTTTTCTGAGGGAGAACAATTTTAAGATTTCTATCTGGATTAATCTTTATGACACAAGGATAAGGACAAGCAGTAAGTAAATTCTGGAGAGAAGGTAAAAAGAGAATGAAAGAAGTGTATTTGAATGCCACAGCTGAGAACTCGATCATCTTAATTTTTTCACTTGATATTAGGTATTTTTTTAGGTTGGGGAATTCTAGTCAGGTACCCTAGTGTAAAGGTGTTATCAATATTCCCTTGCTAAATCTATCATACTTATATTCTGACTGTGAGGATGGTTGAACACTGGCATAGGATGCCCAGAGAGTTGTGGAGTCACCATCATTGGAGGTATTCAAAACCTGGCTGGACATGATCCTGGGCAAGCTCCTCTAGCTGACCATGCTTGAGCAGTTCAGTTGGAGTAGATGATCTCAAGAGGTTCCTTCTGATCTCAACTGTTCTGTAATTCTGCGACTTGAAAACAGACTAGTGTTGGCACTATTAAAGTGGTTAGGAGCTGTTGATGACTGTGGAATGTCCACAGATTCAATTGAATGCTTGTGAATGGGTGGATGGGCTGTACGAAGTGAAAATTCCTGTTTCCTACGCTGTCCAGTGTCATGCAGAGCCCTTTGGAGGAAAGGGAAAACGCAGCCACCTTGGGAGGCCCATTCAGTCCAAGCCCATTCTGTTAGCTTCTTGCCCTGCCTTGGAAGGACACAATAAGCAGGGGAGAGTGTTGTTTCTAGACCTTTTGTTTTTAATCTCTTTTAGCAGACTGGAGGTTTTTCCTCCAGAAAACTAATTTTGTTCTAATAGCATTTTAATGTTGTGCTGCTTTAGTAGCTGGCAATTGTCCTGGTTTGCCGACTTTAAGGAAAAGTTGGAGAAAATTTCACCTTCATAGTCTTTCTGATCAAGGTTTCCTCCACAAGCATAGTGAGCAGGGATGCCAAAAGAGGGCCCAGATCCCAAATTAAAAAGAATATGTTTTCCTTTAACAGCTTACACTAGTGGGACAAACTATTACTTTTCTGTGAAATATGTTGCCATGTCAAGATGAACAATATGCTAGTGTTCTCAACTAAGCTGGCCTTGTTAGGATTTTGATGAACAAGATCTGCTAGTGTTCAGTCCGTACGATTAATTTAGACTAAATCATAACACTCAAGGAACTTTGATTTGTTAAGTGATGCATAATTGACTTTTATTATGATTACTCTTAAATGGATGCATTCATGCTAATTTTCTCGGTAACTTTGAGGTTGACTGACTTGTTACAACATCTGGGTTCTGTGATAAATGAAGGAAATTTTTGTTTGTTCTGATTATGTCCCATTATGTCAGGGAGCTCCCACGTGGCATCATTTGAGTATTTTTTTTTCTTGTATTCCTTTACTGCCATCCAGATACAATTTTTTCCTATATTCCATTCATATACCTCTGAATAGCTTATCCTTTTCAAACATTATGTCCCTAGAACTATCTGTGTGCTCTTTGACTGAAGAAGAATTTCATACAAACTGATGTCAAGTATCCAAGCATGCTGATGGAACTTTAGCCCAGATAGAATTGCAGCATCATTTAGGTTGGAAAAGACCTTTAAGATCATTGAGTCCAACCATTAACCTAACACTGCCAAGTCAACCACTAAACCATGTCCCTAAGTACCATGTCTACTAAATACTTCCAGGAGTGGTGACTTAACCACTTCCCTGGGCAGTCTGTTCAAGCGCTTGACAACCCTTTCAGTGAAGAAATTTTTCCTAACATACAAACAAAATCTCCCCTGGTGCAACTTGAGGCTCTTTCCTCTCATCCTATCACTTGTTACTTGGGAGAGGAGACCAACACCCACCTCACTACAACCTCCTCTCAGGTAGTTGTAGAGAGCGATAAGGTCTCCCCTCAGCCTCCTTTTCTCCAGGCTAAACACCAGGTCTCTCAGCTGCTCCTCATAAGACTTGTTCTCTAGACCCTTCACCAGCTTTGTTGCTCTGCTTTGGACATGCTCCAGCACCTCAGTGTTTTTCTTGTAGTGAGGGGCCCAACGCTGAACACAGTATTTGAGGTGCAGCCTCACCAGTGCCAAGTACAGGGGGACAATCACTTCCCTCATGCTGCTGGCCACACTGTTTCTGATACAGGCCAGGATGCTATTGGCTTTCTTGGCCACCTGGGCACACTGCTGGCTCATATTCAGCCAGCTGTCAACCAACACTCCCAGATCCTTTTTCCACCAGGCAGCTTTCCAGCCACTCTTCCCCAAGCCTGTAGCGTTGCATGGGGTTGTTGTGAGCCAAGTGCAGGACCTGGCACTGAGCCTTGTTGAATCTCATGCAATTGGCCTTGGCCCATCGATCCAGCCTGTTCAGATCCCTCTCTAGAGCCTTTCTGCCTTCAAGCAGATCAACACTTCTGCCCCACTTTGTGTCATCTGCAAACTCGCTGAGGGTGCACTTGATCCCCTCATCCAGATCATTGATAAACATATTAAACAGAACTGGCCCCAATACTGAGCCCTGGGGAACACCACTTGTGACTGGCCACTGACTTCATTTAACTCCATTCACCGCAACTCTTTGGGCTCAGCCATCCAGACAGATTTTTACCCAGTGTCCAAGTCATGAGCAGCTGGTTTCTCCAGGAGAATTAGATGAGACAGGAGATTTTCATTTTTAAAATCCCCTTAAGTTCCTCAAGTTCCAATATTTGAATTTAGGAACTGAGAAGCACTTCCATGTTCAGATGAACCAATTTTACCTAGATACCCTGTGCCAAGATTGCTTGTTGCAAGATATCTCAAGCAGTGTCTCTACTGCCACATTCGTAGTAACAGAGGCTGGCTGAATTACGTGATACCACCCTTGGACTAACACTTGTGCTTTATTAATAAGATGCCTTTTACCACGAGTGGCTTTCCTGTTGGTCACATGTCAAAGGCTGTTCCAACACACAAATTTCATTCATTGTGGAAATAGTTCACTGAGTGTGTATGTCTCCTGAAGATTGCATAAGATGCCAGTAATACAGGAAACAGATTCAGTTATTTATTTACACGTTTTCTAAATGACTTCTCTATTCACCTTTTGTAAGTCATGAGTCTTCAGTGTATTAAAGAGTTTTATCAATTTGCTGTGGTAGATTGATTTATTTCCTGTAGGAGCAAATTTTTTAATATGAACTAGGTCCTCTTTTGCCTGGTCTCTGAAAACTTTTGCCTATGAAAAAAGTGCGAGCTTTTAACTGTAATTTTCATAGCAGTTACTGATAACTGCTAAGTGCTCGTTATGCATGTTTTTCAGTTGATATTTTGGCAGTCCTTGGAGAGAAATTCTCAGAGAAGACAATTGCCTGCATTTAGTATACTCCACCTGAACTCCAGTTCTTCAATATTCAAACTTGGTATTAAGATGTCATTTTTGTGGATGGCTAAATGTGATAAAATGTGCACACATGTAGCTAGACTATATATACTTCATGCATAACTAGAGAAAAATAAGAATCACTTAGCAGCCCTTCTTAGATACATTACCATTTAGTTACTCTGCAGATGTTACAGATTTGGTGAAAACTGTACTGTCATAGTAGTGTTCTGACAAAAAGTCGTGTTCCTACTGAAGTGAAAACACTTTGAAAACATGTCAGTTTTGATTACATATTGTTATCAACCCATATATTGGTAATCTAAAATACACTTTTGAAATGGAATGTTTATTTGACTTTTGATATGAGAATAATAACATTCAAAAGTTGAGAATGAATTTATTTTATTTGATTATGACTTCAAAACCTGAGAAATTTCATTTTTAAATTATATGTTAGAATAGGGTAGAAGCTGTAGAAATTCTTAAGCTGTTAGATTTTGTTCTCAGCTACCTCTAGTAAACAAGGTTTTTTTACACTTTTGGAACTCTTTGTGCATTCTAACATTGTCTTGTGATTAGGTTTACTACCTTAGGGGAAATGCTTAAGTATTGGGTTTAGTAGCTGTAATCAAATGTCTTCTCTTTTTAATTTTTTTTTCTTGTGGCAATGTTGCTTAGTGTATGGACCTAGACAAAATAATCTCAGGTTTTGTGCATTATAACATTTCTTTCCTTTTAATTCCAACTCCCTTGAAATCTACTGAAAGTGCTGCTGCAGGAATTTCAAATGACAAAAAATAAGGATTTTTTTTTCCAAAAACTACTACTATATTTATCAAATTGCAGGAGATTACCATTTATGCAAGTAGCAAGGCACTAAATGCTAAGCTAAGAAAATACCTTTTTCTCCAGAGCTTTTTAATAAAGAAAATCTATACACCTCTACATCCATGTCTCAAATTAGTCTGTAATCATTACCTGTTACAAAATGTTGTGCCTTGTCTTAATCTCTTGAGTAGAGTAAATAATGTCATTCTTAATGCGGAAGTGTCCGGTGCTCTGAAGCAAGATTTTGTCAAAATATATATGCCCTGGAGTAAAATCCTGGCAGTCACTCCAATAAAGATAAGCTCTGTTTTTTATCAACCGTATGTCATACTGGAGTATAACCTTCCATGGCGCTATGGAATTCATTCACTAAACCACGTTTTACATTGAGAGGAAGCTGAGAGATAAAGTGCATTATGCTGTTGTAAGGGATTTTCTTTTTATTCGAGATTAGTGCTAAGCCAGACTGCTTCAAAAATGTGGACTAACGCCAAACTGAGGGTATTTGGAAACCCACTAGAAACTTGGAGAGGAGTCTGCTGTTGTTGGGCTGCTTGAACTTACATTAATGGCCCAGGCTGCTGGAAGTGTACAAGCTATGTAAGACTTGCACAGAAGGAATTAGATTGTTTTTTTAAATGAAAACAGCCCATTTGCCTGGTCTTAATTCCACATTAGCTGCTTTTGTATTGCAATTTCTTTATTAATTCTAAGTGATACCTGTACATTTTGACTGTAAGAAGGCAATTTGTAGCCTTAACCATTGAAGTTCTGGTCACAAAAAGATAAAGAAGCTTCTGCTTATCTGGTTCTTACTACAGCAGAGTCTCCAAAGGATTTACAAATAGAAAAAAATATGGTTGTATTTTGTTTTCTTTCTGTAGGAAGAAAGAGCAACTTAGCTTACGTGCCTATACCTTCAGTGTTACAAGAAAAGGTGGACCAAAGTGTGTTTGGGCATTGAATTCGTCTCATTTTCTGGGTGTAGTACACGTCTGTGCTCTTGGTATCTTCTTATTGAGGATAGTTTTGTCATACCCTGCATTTTCTATTTATCCATTTAAAGAATGGGAGATTAATTAATTCGGGAAGCTTAAGTCTGACCACACATTGTTCTCCCCATTCTTTTGTTGTTGTTAAGTACTTGACTTCTCTGTAAAGGCAGTAATATGTTCTGCTTAAATTCCATCACAAGTCCTAGAACAAACCCTTTTCTGTAAGTGCAAAGCCTATTGCTTTCTCTTTATAAAGGGATGAGTTCTCTTCAGTGCATGCATTTTATAGGCCTGAAAGGAGATAAGTAGAGCAGTGACTGTTGGGTTTATGAATACTTTTTCAGAACAGTGACTCCATTAAACTATTACCAGAGTAGGGAAGAAAGATTTTTTTTTTTTAGTTTTTACATTTTTTCCCCCTGCAGCTCTTAAATTAATTTTGTAACTCCTAGATAAAATACAAAGAACTTTCCTAATCTTCAGTGTGAAGTTCTTCAGAGGTACAGTAATAGCTTACTCCCTAGAGCTTTTGCATAAGATATGAAAGTCCAACATCATGTCCTTCATTTTCTTGACTTGCATCAAAGTTTAGCTTAGTCTTTTTACATGCCTGGTGGTTAGACAAGCCTTCTGTATATTGGTTCTTATATACTTATTGTATTTGGAGGCCTTGATAGGTATTTTTGAAGCTTATACTGGTGCATTTGTGCATGTCTGGCTACATTACAGTTCCCCCTCCCTTTTTATGTTTGTTACACTTATCAGTTGGTGAGTGAATTTTGATGGCATAGAATCATAGAATGGTTTGGGTTGGAAGGGACCTTAAAGGTCACCTAGTTCCAACCCCCCCTGCCATGGGCAGGGACACCTTCCACTAGACCAGGTTGCTCAAAGCCTCATGCAGCCTGGCCTTGAACACTGCCAGGCATGGGGCATCCACAACCTCTCTGGGCAACCTCTTCCAGTGTCTCACCACCCTCACAGTAAAGAACGTCTTCCTTACATCTAATCTAAATCTACCCTCTTTCAGTTTAAAGCCATTACCGCTTGTCCTATCACTACATGCCCTCGTAAAAATTTCCTCTCCAGCTTTCTTGTAGGCCCCCTTCAAGTACTGGAAGGCTGCTGTGAGGTCTCTCCAGACCCTTCTCTTCTCCAGGCTGTATATGTACTTCTCCACTGTCCTTGGAGTAAGGTATTGGATGTGTCTCAGTCTGCTTGTATCTCATTTAGACACGTGGCCTCTTAAATAGTCAACATTAATCTTGTCAACTTGGCGAAAGTCTTCCCTGCTATATGACATAAACTGGCAGATCTTCAGCCCCACACATGCTCATCTAGTATGTATTATCTTTTTTCAGAACATTGGAATGGGCTAAACATCATATAGAACAATTAAAAAGTGTAATTTAATTTTTTCTAAATGGCAAGTATTTACTCACTCTGTGCTTTCTCTGATCTTGGAACAGTATGTTAACAAACTGATTTATGGTTGTATTTTAATGAAAATCTTTCTTTTGGTGAGTCACTTCAAAAGTCCTGGCAAAAGTCAGGAAGTCTAAGGCACTGATCATTATAACTTTGTAAATCATTAAATTTCATTTTATCCAGTGGAATTACAGATTTGCATGTACCTAAGACCTTTGCCCTACATTGTTTGGTAACATTCCTCTGTACACTTTCCTTCTCCTACAGATTTTATAATTTAGACAACTGCAAATCCTTGAGAGGAAAATACTAGAGATGAGTCATGGGGCGACAAAAGAATTTAAATAATTTGCTCATAACTACAAAGTGTAATGAAGACTTATTTTGAATACTTTTTTCTTGACTTGTTGTCATTCTCTAATCACTGTGAGTACTTCCAGTGGAAATCAAAGGGCTTGGCTTTCATAATACATGAGAACATGGATTTTTAACAGGAGTATTAATCATGTCAGCAAAGGTTACAGACAGAATAGATGATGTAAAAGAATAAACAGGGCAAGGGGGTTTGGGGATATACATCCTGACATGACTTAGAAGGATGCAAGAGCAAAACAGCTTTCAGTTCTGTTAACAACTGTTAACAAAGTTAATCCTGACTGTATTTCCAGCTACCTGTTCACTCTGTGCCAGATATTTTAATAGAAGATCAGCTCTGTAGTGAGGGTCTGGGAGTCTAAACTTCATGTGCTAGTTACCAATGAAAGTTAATAGCATGAAGTGAGTAAAAATAATATTTAGATCATAGTTCTTTGTCAGAATCACTTTGCCTGTCTTTGTAGTAATATATGAGCTATGAATAAACCTTGATCTATTCCAGTACAATAATAATAAAGACAGATATATATGCTGTGGAAATCAGTCTTTCCTCTGTGGGTAATACTGATATACACTTAATTAAAACTTACAGTTGGAAATAAAGGTGGAAGAAATGCTGGATGAAGTAAATGAAATGTTGAAAGCCAGAGTTGAAGGAGGAATGGAATTTAGTGACAAATAAAGCGGAGATCAAAGCATGCAAGGCAGAAGTATTTTGATAGATGTTATGAAGTACAGCACACAAAGCAAGGTGATATAGTCAAACATTTTAGTGTATTTGAGATGTATCTGGAAGAAAATGGCTTTAAGAGAGAAGAGTCCCAGAGACAAGTGTAAATCCATACATATAAGGAAAGCACTTGAGTTAGCTATGCAGAGAACCTGAAATACCGGATGGTATTTTTGTGATGTGGTTAGATAAGCAAGATATGAAAATACAATATGAACTAAAATTTGAGAAATTTAGGAACACAGAGTTTGTCTTTGCTTTTCTGATTGAAGGGAGAGACTTTTGAGGTTCACTCCTTGGAGATTTGATTTAGCTGTTTTGTAGTCATGAAGTTATGAGTAGTTGCATCAACTGAGGATGTAAAGAAACAGATTGGACTTTCTGAATTGGCTAATTTTAAGTGTCACTCCTGAAACACTTCAGAATGGACTCAGATGTTATTGTTCAACATACTATAAATGAATAAAGTCAAGAATACGAAATTATAGGATACTGTGAAAATGCTGGCTGTAGCTGGATGAAAATATTACTGTTCAAAGACAAAATGAAATATAAGTAAATAGAAAGCTGATAAAGCCAGGATTATTTATTTCATGCAGACTTCTAGAAAAAAGAAATTACCTGGAAGAAGTAATTAAAACACTCAATTAAATACAAGGGAAAGAATTAAAAAATAATTATATCTTGCTGAAAGTTTCTAAGGTCAGGAACTAGTACTGTGGCTGTATGTGCCCAGCTTTACTTGCAAGTCAGGATACGAATGAATAAATGTAGCTAAGTGCAACTTCTGTGGGTTTGAGTCAACTGCCTTGTGTGATGTACGGTGTACTGCAACTGTAAGTGCAAATTACAAATAATCAGTGAATGTTGAGCTTTCAGATTTTTTTTCTGTATTCCTTTGTGTATGCAAGATCGTGTCCTCATGCTAATAAGACAAGGAAATAACCCGCATAGTAATAAAAAGTACATTGTTATGCACCAATGCTGGAAGAGGCCAGTTGATAATAATTAATAAATACATAAATACCTTGTTTACAAAGAAAACAAATGTATGTTTCCATTTGTGGATTTCCATGGAAACTGCCTGGAAAATCATTACAATACTCAGAATCAGAAACACCTTTTTTAGAAAAAAGAAATCTGTACCAGTTTTTCAGACTCATTAATGTAGTCATGTCCCTTTCTATGTCAGGCTGATATGCACCTAAACATGATCAGTTTTACTTGCTTCAGTCTGACGTTGGAATGCTTTATGACCGTTGAAATGTCTTTGTGACATGCCGAATGCATCCAGCTACGAGACAGGTGCCAAGATAAAGTGCCAGTCAAGGGACATAAACTCTTGCCTCTTTCCTGGAAGACCAAACTGTCGTTGATGAAAGATGCCAGTAAACAGGGCTGGCTTTTTTTTGTGTGTGTGTATTGTTGTGTTGTTTTTTAAAATTTTCTTGTTGAGTTATAGTCCAGGTATAGTGTTGGCCCTGGGAATACAATCAGAAATCGTTTAATCTTTCTAAAATTTATTCTGTAATGTAATAAAGCTCAGTTACACTTTCCTGAATGATAAATTAAAAACACTGTGGAGTTCTAAACATGCTGAAAGCTCCCCCTGCTGTTGAAGAGACATTAAGAGATGAGTCATCCCTTTGGATTTTGTGTTTAAAAGAAAAGCCAAGATCCAATGCTGTAAACGAGCTAATGGTCAAAAAATGTTTATTTCAGTGGTGACATTTTCAGCTGATGAAAGAAAGAAGCTAATATGTTTGCATTAGGGTTAAATTACTGTAAGAACCATGACAGAAAATCCATGGTAGGAAGGAAGCTATTTCAGTTTAAACAAATGAGAAAAAAAGTTAATCATAAAATTCTTTTTTTAAACTGCATGGCTATTTTACATAGGGAGGAATATTCAAGGTCATTATTTGAGTTTTATATTGTTAAGGTTATAAATTTACTCTGGTTAAGATCAATTAGCAGCCTCTGAAGATTACACTTTTGAGAATTTCGGGTAGTTCATTGTAGCAATGCTATATTCTGTAAGTAAGGTGCAGTGAAATTACTTAAATTGAAATGATGCTTGGACACAGCCTGAGTTAAGGTAACTGTGTTCCTGTCTTCACTATTGCACTGAAGAAAAACAGATGTATATACAGGATAGATGCCTTTATATCATTCTGCATATGAACAATGGGCTCCTGTTACCTATAAAAAGCAAAAATCTGTTGATTGGAGGGATGCATGCAACTAAGTAACACACAGTTCGGAACTGATTTAAGGAGAATATGAACAAGTATATTATGCAAAGAGCATACTGTGCTCAGATCAGCCTGCAAGTTACACTGGTGCAATAGGACATGAACCAGTGAAATTACATTGATGGAAATGAAAGGAAAGCATCTGAATAGCATCCAGATAGAAAAAAGAAACTGGACCTTTAATTTCTTTTTTTATTTTTTTTTTTTTTATTTTCTGTATTGGGCTTCCGCTATCTTTGACGGGGGAGCAGCATCACAATTCTCACTTTTCCTGTTTTATTCTCCTCGGAGTGCTGGTCACACATCACTGTCTTGGTATATATCAGCCAAACATGTAAGAGGATATTCAGGCCTATTTTGTTCTCAAATTTCCTATCTACAGCTATCTGTGTTTGTCTTTGTGGTGGGTTGACTGTGGTCAGTTGCCAGATCCCCACCCAGCCGCTCCCTCACTCCGCCCCCTCAACATAACAGGGGGAGAAAATAAGACGGAAAATCTCATGGATCAAGACAAAGACAGGCAGATCACTGACCAATTACTGTCACAGGCAAAACAGACTTGACTTGGGAAAATTAATTTAATTCATTGCCCACTGAAAATAAAGTAGGATGGTGGGAAACAGAGACAAACCTAAAACACCTTCCACTCTTCTTCTCAGGCTCACCTTCACCCCCTCCCTCCCTACTTTTCTACCTCCTCCCCCCCGAGGGGCGCAGGGCGATGGGGAACGGGGGGCTGCGGTCAGTCCATAGCAGCTCTTCTCTGCCGCTCCTGCCT
>JAVKLA010000028.1:7252365-7390263 GCA_034782735.1 Sagittarius serpentarius
GTGCCCGTTCTCACCCAGGCTTTCCCCGAGGCGCCCGCCCCTGGCTGAGGGGCTCCGCTGTGCCCGGCCCGGGGGCCACTGGAACCGGCGGGAACTGGCTGGGGCCGGCTGGGGCCGGCGCGGGGCAAGGCATGAGGTTACATTGTGTGGACTATCCCTTTGGTCAGCTGGAGTCAGCCACCCAGGCTCTATGCCCTCCCAACCTCCTGTACCCGCCCAGCCTGCTCACTTTGAGCAGGTGGGGAAGAGGGAGAGAAAGCCTTGACGCTGTGCAAGCAGGGCTCGGCAGCAGCCACAAGTGCAGAGCGCAGCACCATACAGGGGCTGCTGTGAGGAAAGTTTACTCCCTGACTCCATCCCAGCCAGGCCCAGTCTTATTTATGGTGAGACCTCTCAAGCTCCAAGTGTTTGGTTGCTTACCTTCCCCTTTTGATTCTGGATTACGAAACCTTACTTATTGTGATACTGTATCAGATTTTGCAGGGGAAGTGTGACAGGTTTAGAGTTTCTAATTTCAGTCTCTAGTTACCGGCCTTTCCTGTATTTAGAAATGGGTTTTGGTTTTTTTTGTTGGTTTTTTTTTTGTTCTTGTTTGTAGTTTTTTTAAAGTCCTGATCTGACATTCCATTCCCAGGCTCCATCTACATCGCGACAGAAATCTTGTTTCTTTCCATCAGGATTATTTTAAATAGCTCTTTGATTTTCAGTTCCCTCTTTTGTAACTGTCTCCTGTTACAAGCTAAAGGAGCTGTCAAATGGTTACCTCCCCTTCTTTGGATTGGGTGTTCACCATGTCAGAGGTGCTGCCCGGTACCTTTCACAGCATTGAATAATAAATTCATAACACCTTACTAATGCAAAAAAAGTACTTATAAGTCCCTGTTCAGCACATTGCATTTGATTTCAGCGTTTTATTTGGTGACAGCTGCCACATTAATACATCATTTTAATGTATGTAGAGTAAAATCTCTTTTTAAAATTTTGCTCCTTGTACTAAAAATATTCTCTATTGTTTTGAGAAGGTAAAATATTTCTAAATGAGTCATCCTAGAAATCAGCACTTGGGAATCCTGCATGGAACAAAATTTAATTGAGCTCAATTGACTTAGCTAATAAAACTGTTTCATTTTTATGCTTGTCTAATATTCAAAACAGGATTCAGTGATGAATAATATAGCCCAACCTTTTGTCTCTCTGAGGCACAGTCCTTTCTTGAGAATCTTTTGGTACAATGATTTTCTAGTTTTTCTCTAGTCCAAAGGGGTCAGTTGAAGTGAAACCCAATACAGAATTTCAAATTACTGTTTTTCCTCTGCTGTTTGAGATCTCTGCTTAAGTTCCTTAACTATAGACTGTGGTTTGTGTCATATGGCAGGTCTATACTAAGGGTTTTTACTGCTGCTGGTATGTATAACAGTGGTGGGTAGAAGGTGTATTTTACATGAGGGTTTATGAAAATGTGAATGGCTTGTTTTAGCAGGTATACATTATCCCAGATACAGGCTGTGCAATCCATCCCCTTTGTTTACGTATTAACATTACCCTCATCGTCACTGCATCTGACCACTTCGTGCTTATCACATGATTTTATTTTAACAACACTTTCAAAGACGGAAACAGTTACATGACATTATTATAGGGAGGAATGGAGTCAGGTTTCAGGGAGAAGTTTTCAAGGGAATAGTTGAAAATATAGTCATAATGATGGGAGCTAAGCAGCTCATTATTGTTTCAGAAGGTCATGAGAAGACACCTTTTGGATTTGGCGATCTTTCTATACGAACACTGGCTAGTGGGCTGTCCTTGCTCCCTTCTGCCTATGAGCACTTTCTATTTGCTTCAAGCAAAAATCAGCTGAAAACACTTTAAAAAAAAAAATTGAAGCTAACACTCATAGCTTTTACCTGGAGCCAGTTAGGAAGTGTTCTTAGAAGCTGACACTGTACGGTACTAGCCAGATTAAGAGAGAGCCATCAGTCTGTGGCTCAAGTGACTTAACAGGAAAACTGACTGAACCAAGACTGAATATACAATTCTGTTCTGTACAGAGTAGAAGACAGAGGAGAAGTAGAAATTATTTTTGGATCTCATTTATTTTTAACACAATAGTAGATTAAATTCATCTTGGCAACTTAACTCTTTTCCCAGTTTGGTTTTTTTCTGCCATCAGCTAACCTTTTTATTCTTGCAGTTTTTGAAATTATATGTGAACAGAGGTGAACAAAGGGCAAATTAGGGCTAGCCTTTTGATGGATATGCAAGGGAAGGAGAATGAAACACACCACCTTCCATCTTAAACCAGGAGCAAGTGCAGCCCTTTTGTTCTCCTGAGTTTCTTTTTAATCCCTCATTCCTCACCTACAAGGAATAGAACGCAAGAGCATGACCACACATTTCATAGGGGGAGGCATATTCTTTAACACCTAAATAAAAGTTTCAGTAGGCATTTTTTTCCCTTGCATGGTAATCTTTCACATCCAAGTGGTGTAGAGTTGAACAACCCCCCTTAACATTACCATAGATGAGAAGCTTCTACATCTCCTAGAAATGCAAATAAATGGTTTCAAATCAGTATGATGTGGAAATTGAATATATATCATGTAATGAATTAGCTTTGAATTACCAGAGGCAAAATCAGTGAAGGAAGGATGCAAATAGTTAGACAGTATAGAGAAAAATAAAGTTACATCAAATGGCAACAAAGTGACACAACAAATACTTTACATAAATGTTATTTTAATATACCATTTAAATCTGTGTACACAGTACTCCTGTCTTTGACTTGTTGATCAGAAGGGTGAGATAAAAAAAAAAAACCAACCAGTCATATTACCATTAGTTCTGTTTCAGAAGTCATCAGTGCTTAATTTACCATCTTAAAGGTAAACTGGACAAATACTGACTAGTAGGCTGCTAATAAAAATCATTTAATGCCTATGGAGTTCACAAAATCCACAACAAAGTGACAAGAAAATGATGAAAATGTGTAAGATTTCAGTTGATGAAAATCAGCATTAGGTCTAGCTGACTATATGAAGATATTTCAAGTTTCAGTGTTTAGCGATGAATACGTGTAAATATGAGAATGTATTCATTGTTTAGTAAGGGTTGCCCGGTGTAATTTCGGACATAGCAGATCAAATCTTCTTTTCCTGGCTTGTGTAGTTTAATTTCAGTTTGGGGAAGGGCTGGCTCTGTTTGTAGTTGTGCATAAAAACGGAACATGCACTGTGCAACTACATTATTACAGATACAGCTTGGTCTGAAGGGTGATAAAATAACAGTGTTTGAGGATCTGTATGCCACTGAATTACTTTGGATGATTTTTTTGCTAAGAGTGTGGACAATGTCACTATGTCACTGTCATAATTGACATTACATTAGAAAAGTACTTGTTTCCTTTCTTTTTCAGAATATTAAACTGCTATGCACCATTTCAACACATAATGAGAATCACTATGTTCCTATTGATAACATACTATGTTAGGATTCAGGAGGCCTAGGTTTTACTGCTGACTGCTGGTGCTTTTACAGAATATAATTCAATGTTCTGGTTTCTGGGGTGCTAGTAAACATTAGAAATAATGAAGTATTACTATAATTCTGTTTCCATGGATTAAAAATTAGTTGCTTGCTCAGTCATTATTTTTCTTGTTCCACTTTCACATGTTTAAAGTGTGCCTGTACAAGTCTTTGTACTGATACCTAAAAGTATCCTTAAGTGAATCTAACCCCCCCCCATATTGCAGTATGTCCTTGAAAATAAAAAATGTAACTTTTTTTAGGGCTCCTGAACTCATAACAATAGCAAACCTTTGAATAGTGCCAATGACCCTCATATTTCAGGATGTTTTCACTTACCTTTTTTGGATCTATTGGAGGATGGAGAAAAACAAGGCAAGCACCCTTAACTAGCAGATTTATTGGCAATGTCTAGAGATGGACAGAAGGGCTATGGGCTATGACAGAAGTGATTACTGGGACAGTGTCTGTGTTAATAAAAACTATACTTTCTCAGAGGAAGAAATACAATTAATGACTGTATTTTCAAAATTGTTTATTACTAGAGTGAGGATCTTTGATATAGTACTGCTAGAGGGATTTTTATTATCATTCACTGATACAGAACTGCAGTACTTCCCAAGGCCCTAGGCGAGCTCCCCACCAACTCAGTGCATGCAAAAATGTTTTTTCTAGTAATCAGTGGCAATCAAAATGTATCTTTCTCCTCTTCTAACCCCTGTGATATCAACTCTTAATCCAGCCCATATATATCTTCTAAAGCAGCATAGCCTGTTGATTACCCTTTAGAGATGTTGAAACAATATGATGGGGAATGTCTGTGCTAATTGAAGCTTTTCAGTGTTTGGTATTTAGGTGTGGTGGGTTGACCTCGGCTGGATGCCAGGTGCCCACCAAAGCTGCTCTATCACTCCTCCTCCTCAACTGGACAGGGGAAGAAAAATACAATGAAAAGCTCGTGGATCGAGATAAGGACAGGGAGATCACTCAGCAATTACCGTCACGGGCAAAACAGACTTGACTTGGGGAAAACTAATTTAATTTATTTTATTTATTTAGAATTCACCCACAGTCTAGGTGAGTGAGCTTAGCAGGAATCAGTTGTATCACTAATAAAGATTTAAAGAGAAATTATTTTTTTTCAATCCTTCTTTGCAGTCCCAAACTGCACTTCCTAATCAGCTTTATTTAGGCTTTGGAAAGCTGAATTTTTTAGCCACGATTGAGTGTTTCCCATTCCCCTTCCTCCCCAAGGTTCTTTCATTACCACTTTTATAGTATACATTAATTAACACGCTCCTGTCTTCGAGATTCTCATAACAATTAGAGCAATCTGAAGATAAACTTGGAGATAAATACTTAGTGCAGTCTCTTCTTCCCTATCTTAATAAAACATCTTTTGTTACGTAAAGACTGAATATAATGCCATGGATAGTGACTCTGGGAATAGGTACTTGATTTGAGAAATGGCATTAGCATTTCTCCCCTGCATTCTTGGTTTTATTGGGTCTCTTCTGGGATTAATCATGACAGCATTCTTGAAAGCTGGGGCGGGGGAAGCTGGCTAAATCTTTCATTATATTGTCATTTGTTACTGTGCTGCTGCATAACTGAATTGTATAACCTTTAAGGCTCTGATTTAAAGCTAAATATACAGTTAAACTCTAAACAATAGAAATGTTGGTTAATGTTCCGTATGTTCATAAGCGCATAAGGAAAAGGGCCTGCTTTTTTTGTTTTGATGTATCTCAATGACATGAGTTCTGTGGAAGGAATCAATGTCTACACATGAGTACAGACACACACAAAGTACAATTCCTTTGAACCTCTCTATATTCAAGCTACCCTTCTCATAAGCTGAAATTTTAGCCCTAAATAACAACCCTGTTATAGTAAACAGCTGCGATTATCCTCCACCAGGGAGTAACACTCAAATGAAGATGGGGAAGTCCACGTGTGTGTACTTGAAGTTTTTCAGGTTGTTGCCTAATTTGAACTCTTAATATTTTAAGTGGGATGAAACCTTCATTTCTATTTACTTTGGCTTCTTGGGGCTACAAAAAGCTGCATTTTAGATACAGCAAAGTTTAGCAGCTTTGTAAACCAAGGAGAAGATAGCTGCAGTCTTGCAACACGGAAACCCTGAATTTATTGCCAACATTTAAACCAAAATATTGTTTTGACTAAAATTAACTTTTCTAGAAATTTTCATCTGTGTTAGAAACATACTCTTTCCTTCTTCTTTCTACTTTTATTCTTCTGTAATTAAAACATTTTTTTCTTCAGTCCAAATTTCTGGTGGTGATCAAATTGCTGTTGGCACAGTCAGCATTTGGGAAACTTTCTCTCAAAACTGAGGCATTCTCCACTGAGATTCCCAGCTGTTAAAACTCTGTGGAGAAATGTATAAGTGGGCAGCTCTAGAGTTTTATCTGCGTGGTGTGGAACTTGATCTTTTCCACTGTAAGTCTGAGTCTGTACCATGTGTTAGGAATGGCAACAGAGTGTGATGGCTATTTAGCGGAATGTTTTCATTAGATCTGATAGTTTCTTCAGCTATAACATGTTGTGTTCAGTTAAATGCATATTCTGATATTGATAGTGGGATTGATAGCCTGTATGGCTCTGCTAATTTTTCGTGGTTGTGTTTTAGGGAGAGGTAGTGAATAACAGTCTTCTAACACACAAGATCAGTTTAATTATCATTGCTTTTTGATATATATATAAAATCACTTGGAGAGCTGGCAGTGAGATTCATAAGATAAGAGTACCTAAAACTAGTTCACTGAAAGCTCATCTAAATCTCACTATTGACTTGCTGCTTTTTCAAAAGTGCAGTGAAGTAGTGAAATAGTCATTCAAAACTCTACATAGGTTGTAGATACTTGTGTGAGGGCGGAAAACGGTTTGAAGCGTATGTGCATGCATTGGAGGACTCACAGTTTCTCAGATGGATTCAATAAAGTTTAATGGTTCGGCGGGATGTGAGCAGGAAAAAAAAAGGTCATTCAGGCCCTAGAATTAAATACAGAAGGTTGTGTTTTAGCAGTGGTCAAGGATAGCTATGTTAATCGCTGAAATATTTAGAACATGAAACCTTTTATTCCACCTTTTATTCACCTTCCTAGGAAGTGACTTCTGTTCTTGATCTTTTGGTTGTCCTAACAGTTATGTATTTTTATTGCAGCCACATTCCAAAAGCATTCTTGGCTCTTAGGGAGCACTCATGAGAAGTTACTTTATTTGATAAAATACCTGTGGTAGCTGGGAAAAAACCCTCACTGCAACTGCAGCTGTGGAACTGATAATGCACTTTGGTAATACAGTACCTAATCTATTTTATACATGGAGCTTTCAGGATAGCGTTCATGAGTCCTTGCATTAGTCACCTGAAATGCCATCAACTGTTTGTGTCTTAAAGACAAATACTGTGCTGGAGTTTTTTTTCTAAATACTCCATCCTTGCACCACTCATCTTAGTTGCAAAGCTGGGGTATGTAGCTTCTCTTATACTTAATGAACACATTACTGATTTCTTGTTCCTGCCTTCCGTCTGGCTTCACAAGACAAGCAAAAAGTGACATGATTTTTCTCTTTCCATGATCACATCACTTACTCCTCCATTGCAGCACTTCCATTATGCTGAATTGCTGTCTCTACTAATGTATTCTCATTTCTTCTGTGCTAGCAGGAATGTTATACTGTGTAGTGCAATGGCAACGCTTCTCTTACAAAATTTTACCATTAAGCTTTGTGGCTTTTATGATTCTTTTAAATGTACCAGAGGGATTGTTTACGAGGCTACAGTATGTATTTGTGTATTTATTCTAGGAATAATTGAATATTGCCTAATGAAGTCGAGAACTGTTGCTGTTGCTTACATGATCTGAATTTGATTCTGCATGATATAAACAAGCTTATTTGTGCAACAGTGTCTGTTCAATGGAAATGTGTAGCTAGAAATTCTGTAAGCTAGGGCACTGTAATGAAAAGTCTTCGCAGTTCCAAAATACTGGATTTTTCATTTTTTGACTGTGCCAGCAGCTCTGAATAAACATACACAAAATTAAAATATGCACATCTTAGCTCATTGTTATGTTTTTTAAAATCTAGTTCTTTTGCCTGTAGCTTATCTGTTAACATCTGATGTAATTTCTACAGGTATTGAAATTTTTTGTGAATTTCCGTATCACATTGAATAGTGTTGCAATGCAAACCTGCAGATTCAGTGATGAATTAAAAGAATTTGTTGTTGATAGCATTTGCACAATTTAGGAATTATTCAATACAGGGGAAACAGCTAACTTGGTTTTGTGCTGCAGAGTGAATATCATATGTACAATGGCATTGAAACTGCTGCTTGTCAATAGCAGTTGGGTCACTGTGAAAACGGTGTATAGCCACTGATAATTTTTGAAAAGCACAACTAAAGGTTTTCTTATAGATATAAATTTGGCATCAGTTTGCAATTTCTTACGGTACATTTTATTTGCATGTATTTTCTATCTGTGTGGCTTGTTTTGCATTTTGTGAGCTTTTAGTTCGCGTCCCCTATTAGAAGAGAATGGTCACCTCATCATCTTCTGTTTGTTGTCTGCTTTTCCAATGGCTCTTCTGCCAAGCTCATGCTTTGCATTTTGCACCTCATCTGTATTAGACTGATACTTGGGTTCTGCAGCTCATTTTAAAGTCCAGGTATTGGAGTCATCCAGACTGACATTTGCAGGACAGGGCCACAGCATGGAAATCTTCTTACTGAAACTGAAGATGCATGTTTGGTTTAAGATGTGGCACTGCCTATCTGTTTAGGCCTCTAGTGCTAGAATTTGCGAAAGTAGGGAACAGTTAAACTATCTAAAGCAAATGTTCAAGCCAAAGGTACATTTTAACCATCCGTCATTTGCTGTTTCCTTGAAATGACGTTGTGAAACAAAACAGGTGGCCCTTTCCCGCTTACCTTAGTCACTCTGTAGTTTGAGCATTCACCAAGAATTCCCTTCTTTGCCTGACAGGAGTTGAACTCAAGCCTAGAGCTGTGATGGTTGCATCAGAACACAGTTCATAACAACCACGAAGCTTTAAAGCAGGGAAGTTGAACACAAAAGTTAGACTGAATGTGATTTCAGTTTGTAGGAAGCTTAAGGAGACTGAAATGCTGCATTTGGCCCAACTGTATTGTATTCATAGACTCAGCTGTGCTTGTCTGAACTAATTATACTGAAAGGAAATACCTGGGAGGTGAGCAAGGCTGAATTTGTGTTGCACAACTCAATTAAATTAAGCAAAAATGAAAAATAGCTACTCTGAGCTTCATGAACAGCTGGGAAAAGAGGAAGAGGTTCTTAAAAATGCATTGATTTGAAAGGCGCTTCCAAACAGAATAATATTTATAGGAAAAGTCGCTTTGAAAGAGATTTTTAGTATGCTTATTGGATTTTTTGCTAAATGCTTTTCATATGTAGAAGGAAAAGTAGATGCTGACCAAACAAAAAGTTTGTTCTGGAATTTGGGATATTTTCTTTGATCTTATGTTCTGCTGATTAACAAGTCTCTATTCCACTTTTTCCCCCACTCTGCTTCCTCAACTTTCACAATGGTTCAAGCCCAAGTTATGCTCCTACTCATCTGAGTTCATAGTCTTACAGTTCATATTTTCTTCATGGCAGATTTCTAGACAAGTACTTTTCCATTTGAAGTAATCTTTCATGACCTTTGGACAGTTAACAAAAAAAAAACAGAAAAGGGAAAAAAAAAAATTTACTATCTATTTGCATTTTCCTTCCTGAAGCATAATGGACTACTAAAACATGTATTCTGACGTCTTTTGTAAGTCTCTTATAGCCAGAAGTGGATCAAAATAATGCAATAATATTCTTGGAATGATACTTCTGATCTTATACTCAGCAGCTATATCTGTACTTTGCAGTTCAGTGACACCAGCAACCACCTCCTTGCTTCACTTAAAAGTTTAAAGAGAAAAATCTGCTTGATTTTATTTCCTACAAGGGAGGCATAGAGGAACTAGGGGAAAAAAGACAATTTTTTTTTCTCTTCAAATGACTTTTGAGGGCTATGAACCATTATCATTCCAAGAAGTGGTAGTAATGGAGTTTGCCACAGCATTTGGAATATTAGAAATAGAATGGAGAAGAAAAATAGCATGGTGTCAGTGAGACATAATGTTGGTCATTACACCTGAAGTTACGCTCTTGCATTTACTGTCTTGTTAACATAATATTATTTAAAGAAGAGACATAAAGAACCCAGAATTGATGAAAAGGTGTAAAAGTTGTATATTTAATGGTAGGCAACCTAAACCAGTTTGTGCAATGCAGGTAAATATCTTAATTTCTCTCAGTGACATACATATGAATGGTTTTTGATACATAACAATTATACATATTAAGGCTGTTCTGAAATATTTTGTCATATTGGGATTTTAATGGCTTCCCATTCATTATTTTCAAACATGTCATGAATTTGAAAGGAGAAAGAACTTTTTTGGTGGTATTCTCCCTAATTAAAGCTCACATAAAATGTCTTTAAATATTTATAAAGAGACATCTGGTTTTTTTGCAGACCAGTGATTCATACAATGAAAAGGCTTAATTTTGCTGGCTTTCACTAAATCAAACTATCCTGTTCTGTCTTCTAGAATGCAGTCTTCCAAAGAACCAAAGAAGAAAGCAGGAGTATTTATTTGTAGCTATACCGGGAGCTCCTAACATCACTCATTTTATTAGCTAGCTGACTCCGCATTGTGCATAAATAAGTACTGTGGAAGACAGAATCTTCTTCTAATCATTTTAGATTAAGATTCAAGGACCACACAAAATGGATCAAATTAAATCTATGCAGAAACCAGTATTGTCATTTTGATGAACTGTTGGTGGCCTATCTGAAAGCAAACACATGTGCTTAGTTACATTTATATCATAGCTGAGGCCATAAAGAATTGACAGCATTAGTTCCCCTTTTTTTAAATAAATTGGGATGCATAGATTGAATATTTCTGTATATTTAATCATAGGCTATTATTTCTATTTTAATTATCCTATATTTTCGACTTTATTGTTGAACAGATTTATTTCTTCTGGAATGCAGAAACCCCATTTATTTTCTATTAGCAGAATGAGTTTCATAATAAACAGTATATCAAGTAAACATTAACATAATATCTGGGTTATTTTTTAATAGCTGGTTAATATTTTTTTCATTGTTGTCTGAGTTTAAATGTATCTAAGTATTAAATCAGCATGCTTATTAAGTACAGCTGATATTTTCTTAATTTATAAGAAATTATAAGCCCACAAGCATTCAGTTTACATTAGTAATATGGTCTGCTTTTTTTTTTTAAGTTGTTTTTGTTTGGAAATCAAACTAAAAATACTTTCATGGTAGTTCTAGCTATGAAAAGCACTTACTTAAAGTAGTATCCATGTAAACACATACTACTATTCATTTTCTTAAAATATTCTAGAATTATATATGTACTTCTCTTCTGCCTTCCTCTGCAGGCATCCTTATGGACTTGTGTGATTTCCAAACTTGCTATAAAACAGACCCTGTGAAAGAATGTTCTTAACTTTAATATTCTTGCATTCTAGAAAAGGAAAATATTATACATCATTTGAACCATCCATTTGATATAAGTAACAACAACTTGAAGGCTGCATTAATTTATACTCAAAAGATAATGAAAGCTGTAGACAAATAATTAACATTTATTTAGTCAGTAAAAATGTAGATAGTGATACATTAACCCCTATAACACTGACATCCTTTGGGAATAATTTGAATGATCCATTTTCCATATTAAAA
Organism: Sagittarius serpentarius; assembly: GCA_034782735.1. NCBI lineage: Eukaryota > Metazoa > Chordata > Aves > Accipitriformes > Sagittariidae > Sagittarius > Sagittarius serpentarius. The sequence goes on from JAVKLA010000028.1 coordinate 7,263,709, forward strand.
CATGAAGCAGCATGTGAATTTCTCATTGTGAAGACCATTTCCTTTTAGTAGTAGCTAAAGCATATTATCTTAAATGATTTTTACAATGGAGAACCTATCAATGTTTCTGAGAAGTCAAATGATTTTAGATAAGCAGCATGATTCCATGGGGGACCACTAAAAAGGGGAAGAATGTTCTATAAAATTATTTCTTCTCTCATTTTCCACAAGAGAATTTGTTTCAGAGGATGTTGGTCGTCTCTTTTTTTTTTTTTAATTCCCCAGAGTAATTGAAATTCAAAACACTGAACTAGAGGAGTATTACCAAAACATTATTGGGCCTTAAATATGTGTAACATAAATACTGATTTATAGATTTGGTGAAACAATCATAAGACATTGCAAACTTTTACAGTTTCTGTAGTTCATTAAAAAAATATCCCATATGTGTCTCTTACAGGAAATTTTGATAAAAGCTTTCTTTAGAGCTATTTTACATTGGGCCAACTGGAAATAAAGTTTATAGCTGTGCACAATAATGTATTAAATGTGAAATGCCACACTTCCTTAAAGTTTTTGTGCTGTAAAAACCCAAATTGTTATACTGGCTAAGTAAGATGACATATATACTATGAAGCTTTTATTGTATTGAAATGAGACATTATTTTGGTGGTAGATTTCCCCTTCATATTTGTTTCCAAACCCAAGCATATGTTTGTCTTAACTAAGATGTGAATAGAAATTATGAGCTGAAAACTGCTCTGATACTCATAAAAAAGTTCTGAAAACAGTTGGCTATTACACTGGAGCTGTACATACGCTTTATATTTTTATACTAGAATTTCAGTGAAAATACCAGTGATTTTAATTTCATGCATCTTTCCATGATCTTTTGTCTTCCCTGTGTCATTTGGCACTTCGTGTTAATTTGTCACTGTGTGCTGAGAAAACAATTTCACCAAGAGCTCCTATGTCACATTTACAACATAGCAGTTAGTACTTATAGCTGCCACTACATCCTTTTGAAAGCATGAAATTTAACTATTTTGATTTTATCAACCAAAAAAAAAAATCTTCTTAACTTTAAGTGTATAGATACTATCATGAAACTTCCTTAGGCCTGAAGTGAAGCCAGTGTTCTAAGTGCTATCCTGTGTCAGCATTAGAGAGATCACCTTGTGGGATTAAAATGGTGCTCTCTTAACATTTTAATTAAAAGGAAACAGCCAAAAAAACCCCCCATCCCAAACCCTAGAATCTTTTTTTCAGTCATGCTGTGAACTCCAGTCTCGAGTAGAGTTAGATACTGAATCCAGTTCATTGGGCTAAGGAAGGCTTGTCATATGGTTGTACTGCTTTGAGCAGAATTTAACCCGAGAGAGATTCCTGGGATTCAACGGAGCATATTTAATCAGAACCACAAGAGACAAAAAGCCTTTTTGTAGAATAGTCAAGAGATAGCTAAGTACTGAAGTTTATACTTCAGGTACTTAATATTTAATTTTAAGTTCTTGTTCTGGTATTTTATCATTACCTTAGCATTAGGTTCTTCAGCCATCTCTGTCATCTCTGTTGGATTCAGTGAATAATTTTAATATAAAGTAGAAACATATCTGGGAGAGACTAAGCTAGTAATCTAGAAATTCCAGTTGGGCACTCAAGTAGGTATGAGAGCTTGCATTTCAAAGCCTGGCTTTCTGTGCGACAGAGCAGTTAATGGGCCTTTTATACCTTAGATGAGCTTTCTAGCTACTGGACCATCAGGTTTTGGAGTATGAGAAAATGTATAAATGCTTTCTTTTTTTCTTTTTCTTTTTTTTTCCTCTCCACAAAGTTGAAAAACCTTTGTCCAAGTATATGTTGACATGATGATTGAAGCCCTGGTTGAACATCCTGGCTCATGAATAACACAATCTGTTTCAAAAACCTTTCATAGGAATCATTTACGGTTTACCACAATTATCTCTTTGCAGCTATTACATATCTATTAGGCTATCAAAGCACATTTTTCTGTTCTTTCTGTTTAATACATACATAGTCTAACAACTGTGCTCTAAATGATCTTTGACCACAATTAATATCCTGCATAAAGGAAATAATGATAGCTGTTTAATTATTCATTCAGTTCAGTTTATTATGAATCATTCTAAAATCTTAGCAAGACCTGTAAGGTGTCAGCTGAATGAATCCTAACATTATAACTGTCAGACCATTGAGTTTAAACAAGGAACGATAAATAATAATTATTTGATATTTTAGCTATTTTGAGTCTGAGTGACCTGTACTTCTTTCAGTATAGGTTTCCTTCTGCAAATTAAAAAAAAAAAATTGTGGTCCAAATCACAAAGAAAACTTAAGATTACCTTTGGTTTATGTCAGGTTATTTGATTGTTTGGGTTGAGTTTGCTATGACGTTCTGTTGTACAACTTTTAAGATCAGAAGAAACTATACATATGTCTGCTTTGATAATCCATAGGAGATAGTCCCCAATAAAAAAAGTAATTTTGTATTGCATCTGTAGCTTCCAAAAAGCATTGTTTCATTTTGGCAATGATTTAAAGTGATGCAGATACTATCAAAATATTTCAGCGATGGGATGGTTTTGCCTCTGTTTCTAGTCTGGAAAGGAGATAATTTCGAATTTTGGTGTGGGTGTCATATTTAGTCTGTCTGTCTTTAAAATACATATTATCTTTCTGAAGACTCATCCTTGGTTAAGTACTACTGTTAGCTCGTTTCTTAACATTTGCTTGGATTAACTAAGCTGATTGAATTGTTTAGCTCTCTGCAGTGTCAGCTAGATTGCAAATCACTTTTGCACCTCTTCTGTAAAGGAATCAATACCCTACATCTCTACTTCGTACATTTTATTCACTATTTCCATGGGAAATGTTTTAAAGTCCTGAGAAGTGTGTTATCATCAACTATAGAAACAACAAGCAGTACAAGTGAAGTATGTTCCATAGTGTAAGAGGTTATACTCACATGAATTTCAACTATTTAGGGATTAATGATTTCAATAATTCTTTTGCTGTAGGTAAAAAAGATAATCTAATTTAGGTACAGGATTAAAGACGATAAAAATAAACAAAATCAGGCTGGAAAGCACTGTACTTGGTAACAAACCCAGCTTATTTGCAGATAAGTTTCACCATATGTATTCAACATACCCAGTATTCTCTGGAAAAAGTTAGGTGACGTATGAGAAATGTCTATTTTGAATGAAGACTCAGCTCTGCCTTAAAGTTTCTTGTTGTTTATGCTATATTATCCCACTAACTCATAAACAGTAATTACATTTACTAACTTATGGTATCATGGGGAATCTCTTAGGAGCTCTTAAACTGAAATTACTATCTCTGCTCATACAACAGGTTTGGTTTCAGTTTAACCGTTTGTCAGACATGTCTACCTGTTTGCCTGCCTTCTGCTTTCTACTTTGAGTGATAAGGAAGCATGAGCAAATTAAGTGACTTCTTCAGTCACACACTTAAGAAGCAGGCAAAAGATAAGCTTTCTCTTTTTACGTGTACATGTACTTATAAATACATACATACATATATATATATATATATATACACGTGTGTTGCCCGGTAAATTTGATCAATTTTCTGACTGAAGTGATAATATATGAAGTGTTGTTTGGCTTATTAGAAATGAGTTATAGCCATAGCTGGGAATTTTCTCCACAGTACTTTAGAAATTTAGCTCTTAGCCATACCAGTTCTTAAATAAACATACTTAAGCTGACTCCAGGCTACTCTGGTTATACCTGCAGTACAACAAAGTCAGTGGCTGGGTTATATCATACTATTACTTTATGCTAAAGAATCTCTCAGAGATTACAGGAGGTCTGTTTTAGATTGCTAACATTGTAGTTTGGAAAATTTTTCAGATTTTAATTTTTATTATGGCTTATTATTTTATGAAAAGATTACATAAGCTGTATAACAACTGTGAAATAATCATTGTATCTATGACTTATGAAGAGTACTGAACTACTCTGGATGACAGATACGAAGTTAAAATATTCCTAATATTTTTCAGAGTCATAATAATTTTAATTTACTCATTGTGTTACCTAACTTGAAATCTCTATTTCCTTTTCTTCCAGTCGATCTTTATATAATTACAGTCACTGTACAAGGGTAGTATAAGGGTTGATGAACGATCACATAATCTGAAGAGTGGGAAAAAAAATCAATGATCTGTTTCACCATTTCTGATCAGAGCAAAATTAAACTATATGTTAAATTTATGCCCATTCTTCGGTAGATGAAAGGAAGTAGCAGTCACACACAGGAATATGTATTCTTTTACTCAATTATAACAAACTCAGTTAAGCATGGCGTACTACAAATCGCATTGTCATATATTAATGACCTTTTTTGTGAAAAAGTACAATAACTGTAACTTCAGATACTTGAGTATTGAAAGATTTCTCTTGTTCATAGAAAAAATCACAGAATTGTAGAAAAAAATCAAGGTTTTTTCCTTTGATCTTTCTAAAGCTGCTATTAAAAAGACTTTTTAATAGATACATATTTTGAAAGAGCATGCTTAGACCTATTGTCTGCTTCAAAATCCTAGAAACCAATACATTATTTAGCATCAATGATATCCTGTCCTTTTCACGCAAGTATAAGAGAGGTGTGAACAGCAGCGCATTATTTCCCACATAATGCACTTTATCAGGGAGACAGTGAAGACACATAATTTACCAAGAATAGTATGAGCAAACCCATGGCAGAGCTGGAAATGAAGCTTACATCTCTGCATGCTCTGTATGCGTGGTTCTACAAACCTGTGGAAGTTCTGCTATTGATTTCTATAATTCCTAAGTCAGGCCTGTATTTAGTAATAAAATATTTTACCCCCTCTTACTGTAATATATGGTGAGGATCCTGTTCTATACTCAGTACTTCTCCTTTCATATGGTGCAAACAGATTTTATTTATACCAGAAATGTCTTTAAGAATTGTGGAGTAAGTAGCATGCAGGAATCTTTCTACAGTGACCTAAAGCAGAATGATGACTCTAATCAAGAAATCAAGTGCAGAGCTGCATGGCTGTACCATTCTGTTCTTCTTTACTGTGCTTTCGCTGTTTTTTCCTACCTTATACTCTCCCACGTCAGCTGAGAGGACTCCAGGGTTTTTCTATAGTTCTTATGCTACAGTAACACTACCACAGGGCTAGAATCTTTGTTGAGAAGGATGGTAATTCAGTATTTTGTGCATGTAAAATAGCTTTCCAGCAAATAGTTATTCTTAATAAAAGGTGGACTCTGACTGATTCAGTGTTTCATGAGCAACAGAAAACGTCTAAAGCAATTAGACACCTCCAAAAGTAGTAAGGGTCAAAACATTTTTTTGCACAAATTCCTTTATTTCTCCAGCATATAAGGTTTAGCCTTTGGCCCTCTGTCATGTGGTGCAATGCAGCCAAATTTATGTGAGTTATCTGCTATGATAAAATACATTGTTGTTATTGCTTTTGTAATAGAACTGCAGATTCTTACAGTCAGTATTAACAGATCAGTATTACGGTATTAACATTTTACTGACATGCATTAGTAACTTAGTGCAATCTGGACAGTAGATTTACTGTGTAATCACAGTCATGTAAAAACAAAGCTAACTCCAAAATAAATTGCATGCTGTCTAACAACACAAGAACTATCAGCCCTTAGAGAAAGTATAATCAAAGTGCTGGTGTAACAGTTTTGTCTTGGTGCATACTATAAGGTATGACTCTTGGAAGTCTTTTTTTTCAAAGTGAACAAGATTGCTACATCTACTAAAATTGTTGCCAGTCCTGTACTGCTTTGCAAGGGCAAAAATAATTTCTTACTGCCATTTCACGCTACATTTGGAAGGGAAGAAGGCTCCTTGGGTTCATTCTGTCTCTTCTAGGCTAGTAGGAGGAAGATGAATTGAGGCCACACTACTAGAGTCTTTCGGTGAGTAGTATGTGGCTCACTGCAGGCAATAAATTAGAACAAAATACACTTTGCATTCTCCTTTTTTGAAGCAGATGTGACTGAGGTGTGAGGCTCTTTACCTAAAATACAGTAAAAAGAGTGCAATCCTGTGAATTAACAGAAGGAGGTTATCTACTCATACTGATTACAACATAAAATGTTCATATTTCCCTTGTCTGGGCAAAGTAAAACTATTTTATTTATAATTGGTTTAAATTGCTTTACAGAGATTTCTGTCTGCATGCTGGTTGTTATCTATAAAAAATGGTGACAGGCTGATTTTCTGCCATCTTTTGTATTGAAAGACTTTCGTGGAAATTTAGGTTCAATGCCTTTTCCTGAAGACAGAGAAGCGTGCGAGTTGAGTGATCTATCTCAGGCATACAAGTTTACCCATGACTTTGATCATGGAAAAGATGCTGTTCTGGCAGTGTGTTGTATAGGAGATTCCTTCCAGCTCTAGGCTATAAAATGTAGTCTGCCACTTCTGTGGAAAGCAGTTACATACGAATTCACAAAGTTATCAGTCTGCTTCTTACAAGTTCCCTCCCAGTCCTCACCCCATAATTCCTTGGGGAGAATCTTCTGGAATCTCTCACTTTCGGTTTCTGAGCTAAATGTGTATATTGTGAGTTTATATGCGTTGTGCCTATGCCACTCTTACCTCCCTTTGTCCTGTCATTTATGTATTCACAGAGATGGACAAGGTTTCCAGACAGAAGGAATGGCTTTTACTAGACCAGTTGAGGTATTGGGGAAAAAAAAAAAAGGAAAAATCTGTGTAGGCATTCCTTCCTCAGGTTTTCAGAGGATTATATTTACTCTGTAAACAGGTACCTGGTAGATCTGTATCCTTGGTCATCTATATCCAGGACGTGGCTGAAAGACGTTGTGGCATTCTTCTGGCCATGTGCTTCTTCCCTTTCTCTGAAAACCAAATTAAAAGAGACAGAGTGGTATGTGCCAACATATGATTTGCAGATTGAGTCAGGGTGCAGCCAGAGGTGGTGGTGGTGGTGGTTTTTGTTAAGCCCAGCTGGCAGCTATGTACCACACAGCTGATTGCTTACTCTCTCCCCTACCCCCCCACTGGGACAGGAGAAAATATGAAAAGCAAAAGCAAGATAACTTATGGATCAAGAGAAAGGTAGTTTAATAAGCAAAGGAAAGAGGAAGAAGACAGACGCACACACACCCCAAAACCTCAAAACATTGCAAAGGCAATGACTTACCGCCTCCCACAAGCAGACCGATGTCCAGCCAGTCTCTGAGCAATGGCCGCCTTCCAAAAAGACACCTCCTCTCTATTTTTATTGCTGAGCATGACATTATATGGTATGGAATATTCCTTTGGTCAGTTGGGGTCAGCTGTTCAGGTTGTATCCTTTCCCAATCTCCTTCCCACCCCCAGCCTACTCACCTCGGGGGCAGAGTTGGAAAAAGAGAAAACCTTGACTCTGTGCAAGCACTGCTCAGCAAAAGCCATTTTAGTCACAAACCTAAAACCAAGCACAATACAGGCTGAAAGCTAACTCCATCCCAACCAGACCCAGGGTAGAGGTACAGTGGACATAACAGCTACTAATGGTCTTGGGCCCTTCAATATTTCTTTCCATCTCCATTGTGAAATTCATATTGCAGCTGGGCCTTCATTTTGCTCTTCTGTGCTCGTCTCAGTAAAGGCTCTGCACTTAGGTTATTTAAATCGCTCTTCACTCCACTGCTCTAGTTGAGATTCTTTTATTCTGACCGTGAGTGCCAGAGTAATTTAGATGAGGTGTCACTAGTGTCTTTTTAAAATAGTGCTATCACCTATCTTTCTGTACTGTAAAAGTATTGATTCACACATCTTAGGGATCAAGTTGCCTTTTTTCACAGGTCCATTTCAGTGGCAATTGTCTGTCCCTTAGTGTCCTTTCCCTCAGTATTTCTGACTAAAGTTCCCAGTGAAGAGTCAGTATTCACATTAGTCCTTAATGTATTTCTCCTGTTAAACATCTCATTTCTGAGACATACAAGTCTGCCAGTGTTTTTCAGTGTTCCAGTCTTTTTCTGCATTACTGATGCTTCACAACTTTATGGGGTCCTATCCAGGTATCAGGATATTTGGACTTTTGTTAGTAAGACATTCTTTCACGTAAACCCAGAGTGCTAACAGGTCATACAGGGGCTGGTGTATGAACAGTTGGTTCTCTTTGGTCTTCCTGGCATCACAGTTACTTTGTGCTGAAAAGAGAAAATCTAATGTTTACACAGCATTACAAAGATGCCGTGTCTACATCAAGACAGACTTACTGGCCCAGGCTCTGTGCCAGGCTAATGTGTATGTTCTGCATTCTGGGTTCAAAGCAGTATTGTGCTCTTTTGTGCTATGTGGATATACTAGCCCTAGAATGACTAGAATAGTCATTCTTGAGGAGACATGATTTGGAAATAAATATGGAAATAATTCTGGTTATTAAACAGTCCTAAAATGTGTATTATATCTTAAGTATCATAAGATAAATGAAGCCACTTCCTGACAGCAGCATTGCTTGCATTTCTAGGAACAGTACATCTGTGAACAGTCTGAGTTTAAACTCAAGAGGGGCAAAGACAGCAGAGTGCTAAAACCACCACTTTTGAGAGGCTGTCAGGTTATTTTCCTCTCTAGGACTATGCAGTCTGCATCAGTTTACACTAGAACCTGCTACTTTTTTGTCAGTGTTTTACAGCATGAGTTTAATTTCATTGATGCCAGGTTGTTCATGTTTTTTTAGAAACAGCTATCTAGATGTCACTAAGATACTGGCCTACATAGTTGTTTGGTTTTTTGGTTTGGGTTTTTTTTTAAGTTTCTAACTTAAACAGCGCAGTTTTCCAACTTAAAGTAGTATGTTTCTAATCATACTTACCTAGTTAGGTAAGTGTTTATCCCCAAATGAAAATTTAGACATTCATTGTCATTCAGAGTGGATAGATGCATTGTGATTTTTGTTTTAGATTGCAAACTGTCTGTTGCTGGAATTTAGCTGACCAGAGAGCTTTTGTGTGAATATTTAATTTTTTTTCTGTAACCAAGGTGTTTTCCTCAAGTGTCCAAGCCAGATCAGAAAAGACAGAGAACAAATCAGAAATGGCAAAAATCACATCGAAATATATTACTTTGTATATTTTGGTTTTCATTATCTGATTATTGAAAGTTACTGTTCAAATTAATGGTTTGGCAGTGTTTTTTTCTTGTTTGTTTCTTTGTTTGTCTTTCAGTATTCAACTATCTTTTTATTCCAGAACTATGTATAAGACAGATTTGTGGTTTAAATCCGTTGACTTCAACACTTACTCTGCAGGGTAGTATTTGGAGAAAAATGCAGATAGATATTTCTAACCACTCTAACTGGTTGTGCAGTAAATTAGAAAGTGAATTACATGCATTTTAGATCTTGGTAAATTCTTCCATTAACAGATTCAATTTCTTTTTTTTTTTTTTTATTTCCTTGCACACATACCCACACACCCCCTCCCAGGGAGGAAAAAAAGACCCAACAAAAACCCAACAGATCTGGGAATGCTCTAACCCTTTTTTGTTCTCTCAGAATACAGAGAAAGCCTTATAGAGCATCACAGTTGACTATGCTCCTCCTTCATTTATTCTCGTAAACCAAATGTACTGCACAAAGAAAGGAAATTATCTTGGATTTACTCTGAAATGCAGAGAATAAAATTTAACTAAAGCTGATACTTAGAAACTAAATGGAATGTTGATCAATTTCATATTAGATAAATATAGTCAATGTTCATCAAACAAATGCCTTCTAATCACTTAAATAAGGTGTTATAACAACTCTATAGCAGTCCAAATAGAATTTTTGAATTATTTGAATAGCTCTCCCTGACCTGAATAATTGCTAATTTATTCACTATATATTGTCTTTCAATTACTTAATAAACTCTAATGATCAGGAAACCATTGGAAACTGTTCTTATTTTTTTTCTTAATCAGAGGCAAAATGAGAGCTTTAAAAATTAGAGTTTTTATGTTTTATGTATGAGGGGGATGCTGTTCAGCCTTTTATCATGATTAGACTTCCTTCTTTTATTCCTTTTAGCATTGGAGAAGTTCTGAAACAGATTAGAAAAAAATAACTGTACAGAATAATAATAGTTTTGGTACTTTCTCTTGAAAATATGGGGAAGCTAGTATGAACAGTACAGCAAAAAGCAAAAATGCACAAGTTGATTTTGAAGCATTTGGAACTGGAGAGGAAAAAAGACGACACCCTGAACTCCATAACAGGTTTCTTTCTTTTCATTTTTCCACCAGCTTTCTTGGGTCTAATCAGTTTCTTTTAAAACAGTATTTCTGTTTTAATGTCATAAGTATAGCAGAAACAAATTCTGACGGAAAAATTAGTGATGCCTTATCTAGCTTTTTTTTTTATGTCGGTTGTTACTTAACTCTCTCGTGCTGTGGACAGAAATGATAGGATTAAAACCCCTTCAGATTTTTAACAAGAAATTAGGGGCAGAAATGTTAGACTGTACTATCTTTTTTTATCTGTATTAGAGTAGAGAATTTGAACAATTATTGCTCACCTTTTGCAGTACTTTGTCCTTCTGCATTACAGTAAGAACCAATTCCTACCTTAGATGTACCATAAAGAGATATGACTGGATAAAACATGGGAAAAGTGAAATCCCAGCGATCTGAAAAGCAGGAAAACAACTTTGCAGAAATTAAGAACTTGATCTAAAAATTGAGCATAATTCATTCTCTATAGAAGTCAGGTGACCTCATGATCAATCTGTCAATGTGCTTAAGGACATACAGGGAGTTTGTTCCAGTACCAGGCACAGAGAGTTGATCTTCTGTCCCCATCCAACAACTTCAAGAAAAACAATTCATCTTGAGGCCTAAATGATGGAAATTATCAGGAGTCAATATATTCATAATATTAGTAATACTTGTGGGAGACAGTACATTTTGGACTTTGTCTTTTCTACCAGTGAAAGCTGTCCAACTCTTCAGTGTTTTTCAAAGTAATAGTGAGCATTCCTCTTTTATTCTTCCCATTATCTCTGCATTTTCCTATCTTTTAAAAAGAAAATTTCCACATTAAATTAAGATGATGTGGTTATATCAGAAATTTCATTTAAGAGCCCTGACGTACTGTGTAGGATTGGGATGGGCATAATTATTTTTCTGCAAAACATTAGGTACTTACTGCTGGTCCATGCCAGCAATCTGTTGTCCCAGTCTTTTTCAGTATTGGTGGTACTGTGGGGGTTTATTTTGAAGATACAGAACCAAATCTATATGAGGTATTTTAGCATTCAGCTTTTCTCAGGAAGCCCTTGTAAGACCTTTCTGTGAGACTTGGTAGTCCATTCTTGTGTCTTAGAGTCTAAGAGGTTTATAGATGTTAATGCAAACTGAGCTTTATTCAAAGAGGTAATGGATGTTAATGCAAACTGAGCTTTAGCCGAAGAGGTAATGGCACATAGGCAGTTGCTTCTTCTTCCAGATGCAAATTATCCATGCAAACCAAAGTCTTATATGGTTCATAACACCAATGTATTGTTTGTTTCCCTGAAGAAAAAAATATAAACCAAAACACCCTGCTGCCCATTCAGTAATTTTTTAAGTATGCATTTCCCACTTAACTCAATTTCTTAAAAAGTAAAAAAAAAAGAAAAAAAAAGTCGAAGAAGAACTGTTTTTTTTCTTTAAACTGAAACATTTCTACTTTGATGAAAGAAAATCAGAAGATAAGGATATATAAATAATTGCTTTGCTCTTAAAAAGAAGCATTGAGTCTAATATCTTGCTAAGACTCCCTTATACTTTGTTCTTTGTAAAACCTTGTTAAGAGGTGCTAGAAGGGAAATAAGAAGTGGGAAAGGTCTAATGCCTCCTTTGATATGGGTAGTTAAAAATAAGAAGCTGTTTCACTTGTTTTAAAAGGTCATACTTTACAATCTTTACTAAAACATAGGCATTTATGCTGAAGTGATTCTTATGGAGACCCCCAGAGTGATAATTCTGGACACAACAATAAAGAGGTTTGTCTAACACCTTTAATCCTTTAATTTGACTTGCAACTATTAAACTTTCAAAGTCTCTTTAAGTCTCACTGTTGCAGGATCATATTGTTGCTTTCTCTTTACTTTCTGTTCAGTGAGTAAATCATTGTAACTTGATGAAGTGTTAAGATCTCCATGATTCCTAGTCTTGAAAGTAACTATTTAGCAATTCATTGCCTCTCCTTAGGGAAACCAGTGTGACGACACTAGAGTGGCAATTTTTAGTATTTACTTTTTGAAGATTTTAAGGTTAGAAATTTAAGATTTAGATTAACCTTGCTCAGAAGACAGGAGTTTTTGAAGGTATAATCAGTGTGGTCTTGAGCCTTACTGCAGTTTTGCTTCAAGTGCATTTTTCTTCTGATTTTAATTACAAAGACGTTATTAAGTTCATTGCCCTAGTGAATGTTCTAGCATACTATTTAAATTATTGTTAACAGTTTGGTAATGCAGTCATGAGAGGCCTACAGTCCGACAGGGGAAGAAAAAATCCAGCTCCTTAAACTTATCATGACGATGTAGTTAGAAAATGTTCGTGGAGTAGAGGAGAGAATAACTGGAAGCAGCTAAGGTACAAAAGGAAAAATCCATGCCTCATTGTCTACAGTGAACTACTTGATTAACTAGTTGGTTTTGCTTTGCATTTTGTGTTTTATGTCTTTAATAGGTGGATATAGATTAGCATGGCACTGGTATCTTCCACAACTTACAGATTTTCTGTATAAATTGTGTCATTCTTGTAAATATTATTGCATACACAGCAACAGTTCACTGCTTACAAGTAGAAGTCTCTATATGCTTTACAATATCCTTGGTGACTATTCATCACTGCTTGAACCATACATATATCAAAATACTGACCTATTCGTATTATATTAATGAATTGGCAACCAGTTTGACTACCTGATATTCACTTGCAGCTTCTCTTGGAAACTGAGGAATTTTCTTGCTTCGGGTGGGAGGAATTCGCTGAGGCTATTTTGAGGTTTAACACATTCTGGTATTGCACCATGCATCAACTCGATTACAATTTGTATGAATTGAAGAATGAAAGCCAAATCTGTATAATGATGAACTCTGCTAATAAGGCAATAACTTGGAAAATTGAGGTGCTTTCTCATCAGACTTTGTGTTCCTTATAATTTTTAAGGGAATTGCTTCAGTCAGCATTTGAAGAAGGTTCATTAATGCTGACATTTCCTCTGAATATTTTTTTAAATCAGTTTGTAAATATTAATATTCTTTAAAATTAAATTGGAGGCAGCGGTTTTAAATGTATAAAAGATATCCACGTTAGGTTGCAGACTTATCAGAAGCTCTAAAACTGGGGCGGCAGGGTATGTTCCCATGGGAGCAGTGCAGAGCCTTAGCTGCCATGTGAAATGCCCACACAAATCATGACTTGACCCTTACAAATCAGATTCACGCCTTCCTTTTCATAACCATAATTGCCATTTTGTAGTTAACTTCATGCTTAACCTCTGGTATTTCCTGTCACTTCTTTTGCTGGGAAGGTGGAATGCAAATTTTGGAATATGAATCAGTGTAATAGAAAGTTGCTCAAAGTATTGCATTTATACTCTGTAATTGCATTCTGAAAGGAGAGTTTTACTGACCTTGGGGAATGCAAGTGAAAAATCGTTTCCACAGAAATTGAACTTGTATTTTCTAGGAACCTTTAGATAAACCTTATGAGCCTTTGAGAAGTTATTAGATGGGCACAGCTTTCTCATTTTTGAGCTTTATCATCTAACTGAAGCACTTTTGAAGTAGTCCTACAGATTTGTGTGGCAGGGAAAAGTCAATTATAGTCTTGAATTACTTGCAGTTAGAAACCGATACATTGTCAGATAAATTTGGAGACCTCCAAATTAGTAACTCTATTGCAGAGCCAGAAATGCTCAGCAAATACATGTGTCTAAATTTATTCCATGAGGAGCTCACATAGCTTTTTACATGATTGTGTCCAAGTTATGAAGATTGAAAAATAGATAGTAATTAAACACAGCTCACATATACACTGTTGTGGGAAAAGTACTGAGTTTTCCATAAGTAGCTGAAAAGACTTCTAATATCTCAGTAAGTGTATGCTGGAGAACTGATAAACAGATATGGGTATAGTCCTCGGACATACTTGCATGGTACACTGACGCTCAACGTCGCTTCAGACGAGCTGTTAGGTCTGCACAAAACAGTGCAGTGCAGTTCTGCGCAGATCTACTACTTTGGGTTCCAGAGTCCCAACAGATCAAAGGTCTAATAGTAACCCCCTACTTCATTGGAGCTGTCACAGAGCAGAAGATTGTATGGCACTACTGCTTTGAGTCCCAGAGCAAGCTTTATTGCAAACTAGATGATTGATTTTCTTTCTAAAATGGGGTGCACTGTGGTGAGATGGACTGTGCTCTGTTCTGCACTATCACGTGATCAGGAACAAGCCCTTTAGTGGAGGATACTTCAGCTTCCTTAGTGTTCCTGTAAATTGATATAATAGTTAATGCACCTGTACTGACTCAAAGGGGTTTGGGTCTCCTGCTTTTTGTAAGAAGTTAGTTTTGTTGGCATATTCTTCGTGTTGTTACTACTAAGAGAGAACAAATAATCTTGTGGTCAATCATTATAGAAAATGTTTCTTCTGAAAGTTAATCATGAACCACATTTCTAGCCAGAGTGAATTACTATAGCTTTATTCAGAGGAATGGCATCCCTATATGTTAAAATAGTATACAGAAATAAATGCTCAGAAAAGCACCAAATTACAGAATTATAGAATCATAGAATAACTTAGATTGGAAAAGACTTTTAAGATCATGGAGTCCAATCATAAACCTAGCACTGCCAAGTCTACCACTAAGCCATGTCCCTAAGTGCCATGTCTATGTATCTTTTAAATACCTCCCAGGATGGTGACTCAAATTAGGTACCATAGTTGTTGCAGTAGTATAAAGCTGTTTTGTTTTCCAAAAAGCTGAAGCAATTTGAAAAGGTTTGTGTGAAAATTCAGTTTTGTAGTTGTATCTTCTATGTTAGAAATAATTCCATTTATTTCCATGAGTTGCTCAAGATTATACAGGGAGAAAGCAGGAAAAAATTTTGACCCTTGTAGTTTATGCTAGGTTGAACACTGCTGTATGACATCAAGCAATTTACTTTTAATTTAATACTATATAATAAATATTTCTGTAAATTTGTGAAAAAATATTATAGGGTACTTGACAACTAGCTCCCATCAGATATCCATGGGAAAAAAGATGGGCTTTGGTATGCATTTCTTCTGAGATTTAGCGAGAATTTCTTTTTACAAGAGGAGAATCTCATTTTCGGAAGTATAGCTATATCAAATAATGCTTTATCCCCATTCTTTGCTTTGTTCATTTTCCTACAGATTTTATCCTTACAGTTCTTCCCACAAATGTAAACATTCTCAGTTCTGATATGGCAGTATCTATTTTGTGATGATATAGTGATGCTATTTTAAACAGTGTATTTTGTGTCATGCAGTGCTTGAAAATTCATGTTTATGCACATCCCTTCATGGGATGGAGAGTGTCACATATGCATAGGGTGAACTATACAGGCATCCATCATTATGATGTATTATTGTTTAGAGAACTGTTATGTTTGGCTGGACTAATGAGAATTTTGGGTTTGCTGGTCTTGCATAAATAATACAAAGTGAGCCAGTCTCTGCCCTGAAAAGTCCACAGCCTGAATAACAAGATACAACCAGAATAAGAGGGTCCTATTATGTAGCCATATTCTTAACAATGAGAAAACTTTGCATTATCTTGTAAATCAAATGTATGAACATATTAAAAAAACAGTAGTCATTTCTGAATTTGCGTTTTTTCTTGTCGAGACTGGAAAGAAGTTAGGTCCCCAAAAAGCTATCTTCTGGTGCATTTTCAAGTTTCTGTATGTGTGCTCCAAAACCAGTGTCGGCCTAAGTTATGGATCTGGCTTGGTAGCTGCGGAGCCTGTACAAAGGGTGGTGTCAGATGCATCGCAGAAGCCTCTTCCAGGTACGGTTCGGTATCAGCAAGTTCAGTATCAGCAGCGTCAGCACCTCTCTCCACCTCCGTTTCTGGCCCTGGCTCGTGCATGGGCCTTGGACGCACGCTGTAGGTAGGTCTCTCTGCAGGCCTCTGTCCTGCTGGATGGACCCTGGCTCTGATTTATCCTCTGACCCCACCTGGGACTGTCACAGGTCCTGTCACCATCCCTAGCCCAGCCCTGCTTGGGTGCTGTAGGGCTGCACCCTGGCAGCGATGGCCTTGCTCATCCTCCCTTGTAGGGCAGCCCCACTCTTGCTGCTCCCTAGCAATGACCGGTGGAGCTGATTTGCTGTTACTGGGTCACGTCCCTTTTCCTCTCAAGGTCTGCCAGATGACGGGCATACACATACCATGTCTGGAGTGCAACTGCTCTTCCAGCATGAAGCTGAACTTCATGTTTGCTTCCTTTCCTCTGTTTTTCCTTCTGTCAGAATCAATTATCATCTCTGATACTTTCTGTCAGAGGTTTCCTCAAATACCACTCCTGGGATGTGTATTGTTGTTGTCTGCCACTGGAAAGAGACACTTTCTGATGGTGGCTACTCCCCTAATTTTAGTGAATATAAGTGGTGTATCAGCGTTAGCACTGTGATGCCTCAGAGCTGTCAATTGCCATAAGCAGGAAGACTGAACCTCCAGAGAAAACATGAGTCTAATCTTGCACTGCACTGCCGGCAGTAGGGCAGTCCTTCCCTAGCTAGCTCCAACAAGATATAAGGGGCAAGAGATGACTTGCAATGCCTGAAGCTTGTGTAAAACCTTCCCTATGTTTGGTTACATTTATAAGCTATAGCTTTGGAGCTTGCCCTTGTATTTTCTAAGAAAAAAACTTCGAACATCAGGGACTTTTGGCCCTTAAAAAAAAATAATCCTGCCTTAATTTCACAGAATCATAGAATCATAGAATGGCTTGGGTTGGAAGGGACCATCAAAGGTCATCTAGTCCAACCCCAATTTCCTGTTTTACTGTCATTTATCAAGGGAAAGGTATAATGTTTTTCTCTTTACAAAACCCATTCCTAAACATATTTTTCAAAAAATCATTCTCGCAGTGAGTCTGCAAGGCCTGTGTGTTCCTTTTCTTAACTGCAGATAGGAACCGCTACCTTCTGTTTCACCAGTCAGCCACAAAGCCACCTATTTGAGTTAACAGGGATGATTTCAGTAAGCCTTTAAGGGATCAAGTTCTCTTTCCCATGCCACCCTCAAAAACTACCAAAGTCTCATTGCCCCCAGTGCTTTTCTTCATGGGAAATGACAGAAGAATATTCTAATGAGAAAAGTGGGGAACTGAAGGTTTGGACATATGTCAGCTTTTCATTTTACCCTTTTCTAAGACAAGGAAAAGAAGTAGCTGTGAAAGACGCTTAAGAATTAGCAAGAGAATCTTCTATCGGATGCTGTGAAACTATGGAAGAAAAAGATCGCGTATATGGTGTGAACAGAACCAGGGTAACGATCTAAGAAAACAGTATTTTTAGTAGTGTTTAGCACAGAGGAGAGAATTAAAAATTCTCTATTTGAGATTTTTAGCTATGTGAAGAGCATAAACCAATATAAATATTTACAGAGGAATATTTTTTAACTTTACTGCCACATGAAGTAGCTAACAGTGATGTACCCAATTTGCTATCCAGTTTTTGGTGGAGGGGAGTGTGTGTGTGTTTACATGTATGTACTAGGAAAATTCTACTACCTGCATTTGCAAAGGCAATTCTGTACTGTGCCCTGTGCCTTTCATGGGGGGAAGCTTTGTGGTACTGGAGAGGGACACTCATCTGCCACATCCAAGATACTTGTTCCTTTCACTCTTGGTGCCTAAATTCTGAGACGAGGAAATAATTTTTTTTGGTAACTGTACAGTAAAATCTTATGCGAGAAACACGATGTTACATCTTTCTTAATTTGCTATTAGTTGTTACAAATATCGATGTTCAAAAAAAAAAGGGGGGGGGCAGGGTAGTTTTTGGAAAGTCCAAATAAAGGATTTCTAGTAGAACTTCTGAACTTTGACCAGACTTCAAAATTTCTTTTTGCAAAAGAATGTCAATTCAACTTCAAATTTGTAAATGTATTGAAACTTTACTCCTCTGAATAATATAACAAACCTGCTATATTGACAATACCGTAATTTCAAGACATTCCTTACCTCACCAGTTAAAGGATGGAGACAAGTTAGGTTTTATAGCCAGCTTGTTCCATTTGCTTTTGAAGTCTCAAGTTGCTAATTAGCAGTGCACAGCGTGCATCCATATACTATGACTGAGACAAACAAGAACCTCCTCACCCACAAAAGAGTATCTGTATTTTATATTCCTTCTCTATTGCAACTATTTAAACTTTATTTCATGTTATTGAGCATGAAACATTAATTACTTTTAAAAAAAAAGTCCAAAAAAAATTCCAAGTTGTATCTTCCTTTATGATTCACTGTCTTCCCAAGCAACTCAACACCAACAATAATTTCTACTCGGTAATTTCAGAGAGTGAGAAAATGGTGGCTTCTTCAAAGACAAGGAAATATTCTATTTAAGTTTGAGAAGTTAAGGCTAGTTCAGGTTTAAATGCAGGCTGAATAATATGAGGAAACATTCAAGGCCAGGCTGGACGGGGCTCTGAGCAACCTGATCTAGTTGAAGGTGTCCCTGCTCACCACAGGGGGTTGGACTTGATGACCTTTGATGGTCCCTTCCAACCCAAGCCATTCTGTGATTCTGTGATTCACAGGTGGAAAAGTACAATGAAGTTTAAAACAAACAGAACCCAGCCTTATGGTATATTGCAGTGCCAGATTCTGCTGTGGAATAAGGAGGTGTAAATTCAGAATAACTCAGCTATTTAAACAGATAAATTCCATATTTACTCTGCCAGTACTGTCAGCTGGATCTGACCCTGGGTTCCTTCATTATTATGTGTCCTTGGTGATGAGATTTTCTAAAATGCTGTGATAAGAGTCTTTGGCTCAGCACGTACTGTGCATGTTTAAGGAACCTATAATTACATTTCTAAAAATGGAGTCTTCACAGTTCAGTGCTATGATGTTTGTTTCTTCGGTGCATTTCACCTGGCAGCTTTCTGGCAAAAATGAAAAATAAGAAATCACAGTTGAGGTATAACTGAAGAGAACTGGATTCTGTAATGGATTAACATTTATAGTATATATAAACATAAATTACTTTTAAAGTGGTCAACATTTTCATAATCCTCGTGCTTAAAAAGTGGAATGAGCATTAACTAGTTCAAATCCTTTCCATTCATGGTTTATGAGCATTTCCAAGTAGGATCCAGCAGAATGTCTACTGCATGTCCTAGAATTCCCTCAGAAAGTCACATCTCTTGGTTATGATCCACAACCGATCCATCATAACCTCAAAATTTTTGTGGTTTTTAAAATTTGTTTTATTATATTAACAATGCTAGCAACCTGTGTAGTAACTATAAACAACCTAGTAAAAGCTATAAAACCTGTCTTCCTTTCACACTTTAACCCACAGGACTATTTTCATACAAAATTCCCAGCTAGAATCAGAGGCCTCAAAAAAAAGTACCCAGAAAGTAGAGACACAGCATCCTTGTTACCAGCCATCTTTGTAGACCAAGTGAGGGGAGAGAAAATTCATAAACCCAGAAACAAATGGAGGCATACGGATGAGAGGACAAGTGTAAGTTTAGTGCTGTAGTTAAAAGCGTTCAAGGATTCTTGCTGTATTTGCCATGAGAAAATAATGTGAAAAATGGCTGGATGGAACACCCGGAGAGCTCAGTTGTTTATGTAAGGCTCTGCAACATCAGCACCTTCTTTCAAAGCAGCTCATCAAAGGTTATAGCCTTTACACCACTTTAAACCTTTATTTGCTACCCCTACACTGTACAAGATAAGCACATTCTCTTGCCTTGGAAAAGACTACGTAATGAAGAAGAATGTCACTGGCCACTGGAAGGCATCCCTTTAATAGTAAATTACTGAAAATTTTTTTTGCCTCATTTCCTCCTTCTGTGCCTTACAAAGAATGGGTGAGTTTGTAATGGCTTTTCTTAATACTGTAAGCATTACCTCCTGATCTTGTTTTTCTGTTCTTCAGAAGGCAGAAAAGAATCATTAGACTTAGGTTGCATGTCAGCATATTATCCTCTTCCTGCCTCTTTTCCTTTTTTCTTTCTTACTTTTGGAAGGTTGGCAAAGCAATGCAGTATTGTTTCTGTTTTCTCTTGTGTTTTCCATAGGCAAGAATTCAAATTTGAACAAGAGGAAGCACAGAGTAAATGAAAAATCACATACAATACCTTGATGAGAAAGCACTGAGTGCCTTTATACCATGCCGTAACAATTACCTGACAGAACAGCAGCCGTAGCATTCAGAATGACTAGCTTAGACATGTGAAATTGTTACGCTTGTTTAAAGATAACAATTATACAGCTGCCTGCACTGCAGAATACATTTTGTGCATCAGCTTCTTTTGATTTCATTGTTATGTTCTTCCACAGAATCTCTAGCAATAGTAAAAATGAACAATAATAAATCATAGTAAGTAAAAAAATGTTCTGTTTAACGGAAGAAACAAAGGGTTGGAAGAAAAAGAAATACATTTTTATAGAGAATTACATAAAGAGGGAATTTAATTCTCAGGGGTAGCTTCTAAAAGCTGCATGCCCTCAGGAGCAACTTCTCTTTGGGAAGTTTGTATGTGGAGAATTTCAGTGATGGATAGAGCTTGTATTGACCAACAAGAAAAATAGAAAATGGGCATGAATGCAATAAAAGTTGCAATGGTCCCATCCCCCCCCCCCCCAATTATCTGTGCATTTTTACAAATAATGCAGTAGGAAATACTGTAAAAAATATATTTATACAGCTCAGTCTAAACGTGCTTATGGTGTACCTAGATTCTTTCCAACTGTGTGACAGTTTTTTTGCGGCATATATAAAACAATGTAGACTACAACCCTGTCAGTGATATTCATTAATGGTACAAGCATTATGTTTTTGTGGATATTGATAGTGGAACAAAGCTAAATAAAAATTGTTAGGTATATGTAGTCTGGAAAGGCAGCAAGAAAATAAGATGTACATAGCTGGGTGTCAGAAATAAATATGTCAAAGTGACAGATATCACTGGATCATGTCTCCTAGAGTTGTGCCACCTGTGGAGATACGCAAAAGCTGACTGGACACAGACCTGGACAACCTGCTGCAGCTGACCCTGCTTGAGCAGCAGGGTTTGACTAGATTACGTCAAGAAGTCCTTTCCACCCTAAAGAGTTCTGTGATTTTGGGTAAATAAATACACAATACAAATATGTATTAATTAGTTTTATAAATTTGTTATCTAAAGCACAGCATTGATTTGTACTGTAAGAACTGTATTCAGCCCTTTAAAAAAATAGAAAAAAAATCCCTGCCAGGAATAATTGAGAGAAAGATATTAAATCATTCGACACAACTACCTGCAGCAAAAGTATTCCAAAAAGATGGCTTTTCTGTCTCTAACAGTGTGCTACTAGATTTTTGTTATCAGAAATTTGTAACCGTATAATCTTTCATTGTCAGTTGCATATTCTACTTAGCCTGTTCTGTGGAGGAAGACCTTTCTATGGTGTTACCAAACACAGTCACACATGATCAGTCAGACCATGATATTTCCCATCCTCAGTTCTGCTTTTGTATTTTTCCTGCAGTCTTATGCTCTGGTGTTACTCAATGTTGGTAACACTGATCTTTTTTTCTCCTGATAGTTGCATACTTGGTTGCTTATTGTATAGTTAGGAATTTGCCACTGTCTAGAAAAATGAAGTTGTTTTGCTAAAAAGCTGTAGTTTTCCTCCAGAAGTCTTGCTTTTATGGCATGCTTGAACACACTATCCATACTATTGAGCAAGAAACTATGTTGACAATTCTGTCCTTGGAACAGTACATACTTACTTTTTCTTTTTCTTTTACAGTACTGATTTTCCTGCTAGCACAAATAAAAGGAAATGGATACCGGGAAAGATTAAGCTACAGATGTTGCTCATTGCATTCTGACTCCGCTACCACAGAAAATAAGTTGAATCACAAGTACAGTGTACACTGCAAAACAAGAACATACATGTTTTATACTTCAGTTTTATTGTATTTTACTTTGGAAATGGTAAAGTCTTTTTCATATTATAAATATATTTTTATTAAGGTATATCTTACCAAGACAGTTCCTGGTTGCACAAACAGAACTCTGCTAAGAGAAACTTCCTTTATATAGTTTGTATCTACTTCTGAGCAGACAACGCATTTCTGGCAAAGTGTACATTCCAGGTGCAGTTCTATGAAGTTAAAGGAAACTTTATTCTAGAACAACAAATTTTAGATGCCTGGCAGGATTATGTTAATGTGATGACTGACAAGAGAAAGATGGGAATTGAATTCCTGGCAAGAAGCAAATGCAGGTTGCAAACATTTAATAGGGCATTTTTAATAATCAGAGTGAGGAGGATGTGTAGAAGTGAATTCCTGCCTACACAAATCCTGTATGGTGCCAGGCAAAACAATTGTCCTATTGGCAGGACTAAACTAGAGCATTTATTATGTGGGATAGTGTAATCAAAAATTGCATTTTGTATGAGAAAACAAAGGTAAAGATTGATAACTGTAATTTGTAAATACAAGAGGGGTTTTTTTTTTAATATAATCCAACATCACATGAAAAAGGGGAGAACCTGTTTCTTAATTATGATGTTAAACTATTCTACAGGTGTAATGTAATTTTGAAGTTGCATGCTTATTGTAAATAGCATCATATTTTTATTGAGATAGGATAATTTGGCTTTACATAGCTAAGAGGAAAAGAATTTGACTGTTTTTCGCTCCATTAGTAGTCCCCATTACTTTTATTTTTATTTCTGTTGTTGAGAGCTGTTTTCATGTGGAGCGAAACTACTGTTGTCATGAAACAACACTGTACTTTTAATAACAGTCATTTAGACAGATTCATACTTCTTGCTGTGCACAAATGGCTCAGCAGTGTCACTTCAGGACAGTGTATACTAAGGGCTGTGTGGAATCACATCATCCCTTATGGAGCAGAAAAGAGTTTATGGCTGCAAGCATCTACTACCCTGTAGGGATTAGTTTAGCGCCTCACCAGTGTCTTTAGTCAATTCAAAGAAAGGAGGTAGAGCCCGGGCCCAGTACCCTGCTGGTACGTAATTCTGGAATGACTGGGCAACCTGAGAAAGGATTATTTGTGCAATGGTGTCATCTACTGAAAATGAGGCTGGGAGAGATTCTTTTCAGGCCAATTAGGGGGATAAGCACAATTTAGTCTAAATAAGCGGGGTTTCATGACCTGAAGAAAGAAACGATTCTGAGCAGAGAAATTGGTCAGGTGATTGGGTCAATATTAAAGTGTGCTCTAAGATCCTAGGTAGCCATGCCTTTCACCCATATCGTATTTGGAAGGGCTAAGCTGAGGATGATGCCTATCCATTTAAATCAGAGGTTCAAATCCTGACGCAATGGGAGAGGCTGAAACTAGATTTCTCAAACATTCAGTATAGAAGTGAAAGCTCAAGTAAAGAGAAAAAGTCAAATGTCTTTAACGCATTTGCATTGGGAATGAGTATATCCTTAGGTTAAAGGGAGAGCTGTGTGTTTTTGGTGCCCCTCCTTGGTTTGATTGTTTTTCAAAGATGCTTTGAATTAATAACAAAAGTATTCACCTAAAATTCCTTATGAAACTCATTACAGCCATTCTCAAAATCAGCATGTATCATTGTTTTTCAAAACAGCATGTCTAGTAATGCATGGAAGTTTTTAATGTTTTGGGTCTGGGGGCCTGTTTGGACTGCTTTCATACTGCAATAGGGAGAAAAATGTAAATGTGCAAATCCTCTGGTTGTTCTGAAAAAATGCTGCCTGCAATTTTCACCAGATGTATCAAACTAAGCACTGTGCTACAGGACAATGCTAAAACACCTTTATTCAGAGATATAGGAATGCAAACATAAATAACATTAGGTGATAGTATGCAGAATAGAGTAACTCGGTGACAATTTTAAGCATAGAAGAAATGTCAAAGTATATTACACGAAGTTCACCCAGATGGACTTTCCCCTTTTGCCACTCACAGTATTCTTTCACCTCTCCCTGGATGAGTTTCTGATGAGTTACTAAGTAGATTTATTTTAGTGTTTATTCTCCTGAAGTAGTCTGATCCTTATCAAGTGTGCTTTGTGAAAAGCTGATGGAATTGGAAAAGTTCATAGCAAAGCAAAACAAGTTCTTTTGTTTCTGCTCAAAATTTAGAAATGAAATTTGCAAGGAACTTATAAATGTCCTGACAGGAAATTCTCTTCTCAGTGATTTATGGAAAAGATTCACAAGGCAATAAGCTCTCACTGCAACGTGCAGAGCAAGGACAAGGAAAGATGACTGAAGACATATTTGGTTAACCTAAATAGAGAAAACAAATACGTTGTGTGCCCAGAAGGCTTGAGACAGAGAATGCTTATAGAAAAAAAAAAATAACCTCACAACCTTTAATGATTCAAAGCAGCAGTGGCTTTAATGTCACAGCTGTAAAACAATAGGGTAAAAACAAATGGGCATCTTGGGGAAGAAAACCCTCTTTTGCTTTGTTCTCTGCATTGTTAGACCAGACTTAGAGCAGTGGGTTAATTTTTGCCTCGCTTTTTGTGCAGAGAGAAGTATGCAGTTTCCCCCAGGCTTGTCTGCTACAGTTTGAAAGAACAAGATGTGCAGGGAACTTCAGTTGCTACTTTTTGTTATGGGTTATGGAAAGCACAAGAAGAGCCTGAGCTTTCTAACTTACTGGATAGCAAGACTTATGTTACACTTTAGAAGTCAGCACTGCAAATGAAACCCCTGCAAATATTGGTGTATGTTTTACAAGACAAATTGCTAAGACCTCAAGAACATTTCTTGCTGGGGTGTGATCTCTACGCTGCCCTTTATCTTATGCTTTAAACATATGCATAGCAAGATGCGTGTTTCATTGCAGCACAGGCAAAAGTAGCCATCTACGTTTGACCTTGGTGTTACAGCCCCTTATGAAACAGGGTTCAGGATTCAGCACAGGCCAGTAGCTAGAGTACAAATACATTAGGGACTTTTTAAAGTATAATTTTTCATAATAGGAAAGCTCCTAGATAATGTTTATCACCCCTTCAGTTCTCAGTACTCAGTTTAGTCCAATTATAAGAATACCTTTAAGTATTTCCAAGCCGTGTTTTCATTTTGCTCTGTATACTTTATAGAAAAAATTTAATGATGCAACAGTTGTTAATGTTGCATTCCTAGTGTGCAACAAACATTAACGGCTATATTAAACTCTTGTACTTGTAGCACTTAAATTGTTACACACTCAACTGTGGCTTGGGGAAAACGAAGAAGGGTTGAGAGCTGGTGGAAGAAAAGAGACGAAGCCATAAACTGGCTGAATTTGAGATAGAATACATCTGGCATAATTTCAGAAAGTATTGTTCATCTAGAATTTTGCTGCTCTACTCTTATTTTATAAGCAAATTATCCTTTTTCTTTCTTGTCTTTTTCTTCCAGAATCCTTTGTCTTTTGGGTTTTGCATTGTCATATGCATACTGTATACAGACCACCTTCTTCATTCTCTTTCTGGCTGTGGATTTTGTTCACTGATGTAACAACTTTTCAGAAAACTTCCTTTAATCGGATGGCTGAGGAAGGGTGAGCTGCTCTGACTGCGTATCTGTGGTACAAATTTATGTGGCAGTTTTAAGGGGTATGATTGTAGAGTAACATACCAGTGTCAGTCTAAAAAAGGATGAAGACTGTGGACTTGATTTGTTTTACTTGCTTTCACAGCCTGAGAATTTGGTTCTGGGGCAAAACTCACCGCTTGAGTTCTGGCCAGGTTCATTGAACAGTCTGTGGTGAGGAGTGGGAGGAGAAGGGTGGGAAGGAGGCAGAGAACAGGAGATGTGTGTATGTGTGAGAAAACCCCAAATGCTTCATTTTGACATTTCAACTTTCTGTTTCAAAATGAAGTCTCAACTCCAAATCTGGTTAAATTAAAAAAAAAAAAAAAAAACCAAACCAAGACAAAAACCAGCCAACAACAAGAAAAAAACCAAAACAAAAACGCTTTAATTTAGCTCCAGTAGGGAATGACTGAGAAGTATGTTTTGAGGGGATAGGGAGAATGCCATTTCTGTCAAGTAAACAGAAATTCTTTATTTTTGTATCTGCCCTAAATACTAACATTTTTTCATTGTTTTTTTTTGGTGCAGCAGACAGATCAACACAGTTATTTGCACAGCTCTACCTGCAAAATTTTGTAATCCTAATGGTAAAAACCTCTTTCTTCTGTAAATAGCACAGTTTAGTTATTCATAGTAAATTGTATAATTTACTGTAGACATAAATTAATGTAGCTACATTGCTTAGCCTTCCAGAAAGTTTATTGCAATTAAAGGTATCACCTGGTGAAACTGTCTTGAGTACTGTGGCTTTCAGATGAGACGCAGAATGTAAGGTGCAAAGGTCCTGGTTTTTGGTCAGAAGCAGCATTTTATTACATTTTCCTTAATAAGGCTGTAGAACACAAAACTGGTCTGAGTAGCAGCATGAAAAATAAAAGGCGGTGTCTGGAATTTAGGTTGATCAAGTCCTTTATATAATTAAGGATATGGAGTATCCTTTGGCTTGGTTGTGAAAGACAGCACAAAGCTAGCCTGCTAACTGTATTTATCATTGTTCTGGTGACAAAATTAATTCAGAATGAGGGTGTGCCTGCTAAATTATCTATAAAACAGTATTAAAGATGATTCTGTTTGTAGTGCCAGAACAGTAGTTTTTATAGTGAGTTATGTCTACATAAATGAAATATTCAGCTTGAAGTCAGAGGCACGAAGGAAAGCCTTGCTTGGCTTCAGGCTCTCATCACTGTAATTGTTAAAACTATAAATTTCTATGAAAGTACATAAATTCATACGGACACAAACCCTAGGAATTTCAAGCTGGTAGTTTTACCCGCCTGAGAAATGCTATTGAAGATTTTTGCCTTAAGACAATTTCTGCGTATAGTCACCTCATCATGCTAACTCCTACTGCTTTAATGTTTTTTGATGGGGATAAAAAAATAATCATTTTCACAGAGGGAATCTAGAAGGCAGCTTATACTGTTGATAGTTGATGTGACTGCAGAGTTCATTGGTTGGACCAGTGCTAGGGGTCCAGCCTAGTGCTGAATTAGCAGTAGCGAGGAATAACTGGCTCTGGTTTTCCCAAACTGGTGGACTCTGGACCTGTCCAGGTATCCAGAGGCAGCCTGCCAACTTCTGCCTCCCTGTACGTGCGCTCTCAAGCAATTAGAATAACGCCCTAAAGAGAATGAGGTGGTGACTCAGGCCTTACCTTTCTTCTGTACTTGCTGTTGTGTCCTGGGAGAATAGGGAAGAACCAGGATTTTTTCTTACACTTTTCTAATTCTAAATACCCCTTTCCAGACACCATCTGTCTTCACAACAGCATGACGACAGAGGCCCTAAGGTAACACATGCTGCACTGAAGTATTGTCAAAACTGAGGTTTCGTTTGGTGGTTTTTAATGGCATTAAAATAAGTACTGTGATTAGTGGTCACAAGGTGCCTTGTGAATACTGTAGTTAAGGAGAAGATTTCCTGGAAAGGAGAGTAGAAAACAGAATGTCCTGTTCCATCCAGTGATCGCACAGTCTTTTTCATTTCCCTGGTTTACAAAAGGAAATGCATGCAGGGTGTCATTTCCCACAGTAGCAGGTGCAAGCCCCACTGCTCACCGTGGGACTCCTGTCGGGGTGTTTGTTCTCCTCCACAATTCCCACACTGTCTTGAAGGAACAATTTGCTATGCAGCTAAGTTCCTATTCCACAATGATTTAGATGACTTTGGCACATTTATCTGTTTACTAACTCCCAGTTGGATCTATCTGAGATATTGTGGGGTCCCTCTGCCCTGCACCACCAACATGCCTGTATTTGGTTTTGTTTTCTTGGAAATATATTTGCTGAAAACAAATTGTTGAGCAAAATTGCCAATTCAGTTTTTTATTGGAAACCAGTGTTTTCATATGGTTGCAAAAGCTGACTTTTAACATTACAAAAAATAATTTTTGTTAAAAATGAATTCTTGTTTAGAAAATGTAATTTATCTGTAACACCTTGTTGAAACTAATTTCAGTAATCTAAACAAAGCATAGGAAACTTTTCATGTTTCTTTCCTGAATTAATTAATGTTGATGTCAAGGAGCACTTGGGAAATTTTTTGACTTCTCCCACAAATTTAAGATGAGAATAATTTCAGATTTGTCACAGAATGGGGAAAATTTCTTTCCTGTTTTTTTTTACACTCCATTAAAAATCAGTGCCAAGTTCTATCTTTGGAACAAATCATGTGAAAAGATGAAAACTGACCAAAATTCTTCCCTTTTTAAATTAATTGCTTGCTTAGATTAACATTCTGTAAATGTGACAGTGACGTTGAGTTTATATATTTCTCTCTCCAGGTTTGCTGAATGTCTTGCTGTGATCTTCTTCATTATTCAGCACCTTTTCAAGCAGAGTTGACCAGGTTATTTCTGGTACAAGGCTGATTAATCCCTGAAGCAACAACACTGTGTATCCCTGCAGTGAAATCAATAACTGCAGACTGAAGGTTAGCTGGTAAATGGGATTGGGTCTTCTGTTATGGGGCTGTAGATCTACACACCTCTAAGATGTTAGTTTTCTCAGCATCTTTCCCTTAGAAAGCCTATTCATTCTAGCAGAGGTGAATGAATCCTGCTTCTTTTATCAAGAATAATTGAGTGCTACATTCTTCAGCTTAATACGTGGCCCTGCAATATTAGTTAAGCAAATACCCAGTTATGTTCATCTAAAGTGTTAATAGTAAAGTGAATAATGATTGGTTTAAATGTCGACTAGAACTGAATGAAAAATGTCTTTTTGAATATAAGCTATCTACGCAAGGCAAATATCAATATTTTTATCTTCTACTTTGTCAAATAACTACAGTTCTTGCTTAAAGGTCAATTATTTGAAATAATGGGATAGTTTACATGGAACTATCACCTCTCATAGAGCTTTATTAGAAGCAGTATACTGTATTCACTTGGGACCTTATACCCTTGTATGATATCATGCTGCCCTCAATAATATGTTTGAAAAACGCTAATAGGAATCTGGGAACAAGGGAGAAAAAAATGCCTGTCATTCTTCAGGCTTACCTTCAAGTGGCACAGTCCTATTATAAGTTACAACATTCCCCAATGGCAAGCTTTATCAGTTGCCAGGTATCTCCACAGGCTCTTCAAACAGATTGATGAAATGTGGGAAAGACCTACCTATGTATTTTTTAATTATAGTCCCCAAACACTTACACTGGGGAAAGACAGGGCATTGCTTTGTAAAGCTCACCAAGAACGTCATTAAGAATGGGAGATCTGCAAAAGATTGTCCTGAACCTAGGCTGGCAGCTAGCTCAAAAGAATAGTTGGCATGAATAATGATACTATAAAGTAATACAGTTAAAAATGTGTGGGCATAATTCGTTTGTCTGTAATTCTCAAGTAAGCAAATGATAAAGCATAAAAGTTAATCATGCTAGGAACACCCCAAATCCATATTACTTTCTTCAGTAACCTTAAAAAAAAAAAGAAAAAGGAAAAAAAAAAAGGTAGCAATAGAACTACTTTAAGATCTTTAAAAGATTTTTCCAAGCTGCTGAGGGACAGAGTACCTAAACCACTAGATGACTCTTCTAAACCCGAAGACCCCAGGCTTGCTGATTTTTGCTATTAATTTGATTATGATGATTATTTCATGACATCAGTAAACAGTTAATATTGCTAGTGCTGTCTACATGCCATACAATGATATGTGGTGGAGAAATTAATTTGACTCCTTCTGATGTTTCATAGCTGTGCATTAGTTAAGGATGCGATCATGTTTCCACCTCGCATCTTGTTGAACCATAACTATCAGCCTGCTATTTGCTAGAAACATTAATTCTCAGCAAAGTGTTAAGTATTGTGATTTCCAAATAAGTATTTCACAGTGATTAGTGGCCGCAAGTAAACGGACGTGTTTATCTCTGCTGCTTTTAGAACTTAACATGCCAGGAGGAAGAACTATTTAAACCAGAACAAAACCATCCAGAAAATTACTTCATGCATGCGTCTGCATTTAGGCAATTATTTGTGTTGAGCTCATAAGCCACATCAGTCTCCTCATGGAGGTCTAACATTGACAAAGGTTTTAATACAGGGATGTATACAGAATCTCCTCCTGGGCATATTGTCTAGCCAACTTCTTCTGTTTGCCTTTTAGGAAAGCACCCCATAATATCAACACCCCTGTCCCCTTCTCCCTCCCCCCCAAAAAACCCAAAACAGAACAAAAAACAATACAACCAACCAGACAGAGTAAAATCTAATTATACTGTGGGTAGAGAGGTTTTACGTTCTGAAGACTGTTATTGCATCTATAACATGCATGTAACAGTAATGATAACTGGGGAAGAAGAGGACAAATAAATATATGCCCGTTTAATAAGCTGGTAGGTACATTGATGGAATTTCTTGAATTAAATAAGTATTTACAATCCTGCCTTATGAAGATGCAGTGTTAAAAAAATTACAATACATGATGCTTTATTTAAGACCTGCTGTCACTGAGATCAGAAGCTAAAATACAGGACAGGATTTAGAATCACCATATAAGAGTTTAGCGACCCGAAGTGGCAATATTAACATTTTCTGAAAAGTTGGTTCTTAATGCCTACCTGAGGACTGCATGATTAGTGAGATTGGAAGCAATATTACATCTTTGACATTCTTACTCCAGTTTTAAGAACTAATACAATTAACAGCACCCAAAATAGGTCCATTCTTTTTCAGTTAGCAAAATAGAAAAGGAAATGATCCTCTGCAATCATTGAAATAGAAATAACTCTTCAAAAATTGATGCAATTCTAATGTTCTGAATGTTAATGTTGATGCAGGTATGGATTTAAAATAAAACAAATCATGCCAAACCATTCTTTAAATGAAGACACTTCATATGCATGTATGAGAATAGAACATGACCACAATTTTAAATGTGATAGCTTCTTCTAACTTAAAAAAAGAAAAATAGTCATTGCTGGAATAGATGTTCATGCACCTCTGGGCATTTTTAATAAATACTTCTGTCTGATTGTTCCTTTTGTGTTTGAAAAAATGCACTATAGTGATTTAGGTCTGATTCTACAGAACATGGCACTTTCTGAAGACAGCTGGAATTAGTTTTGCTAAATGGGAAATCAGTTCAAGCAAAAAAAAATGTTGATATTTACTGAACAGTCTGTTTAGTTTTATAGTTTAGCATGAAAGTATAGGTGTGACAGTGGGGACGAAGAATTAACCAGTGTATAGCAGCTGAATATTGTAGTGGGACTTGGCACCGAGACTAGACCAAGACTAAAGAAGAGGTATAGAAGAAATGAGGTATGGTACTTTACATTGATCACTTTTATAAATCACAGTATAATAGTATGATACTATACCACTAGTATACTACAGTATAATAGTGACAGAATGGAGAAGGAAGACTGAAAGAGATGAGAGGTATAAAGAAAGATAAGTGAGAAGAGTATCATGAAAGCCTGAGTAATTAAGATAGCAAAGATGACTGACTACTTTTTCTCTCAGGCTGATTATTTTCTAGTGAATGTATGTTATTAACTAAGAAACTTTTCTAGAAAGAAAGGGAAAATTTTAGGTAAACATCCATCCACTTTTTTTCCCTAACTCACAAACTGAAAGCTTTGTTGTAGTTTATTTTGTGTATCCCCTCAACACCCCACCCCACCCCAACCCTGCTGCTGGTTACATACTTTTTTTAAGCTATTGAGTTGTTTTTGTCAAAATGGAAGAAATTCTTACTGATCCTAAAACATAATTTGACACAGGTATAAAAAAAGGACATTTTTCACTGGAGCTATTTTGCACAAAGCTAGAGGGAACCAGAATTAAAGCAAAAAAGAGCATGAGTGTATTGCCTTTAACTAGTTTGGTGAATAAATCTATTGGTGTTGAGTAAGAGACGTGGGATAACAGTTTGAGAAAAAAATAGATAAAATGTCACTGCATTGAAGACAAAAAAAAGTAGATCATGCTAGACTTTGAAATGGAGAGCAAACACTTTAAGGGGAAAGGGATGAATAAGAAGGGGAGGCATGGGACTTAAGTAGTCTGATAGATATGAAGATAAAGTGACAGACATAGTAGTTGGAATACAAGGAAAGCCTTTGTCAGGCAGGCTGTATTTGTGGAGTATAATTCTGGCAGTGTAGAAACTCTGGACTCTTATGTTTGGTGCACAGAACTTCATGTAAAGCTATCCATTACTTTGTTACGCTTTATCTAACAACTTGGGAAAGTATGTTCCCGAAGTAGTGGATATGTGTTCAGGTCATCGAAGATAACCGTGTGTATGAATCCTTGGGTTAGATAGCTGAATGGTCCATCAGTAATGCATAAACAGTATTTCATTTAGTCTGAGTGTTGCTGATTTTCTTGGTTAACACCGTGGTCCTACATTATTAAAACTGCATGCATACTTGCCAGTGATGTCAGTATTGTGGCTTCAAGCCCCCTAAAGTAGACTCATCAGTATTTGCTGTGCAGAAAGAAAAGTACCTAAATGAAACTGTACTATAGAATGTACATAGTCCAGTCTTCACCACTTCCTGGAAGAAATGGTTTTATATCTAACATATACACGTAAATTCTATATACGGTTTAAATTAACAAATAATCCTTAAACTCAGTTAAAGGAACTATTTACCTTACACATATACCTTAAACATTTCTCCTCAAAGATATTGTGACTGTGAGGACCTGCTGCTGAATAGATTCTGGAATTTGAAACATTTTCACCTTGTACTCTATTAGCCTTCACACTTTAGATTTGTAAACCTTATTAAAAGCATATTAAAGGAGTTGACAACAATGCAGATGCAAGATTTTGCTATTTCTCACTGCTAACATCTTCCTATTAAAGATGTACACATTTAAGTGAGTCACGATATAGACAAACAATTGAATTAACACTTAGTGAAGAGGAAACGTTTGTCTAACTAAAGAGCTTAGAGACATGAAATGCAAACTACAAGCAGAGCCATATCCTCTTTCTCATTGTTGTAGAAATAATAAAAGCTGAAGTGCTCTTTCTTAGAGATACTGCAGTGTAAGAAGAACATTTTGTAATTGTGGCCTTGTGGCTTTCTTCAGGAGAACATTTAAAATCACTTTGTAAACTGCTTTCACAAATGTTTAACTTTTTTGGCAGCAGGCTGAAGTCTGAGATAATGAAAGCTGTTCTAGACTGATGTATTTTGGTATAGCTATACACTAACTTATGCCAGCCTAGATTAAGCCCATAAGACGTGTGTGATTCTCTTTCCTGGATTCATCAAAATGAGTATTGTGTGGTTTTTGCATGTGTGTATACACATCTACATTTTGGTTTTGTACACAGAGATGAATAGTCTGTGTATGTTGTAGGAACCCTACTTTTAAAAATATAAAAGTATTTCAGTTGCTTTAAAATGGAATTTTGTGCTTATTTCCCTAAAAGTTTTATCTGAAAATTTTTTAAAAAGCTTGTTTATATGAATCATGGAGTGGGCAGGAAGGGCAGAGAGTAATTACATTTGTAATTAAACAATTCCTAACAAAGAATGTGAACAACTGTAGTATTCCTCTGAAACTGGACAAGACTTGGTTTCAGTTCGATTTTTTTTCTGTTTTTGCAGAATTGAATCTATAATTCACAGCAAAAAACAGGGATTGCTGATCAGGAAAAAATAAAGAAAAATAGATTTGAAAAGTATACTTCCACTGATCAGTAGCACAGTTTCACTTAGTTTACGTTCTTTTATATTCTCACTCATTTCAGAAATTAGGTGTTTCCTAAAAATTAATACATTTTTCCTCCTTCATCTGAGATAGGAAGGTATTATTCTTCTCAGCTTTAAATGGGAAGCAGTCTCAGAGAGATTTGTGTTATTGAACAACTAACAAAGGAACAGTTATCTAAATTTCATGGTTACTGCTGTAGAACCAAGGCTGGCAGACTGACATGTATGTTAAGGAGCACTATGGATACTCATAGTAGGAAATTAAAAAAAAAACAAACAACAAAAAAAATGGAGAAAACTGAGAGGCAAAACAGTGGGATTATTTCTGTTATACTGATGGGGCAATAGCAACAAATAGAGAATGTTAAGAGAGATGAAGGCAGTTGGGCATTTCTTTTGGGTGGTGTTACATAGCTGCTAATTAACCTTTGAAAATATCCCAAGAAATCTAGAACTATTCTGCTTGTCTTTAAACACTGAACTGTGACACCTAAGCTAGCCACTTACTCACTCCAGATTCCTTCTATAATCAATGAAGACAGCTGGTCTTAGATAAGGCTGCATTACTCACTGGAGGATCCTGTCTTATTTCAGAGTAGAGAAGGAATAGGTGTAATTAAATACCCTTTTTTTTTTTTTTTATTTTTTTTTTTTTTTTTTAAGCCGGCTTCTCTTGTATGCTTTTAAAGTCTTCAGGTCATTATTCTTTTAGACACTCATTCTGGCATATTGATGAGCTTGTTTCCCATTGAGAAACAGCTTTCTCAGGGATTCATTAATTTCTGAGGTGGAGACTGAAACTGTTCTTGTTAAAGAAGGAGAAAAAGATGGATATATGAATATAGTTTTAGAACATATCCGTAACAGTTCTATTATCACTTTTAAGTATCTACTGTGGTGCAGCAAATAAAATATGCTTTTTTCTTCACAGACAGTCATTTCTGATGCAGAAGATACAGACTCATTTATAATGGCATGTACAATGGTGATAATTCCAGCTGGTTTATACAACTGGATTCTTTCTGCCTAGAGCACTCAAAAAACCCTCTGTAT
This sequence comes from Sagittarius serpentarius, assembly GCA_034782735.1. NCBI lineage: Eukaryota > Metazoa > Chordata > Aves > Accipitriformes > Sagittariidae > Sagittarius > Sagittarius serpentarius. The sequence continues at coordinate 7,298,749 of JAVKLA010000028.1, forward strand.
TTCAATTCAGGCTGTTAATCCTTATAGTTCCCTGTCCTTCATGTTAAAACAGGCAGCAGGAGAGATTTTCTAGCACACTAAAAGGCATCAAAAGCTTGTCTTCCCTGTAAGTAGCCAGTGACTGTCGGTCCATTGTGCACAGTTTCACAGTAGCTAGTGAGACTTTTAAAATGGAGTAATTTCATGACACAACTTATCAGCAGGGTAAATGGAAGACAGTTAAGTTTTGCAAGAGTAGGAGAAAGCTCATTTTCATCTAGTGTTTGCCATCCATTCATGGCCTCAGTTCAGTATGGACAAATTCCTACCTTTAACAGCATAATATTGGCTTGCAGGATTGAGCAGGTTATTGATGTGCCAAAAATGTTCATGTGAAAACGCTTTACAAAATCAAGCCAAAATGAAAGTTTTACAAAAGCCTTTCTTCCTTGCTCTTATAAGTCATTATTTACAGATACTATTACAGTAGCAGGGACCAGCAACAGCCATCTCTGCCTTTGTCACTGCAGGCTATTGGTACATATTATTAGCAGCTACATAAAACAACCCAGCAGGAAATAGGAGCTGGAGAAGGATATACCTGCTTAGTAACTTGAGTTCCTTGTAGAAAGTACATAAAACCTGTGCACTGGTACCTGCTGACTTCTCATTGGTTTCCAGATAAATTCTTAGACAGCGTTTTTAAGCTCAGATCCATAATGAGCCTAAACAAATTACATTCTCATGGCTTTTGGCCGGTGCAGAGAATACTCAAACCAACCTCATGCACAAAATCTCATATGGACAGCTGATGCCACACTGCCGTGATTTGTTACATTTACAAAAATCATTTGATAATAATTGTGGGGTTTTATTTTAGATGATTTTAAAAGGCATGAAAACTGCTTTAGGCTAGATCCTTCTTTTATTCACAGTAAGAAAAATTCCAGGGCAAGTTACAGGAGGTACCATCCTGACTTTCAAAATCTGAGTACTCTGCAGTTACTTTTGCCAAATGAGGGTTCCAGAGAATGGTTGGATTTTTTTAATGTTTAGCATAGAAAATAAGTTATATAGTAAGTAACCTTCAGGGACATTGTGGTTGACCTTAGCAAATGTGGAACTAGCATGTTTGCATCTGGTGGGGTTTCTCAGAAAGTTTTATGGAAATAGGTTGTGTCTCTTAGTGTGGTGTTTCCTTGAGTTCTGTTTTACTTAGCTGTTTTTGTTTATTTTCCTGGATTTCTAATGGATAGCACAGAACTAAAAAAAAAGGGAAAAAATCTTAAAAAGTCAGAAATGGAATTACTTAATCTTTTTGCTTACTTGACAATTACATAGCATAAATGAGAATGAAGCAGGTTAAAAAAACCCACATGAAAATGGTAATTGAGATTAAGGAAATTCTGGAGATAAATGTATTTTGAGTTATTCAACAAAACCCCCCATATATCTCTCAATATTAATAATAGTGAAGACAAAGTGCAGTGCTGAGAATCTTTGAAAGGTCACAGGTAAAATTTAAATTGCATCCATAATGTAAAATTTTACATATTGATTGCTGAAATTTTTGCACAAAGGTCTTCAGAACTGATGTGTCTACAAAATCAACCTTAAATTAAAAGGAAAAAGTACATTTGCACTTCTTCAGTAGTACTTGTCATGTAATTGCTCACCAATATGAAAAAGGCCTTATAGTTTTTGCCACAATTCATCGAACATTCACCTGCCAGCTGTAGTAAATCAGTTAAAAATCCAGATCGGTGTAACTCCTGAGATCTAGATGGGAACAAAAATCATCTGTTTAAACAACCTCCTGATAATGGGATCCGAACCCTATGGCTAGTTCACTAGGTTCCTAGCAAAACCTCTGTATCCACTGAAACTACTGAAAATCTCAGCCTGTCTCACTTCTCCCATGTGTTTGTGAAAAAGATAAATGAAATCGTTTCAGTGACTTTGCAATGAATTTTTAAAGTAGTTGTCAGCATTCTCTGTATTAAAATTTCTGCTTATATTCAAAATCAGTGGACAGCTTTTCCTTGCTGCTTTTCAAGAAACAGTGAAAAAATACTCTGCACTGACATACTGCTGGTTTAGATTCTTATGTAAAACACAAACCTTTAAGATGCAAGCTAAATGACAAAGTTGCTAATTAAAAAAATTATTATAATATACTGGCAATTTTACTAATGTAAATATTTCAGTTATTGCTCTTGGAACTTCTTCATATTCATATTTCTTTAGTAGGAGTTATGATGCAATTCAATTTTCCTGTATTAACACACTAAAGAACATACAGAGTTTTAAGAGTATCTATGTCCATTCCACAGAACTCAATAAATGCCATTATTTCAACATAATAGAATAATGATTTAAGGACATTTTAAATGTCTTCACATATTGATTCATTAATCTTATGAAATATTCATGAGGAAACTGCCACCAAAAAAAACCCCTCAAAACAACAAAAAAGTGAAGGAGGGGACAGGGAGGGGAGAGAGAGGCTATGTTTGGATTTGCTGTATAGAGGATATCTCTGCAAAATTCTTTCTTCCTCTTCCCCCCCCCCCAGCCCCATCAAATGTTTTGCCCTTTTCCAAATTAATGAAATTTTCCCTTAGGACTCCTAACAGAACTGTGGAAAGCTGCTTCCACACAGACTGAAGTATTATGAGGGCTGTCCATCAATTGCATTATGATTTATAACTAAAAGATTGTGTTCTCTGTGTCTGAATAGAAAATCTATTCTAACTCCAAGTGTTCTTGTCGTTGGAACCCTAAATTGGATCATGTGTCATGAGCAGTAAAAGCAAAAAAATCAGACACATAAACAATTGTATTTTCTATCATTGTTAAATAATAATGAATCATGTTCAATTAAAAATTCATAAACAAACCTAAAAATATTTCTGTACATTATTACTGGAATAAACTGATGTCAGAGAGGGTTGTCTCAACATTTTGAAAAGCAGGTTTGACATGAGGAAGTGCTAGTCAAAGCTTCCAATCTCTGTTCTGTGAGGAACGTTTGTATTTGAATGTCTGATTTCATTTTATGAAACAAATTTATGCAACTATTCTGGAAACATCATGGTGTGCTCTGTTTCCAAAAATTAATATCTACCCAAGGATACCAGGAACGTCTAAATTCCTGAATCCTTTGGGCTGCCCAATTCCAACCATACTGGGATCCAGGTGCAGCAAGTTCTGGTCCAGCAGCTGTCAAGCAGGAAGCGACAAGAGCTGCTGTTAGAAGTTCATGCGCTTCTCACCTGCTTCATTTATGCACACCATTGCATAGGACTCTTCTAAGAGACTGGTCCCGCTGTGGGCACGACGTTTTACCCTAACAAGGAACCAGTACTAGAGGCAGGTTTTAAAACTCGACACTTCTGTAAGGTGATGGGCGACTGTTGCCTAATGTGCAACAAGCTTGCAGGATCCATAACCTGCCTCCTGCAGTGGTATAGAGGATTCTTCTTTTATCATGATTAAGAAATTTCTTCCTCGCTGAGTTCTCTCTAATAATCATACAATTAAATTCAGCTCATAAGCAAGCTGTCACAATTCTTGCTGACTTGGAGTTATCAGCACTTTTGTCACAACTGAATTCAGTCCATTTTTCTTAATAAAGTTTTGAGCGCTTAGCAGGAGAAGCATTACACTAAATACAGGAACTGTGGAGAGCCATTGTTGGGTACTTGCTACTAATTTATGTTGTGAAGTGCACAGAGCCCTCCACAGTGTTAATATCTGTCATACAGTGTTGTTTTGGTAGGATTCAAGCCTCTCTTTGCAGTCAGTGATACTGCTGAAAAGAGCTCAGAAGCTGTTGATTTCTTGTTAGCTAGTATTTGATTGCCAAACCATTTTATACTTGTTTCTGTCAAGTTTTGGGCAGGCTGAAGTGACTTTATTATAAAAAAGAATCATTGTCTCTGATGCTAGTATATCACTATAAATTATACAACTAGACTAAACTCCATACACCCTGATATCATGCTTTCTAAAATATATGCAGATTTTCTGAATTATAGTCCTTTTCCGTAACAGTATTTGAAAAGCTCAAGGCAAGTAAGTAACTGACTGCCTACAACAAGAACTAATGCTGGCAAACCTTTGCTTTGTTGAGAATAGAAGGAACAATTAGTGTGAGTCCGTGGGTTGTGTTGGAGGCTGCGTAGCAAATACTTAATGAAAATATGAGTGGGCTGCAGAATGAACAGGTTAAGAAATTGTACTTATATGGAATTTAGCATTGGTTGTATTCATTCTTTTCAGATTTCAGTCTGAATTAAAATGACAACTTGACTGTTCTGGAGTTCATGGGAATTTCACTGTTGATAGCAAGATAATCTGGATTTCAGCCTTTGTTTCTGTGATCTATTAACAGATTCAAAAAAAGAAAGAAATATGGTTATAGTTACATTGCCATTTTTAGATCTCACTTCTTAATATACATAAGGCATTTTTGTTACTGGTAGTAGCAATTAACCTTACTACTTCAGGATTAATTGACAACATCCAAGATTATTTTTATGATGAATACACATGAAAAAATAAGCAGGCATGCATGTTACATCAAGGAAATATTTATCTTAAAAAATGGAAATAAGAAGTCAAATAGAAATGACGAATACTATGTGCTATGATTTGTTTCTTAGGGAGTACTTACTGTTTCTAAGCGTAACTAAACTCCATCAGATACTGCGAAATTTGAATGTACTGCAACAAAAGTATACCTGTCCAGTGCTTGGACACACCAGGACTCCTTTTTTACCTTGAGAGGGCTCTTAAATCTACCAGCCACATGAGGGAAGCAAAGATCCAAACTCTTAAGAGAGGGTTGCTTGAGCCATTGACAAAACTAAATGTGCCAGAGTGGCTTCTTTCTTCTTCCACTTCCCTTTTTCTTTTCCGAGCCAAATTTTAGGAAGGCCATGTCAGTGACAGTGGGAAGTCTGTCGCTGCAGCCTTTTAGAAATAACTGGACAAGCCTCTGATGGTACATACTTGATGGCACTCTCTTGCCATGAGGAAGGTTAAATGGCTTTCAATAGGTATTTTCAGCATTAATTTGTAATCCCAAATTTGTAAAGCCTGTTTTCTCCACACTGTGGATGACAGGAACTGAATCATGGCATAAAACCTAAAACTCTTCTCCTGTGTTCCTAAGGTGCAGAATATGGGAAGTTTTCCTGTGGTGCACTGCTTTAGTGGCATTTCTTTGAGTAGTACACTTTGCTCTTCACATTCACACCTGTTTTTTCTGTCACATTGACTACAAAGAATCTGAATACAGTGATCTTTGTTATTAAGTTTCAGTTGTCTATAAATTCCACAAATGGAAACTTTATGTAATCTGAGCCAAGAGAACTCCCAACTATCATCTAATGACTTTTCAGTACAAATTTATCTTGAATGGCAAGAGTATACATTTCAGGTTTCTATACATTTACTTTCTAGTGTTCATGCTTGTCAAAGAATAAATTTAAAAAGAAATAGAAATGCATAAAATTTAGATGAATAAGCATGAATGACCTGCAGCCCTCCTGGCTTATACTAAACAGAAAATTTCACAACTAAACACTGTGAAATGAGTCAAAATTTATGTCAAAATTGAGTCAAATTCCTGTGAAAGGTAAAGCTTTTGTTGTAAATTAAAATTCTAAAACCTGCAAGCTGTATGGTTTGATATGTTGCTGGTGCTATGCAGCTGTTGTTAGAAAGCTGATGAAATTACCATGCTTCGAGCTTCTTCACTTAGTAGTTGTCAACCAGTATAGTGCCATTTTCTGAAACCTTATTGCTGACAAATATGAACATTACCTGAGCCATTAAATATTTGTAGTAGGAGAATCTGAGCTTGTCCAGGGATGAAACTTGGCCATATATCACACAGAGCAAGAAAGCGACCATGGTGGTGACCTTCGTAGTCTTCCGTTGTTATCCTGGTAGATATGAGAAGTTGGGCATCATTACTTTTCTTATTCTTATTAATGCTAATATAAACTTTTTACTGAATGACTGTAATGCTGATGCTTAAATAGAGCAAGCAGAGATGAATGGTAGATATCTGTCTTCCATGGTACCCTTGCCCTACCTATTAATTCCTAGGCCCCATTAATAATCATCAGAACTCAGTCTTTCAAGCAGATAGCAGTGTAGGTTTTTGCATACGCTAGTGTTGCCGTGTACGTGCTGGGAGACTGTGAGTTCTCCTTAGCTGCTCTGTTGATTGAGGGAATCAAATCCTTGCAGCAAAGGACTCCTTTTGTGTTTACTGTATGTAAGAGCCATATACCATCTCCCAAACTGCATTCCACACTTTTTGTGTGGGAAAGGACTGCACGCCTGTCATACCTCATTTGAGGCATAAGCATATGTGTGACCCGTCTCAAAGACAAAAGCACAGATTGCTTATCAACAGCTGGCATTTTTGAGATGTGTAGTTCATATGTGCATTTGTGTTCTGCTCACCTTTCTTCCCTCTAACAAAGTCATCTTCAGCTGTTCCTCAAAACAAATAAAATAGCTGCAAACATTCTTCTTCTAATATAGAGCATATCAAGCAAGAGGAGGGAGGGAAGGGCTAGAGCATACCTGATACAGTTAGAGCAAAAGAGGATCTCAATGCCCGTCTGTAGTAGCATAAGTATACTACGCCACAAAACAGTTATGACAGGGAGCATATCAATTGTGCATCAAGATTTGTGATGATTGCAGGTCTATTGTGAGCACTTCAGCAGACTGTTGCAAAAATGTGAGTTAGTGGACAGACAAGAATTTAATTGCATTTTTGGGGGTGTAGCGGCTGTATCCGAGACAGAATGATTTCATGATCCCTTTTATGTGATCAAGAGTACCAGCACATGAGTAATCCTACTTATGCTTCGAAACAGACCAATATAATAGCAATTCAGGATATTAGGGAGCATTTCCTATAGGAATGGTGACGTATCAGTGCCCATCGATCAAAAGAAGCTTTGGTACCTAAATTATCCATTGCCCAATTTGTTGTAAAAGTGGAAGTTATTCTAGAGAGAACACTTTAAATAGGTTAGTGAACTGAACCTTAGGTCTGGAAGATGAAACTAACTCTAGCTATACATTAGCCCTGGATTTGTGTTGATTTTCCAACCCATTTGCATTCCATTAGCATAATTTCTTAGCAGTATAACATTTTTCAGTCAGTCATGCTGAGTCAGCCAGTCATACATCGTAGGCAGTAAGAGATGTTGTGCCTGACTTATGTGAAAATACATGGTGATTGATTTCTTTGTGGTGCCAACAGAGGCTTTAAACCAGCAAAGGCTTTGAAGCCTTTCTAAACTCCTCCTTATTCCCTTTCACCTGATTTTCACAGGCCAGCCTAGTTATGCTTTGGACAGAGGTTGTCTCCACCACAGAATGGCTGATTTTGCACCATCTGAGCAAACCAAGCAATCTCAATCTGAGTCTTTATACTGGAATGATTAATCCTAATAAAATTGCCAGATTAATGATGAAATAATTTCCTTAAGTGCCTTCAGATGGTTAGAAATCAGTGTATTGAAATGTACTGATCATTAAAAAAATCACTTCAACCAATTTTCAAGATTTATTAAAAATGCTCAGCATCTTGTTTTAAAACTTAATAAATTAGAATTAAAATGTTACAAAATTTGATTAAATAAATTTTAAAAATAGCTTCTTGATGACTGGGGGGAAATAATCAACAGACTCTTTAAATACAAAGTGTTAAAGAAAATTAGACATGACCACATCCAGATGAGTAAAGTTATTTCCTGTGTATTCCTATACGTACCAGCCTGACTGCAAAGCGAAAAACCACCTAGTTTTAAGGTGAGAAAGCTGGGGTTAGAAAAAGTGATTTTAATTGTCTTGATCAGCAACATTCTTTAAATTGTTCGTTAGTATTTTGTGGTTTTAATGGGATTTAATTTGAAATATGTTGATGGGTACTAAAAAAAATTGTCAATTATTCTTAGTATGATGTACCTCATTTATTCCAGTGGCTTCTCTTTACTTCTGTTTGTCCTGTGAATCATACTAAAACTTTCTGAAATGCTTTAAAGCCATACTTAAGTAAGTTTATGTATTTGTTTTTAAAACATTTAAAACTGTTGAAAGTATATTTCCTGTTCCACTGCCTAGAGATGCCAGAGTAGACTGCTGTACTTCTGTATAATTTTTAAATGAAATCTCATAAATGATAATTAACATAATAAAATATATGTTTTCAGTGAAAACATGCTCTGTATCACAGAACAAACTTTGCAACTCAAAATGACTATTATTTACATATACAAGGCTTGTGTCAGTGTAAATTGGGAGTGTCTCTGCTGGAATTCATGGTGTTACATTACTGTAAAATTTACATGACATCCGAAGTCAAGCATTCAAAAAACATCGTATGACAAAATGATTAAGTAAAAAAAAAAAGATCGCTAAGTTTTGTTGTTCAAAAATATTTGTATCTGTTATCCTGTCACATACAGGGAAAACAGTGTTCTGATAGCTCATTAAAAATTGCTTACTGTTTTCCCATGGATTTTTTATAAAGATGTGGTTTTTTCCTCCTAAATTTTACTTCTCAAGCTTTTATTGTCTGAGCATTGCAGAAGGAAGACAGAAAACAGTTTACTCTGCATATTTTTAAAAATGATTACCTGCAGGAGGCTCTTTTACAAGTGCTTCTCAAGCTATAAATAGGAAATAGAACAAAATTCTTCAGTTATGTTAAATATTGCTGATTCAGCATGTGCAAGCACAGACAAAATGAACAGCTATTGAGCGCGTTGAAAAAAGCTTTTTGACTTTCTTTCATTGGATGGTTACAGAAAGCACCTTTAGGCCAGACAAAAAGTCAAAACAGTACTTTGGTGTCAGCTGTTGGACTAGATAGCTGGGTTTTCTGTATGCTTCAGAAAGCTGAGTCAGAGCAGCCAATTTATTAGCCAGACACTGAGAAGGAATCAGCATGTACCTGACTAGATCTCGTTGGAGCATCTTTAGTCCCAGTCCTAAGAAGCCTTAAAGACCAGCCTGCATTTATTCTTGATTGATCAAGCCTCATCTTCTTTCTGTCAAAGGAGGAGGAGGTCCTGGAAGGAATACATGAACGAAGGTTCATTCTTTCTTAAGCAGGGAAGAGGATTTTGCAGGGGACTTTTCAGAGCCTGCAAAAGACACAGGATTAGCAGTGGGAGAAGAACCCAGACAGCAGAGTGCCTTGCTTGCGAGCCAAACCTTTCCTATGGAGCATGTTGATTGTGTTTTCTGGATTTGGCTTAATAAATCACGTACTCTTTTGCACACAGTCTTTACACAGCTTCAGCAGATGGTGTGAGGAGCACAACAGTGGCCTCAATAGACTCTCGGGAGAAGCAAGATGCTTATTTGCTGTAACCTTTGGAAGGCATTTAAACTGGGGCTCTTAAATTTTGTGTGCATGCTTTAACTGCTGAGCTATTGCATAGAAGGGAGCAAGTCTCTTGTCACTTAGCAAGGTTAGTTTTTTCTCTTGTTTTGATTGTTTTCTGCAAGTGACTTTTGCAGCCTGTGTGATACACTAGGCCTGTTATACATGGGATTGCCAGTGCCAGTTTAGAAGAGGGAGGATTTCCTTTTGCATTTCAGCAGGATGTAGATGTGTTCCTGAGCACTGTTGAGGCTGAGGCAGTCTGGCAAATGTAAACAGGGAGAGGTACGAATTGAGAGGATTTTCAGGGTTATGCTAAACTCTGATTTGTTCTGCTGCTGGCTTTCTACCATAACCGAAAATCCGCCATACAAAAGTTATCTTGGTTAGGGAAGAAAACCTATGGAAAACTTCTCCTCCAAGAACCTGGGATACTGTCTTGGGAGGAGAAGTACTCTTCAGAGCATGTTTTCAGTTGTGCGTAAATGACACCATGCATGGTATATAGGTATCTGTGAGAAGGTTTCAGATTACTTGTTCTTCATCACACCTTTGGAGGCTGTACTGGGTCTGGCTGGGATGGCGTTAGCTTTCTTCATAGCAACCCTTTGCATTTGTGACTAAACCAGCATTGGTAACACAAATATTTTGGCTATTGCTGAGCAGTCAAGGCTTTATTTTTTCCCACTCTGCCACTCCAGTGAGTAGGTTGGGGGTGCACAAGACATTGGGAGGGGACACAGCCAGGACAGCTGACTACAACTGACCAGAGGGATATCCTGCACCGTATGATGTTATGCTCAGCCACAAAACAGGAGGAGGGCTTTTCTTGGGAGGTAGTCATTGGTTGGAGAGTGGCTGAGCATCAGTCTACTTGTAGGAGGTGGCGAGTCCATCACTTGGTTTTGTTTTTTAGTTTGGGGTTTTTTTTCCACCTTCCTCTTTCCTTCACTTATTAAACTGTCTTTATCTTGACCCATGAGTTATGTGACTTCTGCTTTTCCTGTTCTGTCCCCCATCCCTCCGCGGGTGGGGAGCGAGTGAGTGGCCGTGTGGTGCTTAGCTGCTGGCTGGGGCCAACCCACCGCAGAGGCTCTGTCAGATGCAGAAAAGAAGGCAGATTTCTGAATTCCTGAATACAGAGAAAAGAATAAGCATGATGGAGCCTGGTTCAGCTCAGAGACTTCTAACAAAATGGAGAGATCAGTCATGGCTCACAACATTTTATCCATTTCCTGTTACGCTGTTTAATTTAACCCTGCAATGCTTTAGTGCAAATGCATAAATGGTCTCTGAGTTACAGCTCAGAAGTGGTGTGCTATTTCTAGCGAGGCCATTCTGTCCTACAGTCCTTTACAGACCATTTCAATCAGAAGAATGGTCCCATTTAGTTTTTCCCACATACTTAAGCTTCCTCTGTTGCTCAGTGTTTGAAACGGGGGTTTCACTCTGCTCATGACAACAGTTTTCTAGAGCAATTACCTAGATGAGTTCTCAAATCCATATGCTCTTTCATAAAATCTGAACCCTGGCAGGGCATTCTCCTTTCCATAACCACTTTCTCAGTTTACTTATCATGCTCTCTTGACTACATATGATATTAGGTACTTTCAGTCACATCATCTGGACCAAGATCAGCAACTAAAGTATGTGATCTGAAATTATTTAAGTCACTACAACTGCAATTATAAAAACTAGTCCTTGAAAGTAAAATAAAGCACTTACCAATTGTGGAACAGCATTACTAAGAGCAATAATCATTCATTGGGGAGGCAAATTCAGCAAACCTGAAAAAAGATAAACTGAATTTCTGTCCTCAAATTTCTCCTTTTAAGAATTGAAGAGTAATATCTTGCTGTACTGTATTTGAAACATATGTATGTATTTCATTTGTCATTGCCAAATCTCCAATAGCCTCATAGAATATATTTTTCATAATTTAAGACTTAAGAAATAATAATGAGCTAAGAAATGTTAGATTGTTATTTATATATACAAATAGCAGAAAAAAAAGAGGACATAGCAGTTCCAGAGTCCTTCACCTCCTTCTTTTTATATCTCCTTCCCTTCATAGAAAGCGGGTGAGTTACATACTGTAGAAGAATGGGAGAAAATATACTAGAAGTTTGATATTGTAATTAGTTTTTTCCTTGTTAAGTTCATAGTCTGATTTCTGCTGATGTCAGTTTGCAGAACACTAAGTTTGTTCATTCAGAAACATCTTATGTAAACCCAAACTACAATTCTCCCCCTGTACTACTGTGTCATGTATTTTTTGGTCAGACATTTCTACCATGAAAGTTCAGCTGTAATCATATATGCAGCAAAACCCATAACTGGAAGAGTAATGAACGCACAGGGGGATAAAGATCAAATTTCAAAGTAACCTGAAGAGGCTAAAGCAGCAGTGGTTAAAGGCAATGGGAGCATTCTGAATAACAATAAACATATTGCCCTGACTTCACTGACTACAGAGAGGAAATGAACTCCAAGGACAAAATTAAAAATGTAACTATTTACTGCAGGCATGTGACCAAATAATATAAGACATTCTGTTAAGGCGTATTTATTTTTGATCTCTCCTAATATGATTCCATTTCCTCCCCATACACCTTGATAGCTTCAGAGAAAGAAGGGTATTATTATTTATGCTGCTTGAATTATCCTTTCTGACAGAGGCATAGAGTAGAAAAGCATGCATTTGACTAGTAAATGCACAATATTCCACATGTGGGAACAATAAATCACCTCTAACATTACAACACATAGCAGGGGAGCAGTAGGCTGCGCTCCTGACTACTGGACTAACATTGGCCACTCGTCCAGCCAGCCAGTCACTCCTTTCCCCCTTCTCTTTCTTCATGTGTTCTCAGGACACAGGGAAGTAACCAGGACAGCTAATGAAGTGAAAGGAATGCAGAAGATGACGTGTATTGTGGAGGTTATCATTATTGCATAGTAAGGAAATATTTTTTTAAAATATAGACTAAGCCAAGCTGTGTCGTCATCACTGACCGCAATCAGTGTTAGTGTCCCTCTTAAAGACAGAAGTGTGTAAGTACTATATAAAGGTGTGCAGAACTGAAGGAAATACGACAATTGCAATAGTTAAAATCTGAAGAAAATCGTAAGATATGCATGCATATATGCATGTGATATGTAATAAAAAAGAAAGAGCTGGCTTTGTCTATGAATTTGGAAAATTAGAACTGAAGAAATGGTGATTTGAGGTTCAATTAAATTTACAATAACATCTTAATAAGATATTAAGATTGGTCAAACTGGGGTAGTAACTTTTTCCAGCATTGGCATAAGCTGATATCCCAGCAAAATGTGTCAGAACAGACCAGGTAATGTGACTCCCTCAGATGCTAATCAAGCACTCTTCAGGGACTCCCTGAGCCAGATGTGATTCTTCTGTATTAAGCAACCCACAAATTATTAGTTTTTCATTCATTTGTCCAGCCTCTTTTTCAGCCTATGTAAACTCTGAGCCTCCATGACTCAGCTACTCATCACGTGAAGGACCACCTCCGGTTTTTCACTTTCATCCCGACTCCTGATAGTTTCATGTGATGCCCCTTACTTCTTGTACTGGAAGTGACAGTAAATAATTTATCCCTCTCCAGGCTATCCACATTGCTAATAATTTTATAGATTGCTATCCTATTCCTCCATTCCTCCCTGAGCTGTCTCTGTAAAACCAGTCATAGTTACTACGCATGTGTAGTCAGGTCCTTAATGCTATTGAGTTTACTAGAGCTTACAGCAGGGTCAGTTAGAGCAGGATGCTTAGGGACAAATCCAGTCAGGTTTTGAATTTCTCCAAGGATTGATACACTGCAACTTCTCTGGGCAACATGATCCACTGCTTGACATCCTGACAGTAAAGCTTTTTTTCTTACATTTTAATGGAATTTCCTGCATTTCAATTTGTGCCCATTGTCTCTCGTCCTGTCACTGGGCACCACTAAGAAAAGACTGGCTCCATCTTTTTTACTTCTGTCCATCAGGTATTTATAGACATTGAGAAGATCCCCCTGAGCCCTGAGAAGTATTTTGACTGGGAACACAGCAATGAAAATAAGATACAAAGAAATTATCTGGGGATTTTAGTTGCAAACTAAAGTTGAAGAAAGGAAGTTTATCAATTAAGTAAATAGAACATTTAAAAAACCCAAACAAACATGAACTTATCTTAGTTTTGCTCAAAATAGCAACTGTTGCTCGTGTTCTGACAACTTATCTGGTTCTTGATTTAAATAAGAAGAGAAAAGGAATCAGGTTATTATAGATTTGCCATTAAGAAAAGGTTGTGAAGGGGTGTAATATAAAATTTGATTTTCATTCACACTTAAATGTCACCTCAGTAGGGTTATTACTAGGGTTCATTTCATTATTTGTTTTCATGAAGATTTGTTATGCTCAAAAAATATTTCTATACACACAAGATTTGAATGTCTATGTTAATAATAATAAAACTAATAAAATAACTGCACAGAATTTACAAACCTGTATCTCAGCAAGTAAAAGCCAGTCACTGATGTCATATGAAATGCCTGTAACCCAGTGGATTATTATCTTTTCTTCTTGTATTCATTTAATAGAGATGTGTTATTTCATAGCAACACAGCCTTAAGAACTCTTTCGTAACAATAACAGAGGTAAATCTGAAATGAATATAGCATCTGCAGAACCACATTTTTTAGTATCGTGAAGGATCAGATGTGTTTATGTGGATATGGACATCTTATTCTTTAGGCAAGAATATTTTCAAGGTAGTCTCTAGAATAATACTGTCAGTAATCTGTTGAGTCATTTATCGCTCTTTGCTCCATAATGAACTCTGCTTCCATAACCTACAGTAAATCCTCAGTAACTGTGATTTTACTTTGAACAGCAAAATTTAAAGCAAATTTATAAAACATGTAAAAATCATGAAAGTATAAAATATTTAAACATAGCTTTGTGCAAGAAGTATCATCTACTGTCATTGCTTTCCAAATCCTTGATATTTGACTTACTGACAATATTGCAAATCTGTGTTTCAAGAATAACAGCATTTTCAGATTTCTGTGGTAGAATTCTTAAATCCAAATATTAGCAATCTTTTATGTTCTGAACCCACAGAGAAATTGTCTGAACTTTCCTAACTAGAGCCATTTTCATCTTTCATGGGAGGGCAGGAAAGGCTTTTTCCTTCTTCCCTGCAATTCCTTTCAAATGTTCTATTGTAAATTAGTCTTCAGCTCTGAATGTCAGCTTATCAGCTAGACTTCCTTAGATCCCTTCTTAGCTGAATGCTTTACATTCAGACTTTTATTTCAGCACCACTAGTGCATGTCATAATTATTTAACCTAAAACGTGTATTTGTTTTGTGCTAGTGAAGTGTCTCAATGCCTTCATGTGCAGAGGGCATTTTACAGAATGTCATGATTTGCGGGGGGTGGGGATGCACACACTGTTGAGACATTTAAGATGGTGCTAGATGGTTGTGCACCAGTATCTTATGCTTGGAAATTTAAAAAAAAGTATTTCTCTCAATTCTATCCCTTCTGTGCCTTTTATGCATTATCTTAGCTTCCTGTCACTCTGGTAGAATTTGAGGTTTGTGGCTCTTTCCACAGGCAACAGAAAGACAGACATCTACTTTAAGATCTTGATTGTGCAAGGGTTTGTAAAGATTTTTTGAAGATATAGTGCTTAAAAACTTAGTTAATTGATACAATTTACAAATGCACAGGGGTTCCTTAATGCCATTGACTTTATGTCATCTCAGATGCCTTGATGTATTTTAAATCTTGTAAATTTTGTATTTGTCTAATTACCTTTTAAAAAATAAGTTGTTAAAAACCTGACAAGCACCTTTTAGAAAGAGAGTGAGAGAACATGGAATTAAACACAAATTTCCTGGATCCCAGGTTATGCATAAATGAAAAGTAATTGTTTTCCTTAGTTCTATAGAGCTGTTTACAAAAAATAGCCCTGTTAAGTTAAAATTGTTTGCTCACTCTTTAAAAAATGCTCTTAAAAGATTTTAATTCTGATTTTATAGTACAATTGCATTAGTAATTACATACCAATTTTTTTAAAAATCTTCCTGGAGGTTTATTAATTATGTGATAGAAACATCATCTCAGTTACAAACCTCTTAAAATGTCAAAAATATGCATTTGATAATCAATTTGGTATTAATTTAACGTACAACAACTCACTCTCAAATATGGATTTTGTGTAGCAGCATGTTTAAGACCACATTTTCTGCCTACCCGTTTTGGAAGTCAGGCTCCCATACAGACTGTCCTCAGAGCAAATGCCAACCTGTTCAAAAGACCTAATGTTCACCCTGTATCCGCTACAAATACAACTTTCTCAGGAGCAAGCATGCCACATGATGTCGAAAAATCAAACCGTTCTCACTTATGTTGACTTTACTAGTGAAATACATGTAAAGGACTAATACAGTTACTAAGAGCAGAGTTTGGCTTTTGGATTTGCACATCTGTAAATGAGCAGCATCAGATGTTTATTTTAGCTGTGGCTGCAGGGCAGGAAGCATTGTTGTGCATGTGCTACATGAGGAAGTATTGCTAAGTACTCCCACAAGCGTGAATTATGTATGAATTAAACCTGTGTTGTAACTAGTAGCAAATTTTTTTTTTTTTTTCCTGAGCTCTGTTTTAGGCTCACTCTGCAGTATAAAGTTGCCTTTTCTATGCTGGCAAGATGCATGAAAATTAAAAACATCACCTTCCATGTGAAAATTTGCTATGCTGGCAAATGGGCCCTGCCACTCCATCTGCTTCCCTGTCCTGTGAGAAGAGAGCTTTTGTTGGCTTAGTTTGTCTTTCAGGGAACACAGGATACCTTTGCTGATAATGAAAAAACCCCACAAACCTTTCCTGTTACCATATGCTGTCTTTTCCTCAGCACTCTGCTGGTAGAAGCTATGCCAATCGTGCTTTTAATGCAGCCCTGTCCAACTGTAGCAAACATTTCAAAACTTATTTAAACTATACACCTTTTAAAATGTCATTGGGAGATTAATTTACACAGCTTTGAAATACCTTTATATTTCCCCCAGACAGTAAAGGGAACTTTGTGTATGTTAATATCAGACTTGCGAGCTAACTATATCTGATAGTTACTAATTATTCAATGGTTCAAAAAGTAAGCTGTAGACCTGAGGTGAATAAACTACTTCTGCTTCATGACAGACTTGGGCTGACCTTGCCAGTGCCATTAATCATGAGTACAGCTCAGAGATTGTATAGCACTGCAGAGATTTTAGAAGGAGAATATAAGGATATATGCACATCAGGGGCCATAAACCATTGTCTTACAAAATGTCTATGCCTTAGATCATCAGAAAAAGTCACATGAAATAGTTTTACAGGAGATCTTCCATGGCATGATGCCTTGCGCGTATCTGTATTTCTGTTACCTGCACAGCTACATTTATGCATGGGTATGTACATAAAGTGTGGACAAACATACTGTTTTATATTTTTATTCTGCCTCTGTTAATATTTGGGCAAGAACAAAATGAATACCATTTCCATCCTCAAAAAGCTTTCTAAAATGTTTGATGTGAGTCTGACAGTGAAATACAATGATATGCTGAAGTGTAGCAGATGGTCAGTTGAAAAATAACTATCTCCATAACATGTATGCCTATAGTACCTACACAGTAACAATCTAATTGCAAAGAAAAGTGATATGGAATTTTTTACAGATACTTCTTTCATGATACTTACATGGGGAAAAAAGTCTTGGTACTAAAAATACAATAATACTCTTAAAAAAACCCTCTCCATTTTACGTTCTAATAAGAGCCTCATTTTAAAAGAAGAGGGGGAGCCAAGGGAAACTTCCTTCACATAAAGGAATAGCTGCTTTCATCTTTTTATTATTTTGGGAAAATGTAATATTTGCATGAACATTTTAAATATTCACTGATGTATGCTAAGATCTTTTCCTTTTTAATTTGGGCTTTACATCTTCAGAGTGAGCAATAGCATTTTAAGTTTAAATTTTCAGTGAAATTTTGGAAGAAGAAATATGACATCTTGACATACTGTTTTCTTCTTTTAAAAAAACAAACATAACCCCCAAACACAACGTACACCCCCCCACCTTAGTTTTAGTCATTAGATATACTCCAGGAAGTTATATCTTTTTTTGTTCTAAAAGAAGTCAGCATGTTGCTATTGCTTCTTGTCTTGAAGTTCTTGTCCAATTTACCATTCAGTTTTGTAACACCATCACAGCAGACTCTTTACCACTTAAATGATAAAAGTTTCAATAGGCACTTTAGTGGAATTACGAAAAAGCTACCACTCTTCCACCGCGATGCCAGAAAGCTATCTTCTTTCTAAGTCAGGTCAGTAAACTGTACCTTGTAGGCCTGAGCTTGTCTCAGTGTAATTCCAGAGTAACAAAATAACAACAACAAAAAACTGTGTATATTACAGGATTTATCTTTCCTTCGCAGATCAAACCAAAACTGACAGTATGATAAATGTAGTAACTTGCTGGAAACAGTTGCTGTCTTTTATAATCAAAGGAATCCTGTCCTATTATAAAGCTTAGGTTTATCTTTTAAATTTGTTGTTGATTTACTTTTCTTTTTATTTCACTGTTGTAGTTGTACTTAAGTGACTTTGTCAGGGTTATAACTTTCTTCTTCTCCAAACATGTCTGCCAAGATCTTAAAGCGAGGTCCCCAGTCACTCAGATAGTCATAATCCTGGTCTGCCTCTGTAGTTAGGGAGTCTATAGAGCTGAGAGACTCTGCAACAGATCCATTTCCTTCATAAGCATAGGTTGCCAAGGAGTCATAAGGGGGTGCAGTTGGATCTACATCATTTTCCTGCAGCCTTTGATTAATGAAATCTCTTATGTCTGTGTTATCTTCCACTGGTGGTCTCTGACGCGGAAAACGCAAGGTGTCTGGTTTTATGTCCCTGCGTATTTTGTTATCTTCAATCACTTTGGGATTTCTCAGGGCACCTATGTCGAAAGCCTGGGTGTCCTCTTCTCCACCTCCTTCATCATCATAATGGATAACATTATCTCTGATGTCTTCTTTAGAGGTCATCAGGGTGTCCTTCTTCTTCTGCCTCCGTAGTGCTACATACAGTACCACAATGACTGTAATGAGAGAAAACTGAAGTTAAGACATGCACAGAAATAATTTGGTACTCTGATGACATATCATTATATCTTCCTTTGACAGTTGCAAGCAATCAAAGGGACTTCTTTCCTTCGAAGATACGCTCCTATTCTTTCAAAAAAGCAGTGCTCTAGTCAATGAAAAGTCATTTGCTGTTTGATGTATGAGTCTAACTCCTTAGTGCTTGCTGTGCTGCTGAAGGAAGTAACAAATAATTTTCCTACTGGCCTGTTTTGCGAACAAATAGAATCAGACAGGACTTCGGCTTTTTAGATCAGAGAGATGGGATTTTTTTTAAAGTGTCTTCCATAGCAAAATAGAGAAAAAAGTCCCCAAATTTCTACATTGCAGAGAACACCACCCCACCCCCACCCCCCAGTATTAAAGAGAAAAAAATAATTTGGAATCTTTGAAATGGAGAAAAAATAATCCTACTTCAGCTTTTTATACAGCACACTTTGACCTCTTTAAGGATCTGCTTTGAAAAATCCCATGTGATATTGTTCTGGAAAGAAAAGGGGTCCAGGAGAGCTGGTGGATTTTCAGGTATCACCTCCTCCAAGCTCAACAGTGGTCCATCCCGATGAGCACGAAATCAAGCAAAGGCAGCAGGGAGGCCTGCATGGATGAATAAGGAGCTCCTGACTAAACTCAGAGATAAAAAGGAGACACGTAAGAGGTGAACACAGAGAGAGGAGAACCAGGAGAAATATACAGTGACTGTTTGAACATGCTGGGATGTGGTTAGGAAAGTCAAATCCCGTCTGGTGTTGAATCTTGTGAGGGACGTGAAGGGCAAAACCAAGAGCTTCTACAAGTACGTCAGCAGCAAAAGAAAAAGTAGGGAAAATGTGGGCCCACTGCTGAATGGGGCAGGGCACCTCTTGACAATGGACACGGAAAAGGCCAACATACTCAATGGCTTCTTTGCCTCTGTTTTTATTGGTAAGGTTGGCCTTCAGGAATCCCAGGTCCCTCTGAGTCTGGAACAAGAAAGACTTATCCTTGGTGGAAGAGGATCGGGGTATGGAACACTTAAACAAACTGGACATGCACAAGGACATGGGATCTGATGGGATGCACACACGAGTGGTGAGGGACATGACATGACAGATGTCATTGTGAGGCCACTTGTGATAAATTTTGAAAGGTCATGGGGACAGGGAGAAGTTTCCGAGGACAGGAGAAAGTGTCACTCTTGCCTTCAAGAAGGTCAAGAAGAATGAGCTAGGGAACTACAGGCCAGTCAGCCTCACCTTGATCCTGAGGAAAGTGATGGAGCAAGTAATTCTGGAAAACATTTTCAAACCTATCAAGAACAGGAAGGGGATCAGGAGTAGTCAGCATGGATTTACGAAGGTGAAATTGTGCTTAACTCACCTGATAGCCTTCTACAATGAGATGACTGGTGGATGAAAGGAGAAAAGTGCATTATTTTTATCCTAACTTTAGCAAAAGGTTTTGATGCTATCTCCCATAACAGCCTTCTCAGAAAAACTGAGATAGTGTGGACTAGACAAGGAGATGGTGAGGTGGATTACAAAGCTGGCCAAACTGCCAGGCTGTAAGGGTTGTGATCAACAGCCCAAAGACCAGATGGAAGCCAATCACTAGTGGTGTACCCCAGGGGTCAATACTGGGACCAGTTTTGTTTAACATCTTCATAAATGATCTGGATCATGGGATTGAGCACACCCTCAGGAAGTTTGCAGGTGATACAAAACAGGGGTTGTGCCCCCATTCAAAGGGACTTCACCAGGATGGGGGAATGGGCCAACAGGAACCCCATGAAGTTCAACAAAGGGAAATGCCAAGTCCCGCACGCGGAGAGGAATTACTGTATACTGCAGATGCTGTTGGCTGACTGGCAGGAAAGCAACTTGACAGAGAAGGACCGAGGGTCCTGGTGGACAATGACTTCACCATGAGCCAGCAACATGCCCTGGTGGCAAAGGAGGCCAACAGCATTTGGGCCTGCATTAGGAAAAGCGTTGTCAGCAGGACTAGGGAGGTGATCATTCCCCTCTGTTCAGCCCTGGTCAGACACACTGGAAGTTCTGGATCCAGTTCTGGGCTCCTCAGTACGAGACATACATGGACTTCCTGGACTGAGTCCAGTGCAAAGCCACAAAGACGGTTCAGGAATTGGAACACAGGCCATATGAGGAGAGGCTAAGAGAGCTGGGACTGTTCAGCCTGGAGAAGAGAAGTCTCAGGGGATCTTATCAATGTGTGTAAGTACCCAAAGGATGGAAATAGAGAAGATGGAGCCAGGTTTTTCTCAGTGGTGCCCAGTGACAGGACAAGAGGCAATGGGCACAAATTGAAATGCAGGAAATTCCATTAAAATGTAAGAAAAAAGCTTCTTTACTGTCAGTATGGTGAGGCATTGAATCGTGTTGCCCAGAGAAGCTGTGGTGCAGCCATCCTTGGAGATACTCAAAACCCAACTGGATAGTGAGCAAGCTGCTCTAACTGACTCTGCTGTAAGCAGGGAGTTTGGATCAGATGATCTTCAGAAGTGCCTTCCAACTGTGATTTTGTGATTATATATAATATAAAATGTTGCATACTGGTTTTATTCCAAATGGCAACTCAATGGCAATCAGCTTGTGGGGGTTTTTTTGGGAGATATATTTCATTGAATGCAAAATCTGCTTGTAGTAAACTGGTCTTTTTGTTATTTTTAATTCCCTAACTGCCTTTAGTAGAAATGACAGTGTTCTAAGTGCTGTTGGTGAAGTAACACAATAATGAATACAGGAGCTGCAATGATTATAAATTCATGGTCAGGCTTGTGTGGCCTAAAATAACTCCCGATTCTCGTAATATGTTGACTGTCTTTTGCGTAGAAATGAGTTCAACAAGAATGACTTCTACTACAATTTTAATGACTCTGTGTCAGGCCAGGTTCACAGCAAGAAATGAAAATCCAAAAGCAGTTTTTAAATTGATCGATGGAATAGTAAGGAGAAAGTCTGGATATAAGATAAACAACATTCTCTTAGGTTACACACAGCACTGGAGATCTCATTATTTATACATTATTTTTTCAGGGTAATACTGCCAGGCTGATCGGAATGAAGGGAGTTATTAAGGGACCAAAACCTCTTTTCCAAACATAATCTCAGTAATTCAGTCTGGCGTTCTGTGCAAAGAGGGAATTAAAATATCTTCATTAGTTTTGTATATGCCAAGAGCATCCATCAGCAGCAGAGCTAGTAAGAAGTTCTTTGACACAGTTATTTTTGATTGAATATGCTGGGTTTGTAAATAAAAACTGTATTTATTTCAACAAACCATTCGAGAAACATAAACACAGTTCTGTTGAAGGCCTCCATGATCACCTAGCAAATGTGGGGGAAATTCAGACTTCAGGTATTCCCACTTCCCCAGACACTCCGCCATTGTAAATGACCTCTGTACCAAGAGCACCGAGCTCTCTGCTGCGTAGTTCACCCTGTCCAGATTACTGGACACAAAGGTGGCAACCTGAAAGGCTTTGCTACAGCTGTGTGTTTAGGGCTTCTGGGCACTTTGCTCTGTAACAGAGGTGTTACATATCTTGGGAGTCCTGCCTTAAGACAGAGCTCTAATTGACTTATCTCTTCATATGAAAATAAGTTAAAGCTTTTTTCATAATGGAATTTCTTTGATGCTGAGGCTCACCCCTGGCTGTTTTTACCCAGGAAACCCCTAAAAGTAAAAAAGCAGTCCCAAGGAATTGTGGTAAAGGAGACACCATTCTTCTTGCTTCTGAAAAATTGACCTAACATTGTTTTGTTTTGTTTTTTTTAAATTCTTCAGAATGGGTGTATTTGTTATTAATTTCTGCTCCTTGGGAAGTATGACCATTTACCATTCTCATTCTGATCTGAAACAACATTTTTCTCAAAAAGTAAAATTTTTACATGGAACAGAAATTCTGACTTTTACCCACTGCTACTCAGAAGCTGTTTATGTAACCCTGAGCCTGCAGTAATTTACTTAAGTGGTAAATTACTATATTATCCAAATGCAAAGAGGTATCCATATGTTATATTATGTGTCTGTGTCCATTTTTGCCTATGCATTAGACCTACATAAGGAGTAGCCTGAGGTCTAGGAAGCCCACTAGTATCAAGAAGAGGCATAGGCTAGCATCTGTAAGAATCAATCTGCTTTCTGCAGCCCACGTTGTGCCTATGTAAGGTACAAAGTTGGTTTTATTTTGTTATCAATTAATTGAGGCTGTATTATAAGTAGGATGCACATGAGTACTGACTGCTTTGGGCATGCTGTAAATAAGGCAATATTTAAATATAATGGTGATGAAATGACAATGCCACCTTATGGAATTCATGCCTGCCTGGAATTAAAATGTGCCTGTAAAGTTTTACATGGATCCAGACAGTCTACATTACAATTATTTTCTCCTCTCTCATTTCTTCGTTCTGCTTTTGCTCAAGTTGGCATAAAGAATTAAATAAAGGCCCTTATTAAGTCCTTACTGCTGTTACTGTCAGTAGGACTTGTCTACCTTAGTAATAATCTAAAAATATTAATTTTTCAAGAAAGGTATTTAAACAAAACTGTTTCAGAGAAAAAAAAAATATGGTTTGGATTCAACTGAAAGCTGGTTCTCTTCATGCAATAAGAAATATGTAGATGTTAGCAGATTCATGGTCACGGTCAGTGCTTTGGGATGCTTTTCTGGAAACGTAGAAGCATAAAAGTTCTCATAAACTGCCACATATTTTCAATGGCTGTTGTTAAACAATAGATAAAGCTAATAACAACACAAATTAATTCACAGGTGAATAATCACAGTAATGCACTTCACGTGGTTTCAGGAGAACTAACCTAGAAGTATAACAATACACAACAAGATTGCAATCAGCGCTCCTGTGCTGAGGCCTACTGGTAAGAAGATTGCTTCCACGTTGCAGGACAGGATGGTACCATCAGAATCACATCTGCAAACACGGATAGTCATTGTGTTTGTGCTGCTCTGGACAGGGTAACTGCTATCTTCTATTACTACTGGAAGAAAGTACAGCTCTTGCTGCCTTCTGCTGTAACCATTTCTCCTGGTTTCAATCCCAGCTGTGTTGTCTGTAAAACACGACACAGTCATTACAGGATTTTTATTGTGTACTTCAATTCACCGTTGTAGTTTGTATCACCTTTAGTAACAGGCCGCTATTCCATTTTTGAAACTCAGTGACATGCTTTATGTGATTGCCTTTTTTTATCATTACAAAAGGTATTGTATTCTGACTGGTACAGCTATTTTTTTGCAGAGTATTAAATAATATACCATTTCTTGTAAACTTGTTAGCTTGACAGCTAAAATTTCAAAGAAGACATAAATAATAATTAAAAAAAGCCTTACAAGTATTATATTAGGAAGGCTTTTCAGTTTTTTTCTTCTCCTTATCTCCTTATATTCCAAGCCTGTGATCCAAAGGACTTTGATTGCACATGAATTTAGAATCGAGTCTCTATTAATTAATCAGTTTCCCTTTAAAACTGAAAGTAATATACCTGGACAAAATACAAATCCCCTTCAACTTTTCTGCCCCATTAAAAATAAGTACACAAATGAACTGAGTACTTTATAATCAGTACAGTTTCCATCAAATTAATCACGAATGTGTTCAGAACTCCTAGAAGTTATGTTTTGTCATTTCTTCCCAGTAGGCATTCAGTTATTGCTGCTTTTCTTGAATCAAACAGAGTAGCAAGGAAATGATGTGCAGATTAAAAAAATTATATTCAGTTATTGCTGCTTTTCTTGAATCAAACAGAGTAGCAAAGAAATTATGTGCAGATTAAAAAAATTACATTGAAAGCAAAACCCAAATGAAATTAGCAGGCAATTAATTAGCTGAGAGATCTGAATGAAGGGAGCCTGCAGCAGTCACCATTTTACCATCTCACCCATGTGCTTTACTGTATCTTTAGAAGAGGTGTCTTGCTGTCCATGTTACGATTTTCATCCCTTCTTGGAGTTTTGTCACTAGGTAGGATTAAGGGCTCTGAATTCAACACTCAAATACTTGTGTGCAGTTCTGATTAAAGACAATAAGAAGGAACCCTAACTATCCAAAGCCAGATATGTTGTGATTAGACACCATTGAGAAAGCACTCAACAGGCAAAATGTTTATTTCAGATGACCCCTTTTTATCAAATTCAAACGTGGCACATTTGACTTGTCAAGATCAGTGACATTTAGTTTTGAAAAAGAAAAATGTCTCAAAATTGTTTGAATCAAGCCAACTTCCATCTTTAGCTTGTTCTCTCTGTGATTAATCATCTGCACTGTATAGAGTTTTAGATCTACTTTGAAATCATCCAGCTTAATCTTATTCTATTCTTATTTCTATTTCTACTAACAGAATTATTTCTGTTCCTTTTTTTTCCTTCTAATTGCAATGTTGAAGGTCATTTCAATACCTGTTACAATGCAACCAAATGACTTTCCGTTCTCCTTTGAGAAGAATCAAACAGATCGAGCTTTTAAGTCTTTGACCTTGAACAATTTTTGTTACTCTTCTTCGACCCCTTTTAATTGTTCAAGCTCCTTTTGAAACTACGGACACAGGCATGTGTTTGAACTCTACACAGAGCAGCCTGGAGCTGCAGCCTGAAGCTGAGACAGCTTCTGGTCCTTCGGTCTGTTGGCAATAAATTCTCTGGAGAGAAGGAAAATTCTCACTCTTACATGAGCAACTGAGTGTGCTCAGCAGGGAAGCAGCCTCTACAGAGCGGAGTGAGGCCGGCAAAGTGGAAAGAGGAAGGCGGGCAGTTCAGCGGGAAGCACTCTGGCTCTGCCAGGGCCTCTCGCTTCTCTTCACGGCTGGTGCATTGCTCTCCGCGCTGCAGAAGGCATAGCCTAGCAACATAACATTTCCCTGGGTTTATATTTCTAGAGAGTCCACACGGCAACCTTGAGCTGCTGTCTTGCTTCTGTCCTCATTAAGTTATATCCTGAGAAAGTATGGAACCTGGAAAGGTTTATTCTCTTGGGTGCACTACAGACATACTACACCTGCTCTGATATCACACCACCCATGATTTTTAGCTGTACAGAATAGCACTGGTTATTGGGCTTCTTTATGTGCTTAAAAATGTTAAATGACACCTTCACTTGAAAAAGCCTTATTTGTAACACAGTGAACAAGACTGTCTCCTCAAAAAAACCCCAAATTCCTTTCACAATGTACTTGCTTGGTACTAAAATAATTGCTAAATCAAAAGATAATGGTATTTATGTTTTTAAAAGGTTTCTGTAGGGAAAATAAGGTTGTGTTATGATACCTCTAAATTGTGCACAGAGTAGACCTTCCACCTTTTTGAAAAAATAAAAAGCAGAAGATACTGAAAATACTGTACAGAGTTTCTCTTTGGACAGATTTTTCCAATAGCTCTGTAAATTCATCAGAAATGAAAAAGTCTTTTATGGTTGGAAAATATTCCACAAAAGCTTTTTTTCTGTCTTCCTTATGTTTCAAAAAATATAGTGTACTTCTTTCATCTTTTTTAGTAAGTGTTAAGAAACGCTTTTAAGAGTGTGTATATAGGTACATGCACACACAAACATTTATGCATGAAAAGCTGTGTGACTTGGTGGTTTCTAATTCCATTTTTTATGGGAATATTGCATGTGCTTTTATACAGCAGAGGAAGTTTATTAACAGACTACTGAGATCCAAAGTCATCTTGCTGTCAAGATTAATGGTTTAAATGCGGAAATTTAATTATCTAATAATATTTGAGCAATTTTCTCACCAAACTCATATGCTAAGCACACTTCCCAAAAGCTGTAAATGAGAAAGTTCATTGAGTTTAATTACTGTATAGCCTTTTTAAGTTTAAAGATTCTTTTGAGGAATTAAATATGTTAAAATGACCTGAGAAGAACTGGAAGACTTATATTTAAAACAATAGCTTGTAATTATTTGAAAAAAAATATTTGTGAAATTAAAGGATATTTTAGTAAATGGATAGAAAGAAAGAAATTAAAGCTCTTACTTTAAAGAAAGGTATTTAGAAATACATAGTATTCGTGTAACAGGACTACATAATTATGAAGATATTACACATACGGGCCTTCAAATGTGTTGAAAAGATGAAAGTAATTCATGTAAAATATGAGGAAGCCCTAAAGAGGTGTATTTTCCTTCTTCTATGAAGATATAGGGAACATTTTTTTTTCTTTTTAATTACAGTCAATAGCAAAGTTCATCATGTTGAGTCTTCCAAGGAAATACTACCAACAGCTAAGCAAGGAACTACAATGCAGCATTAAGGGGAAGCAAATGTAAGCATTATCCAAAATTTTAAGTCCAGTGGGACACAGATGTAAAGCATTTAAATCTTGCTTGGCATAATTATAGATGTTAGATATTGAAATGCCACAACATTCATAAATACTAGTAGCTGTTAAAACCAAACTGTTTAGACTAAGCACTTCTGGAGAAGAGTAATGACCTAATCTTCCAAGAATTGAAGTGAGGGGACTAGAAGGCATTGTAAGGTTGTCCTTCATATTCACTGAGCTGTCCGTCTCAATAAAACTATTTGAATGGCCTCTGATAAAATGCTGATCTACATATTTTTGGTTTCATAGGTTACTATTATTCATGTCTGCAATTTTATGAATTATTATGGTTTCACTATATACTGTATTTACAAGTCATTAAGTGAAATTCTTTGTTCATCTGTAAAATGCTTTTAGCTCTCTATGACATACTAAGATAAAAGTCACTAGTAAGTTTGGAAAGAAACCATTTTTGTCTTGCCATCTTCACAAAGGAGATATTTGAAAAGAGAAAATAATCATAGTTTATTTTTCTGCTCTTTCAAATTAATTTCTTCCAGAACTTTCTTAATGATGAAGGTCTGCACGATTAATAGTTGTGCTTATTTTCTTGGCTTTAATTTTGTATCATCTAACATTGACAAAAGTGCATGTCTTCAAAAATGATGTGAGTCGTATACTTAAATGGTTTTAAAAAAGGCTAAATAAGTGGCCTCTGCAACTATTTTCATACTCTGTATTATCCATTTCTAGCCCTTTTTAGGGCTTGCGTTACTTAATTCTCAAAAAAGGAACTTTGACATCATACTCAGTAGCATGTCAAATTTAAATTAAAAAGAATAATGAATATAATTAATAACATTAAAAAATAAGAATTATATACTTTTTATTAAAAGTAATACTTATAACCTACATAGTTAAATAGGCAAAGAGATGTTAGTGAACTTTATTGGATGGCTTTAGGTGTTCTTTCTTTGCAGAGTAATGTAAACGCTTTTTCATGAAAAGCTTATCATATCAGTTCTTTAAAGATCACCTAATAGATGATAAACTCATTGTTAATTTTTTTTTCTGTATTTGATCATCATAATTAGTGGTGAAAATTTACTACAGTTTATTATGATGTTTTAGCTGTTTCTGTCCTCAAAACTACCTGCTTGAAGATGCTTAAGATACAAAAAAAGATCCATTTTTTCATCTTGGGTTGTTCTTTGCCATTTGTCAAAAGCATTCAAGTGAAAAAGAAAAAAAAAAGATCATTTATGACAAAAATTGGGGGAAAAATCAGAGATGTTAATTACATAAATCTACAAATTATTAAGAGTGCTGTGGGACGTTGTACTGCAGCAGCACTGTCCTTATTTAGAACTAATTCTTCTGCAGGACTATGCATCCTCCAGAAAGAAAAATAGCTGGGTACTTTGAAAACAGTTAGCAAAGTAATAGTATTTAAACAGGGCAGCAATAGTGCCTTGTTTAAAGGTATACCTGCATCAGCATATGAGTTCTTCCTGAGATACTGAATGATAAAAGGAAGAAAATAAAACAGGTAGCAGTGATTTTGCAGGCCTGAAGGGAAATCTCAGCCTTTGGTGTTCTGACAATTCCTGTCCCCTAAAAATGAGAAAAGGTGCAAGACCTGAATTTAAATTAATATATGTCCTAGATAGTTTAACAATTAGAAATGTCAAGTAAAAAAGTTAGTCTGTAGACATGACTGTAATACAACGTAATCATATTTGTCATTATAGTCACAGCCTGCTGCTCTGAAAGAGAGATATGGGTAAGCAACTTACTTCTGTAGTCATGGATTGTGAAATTTGGTTTGTTGGAAGCCTCAGGTGACAGTCTGAAGGAAAACCTTTGCCCAGCTGGTGACAAATCTTTGTCTGCTGCAGTGACAGTCTGTATCACCTGAAACCAGATTAAGATTAATTCTGAAGTCAGTTCACTCTTCTAAAGCAGCAGTTTTGTAGAAGTGCAAAGTGAACATTAAACGGATCAATGAAGGTGAAATCCTGCTGGATTACTCTCATTCCCCTAATGTATTGGACAGTGGAGGCAAGAAGTCTGAATACTATAGCCTCCAAAGAACTCATGATGTCTCAGAAGATCTCGCTTTGACATATTTGAAGGAAATCAGAAAGATTTACACTATATTCATAGCAGAAGTATTCAATATTTTTCCTTAGTATCAAAATACTAGTGATTGTTTTCAGGTGAGTGATTACTTAAAGACAGTTCACTTTATCTGCTACTACTACTATCACTGTTATGACCAGAACATGTTGTAGTACTTCACAAAACTGCACCCTAATTTTACAGCTTGAAATGAAGTCGAGAGGCACGAAGGAACTTTTGCGTTCCAGAGTCCTATCTACTAGATTTCACGTAAGCACAGTGCAGTTAAAATAGTAGGATTGCCACTCTTCTTTTAAAAATGAAGGCATTTTTTATGTAACAAATTTCTAAATATTTATGATTTTTGACAGCTTAGTGCTTGTCTCAGCCTTCCCTTTAAAAGGTTCCCCCTTCTACTGTTAGTGCCGTGATAACAAACTGAAGGTATCTGATAAACTAGAAGTTAAATTGGGTTGTGTTGTAGCTAGTTGACACATATTAAAAAAAAAAAAAAAAAAAAAGATGAGATAGGAATACCATATGAGGTCATGGACAAATCTATAATAAAGGCAATAAAAAATCACATGGACTGATTACATATTACATACATATAAAGAGAAGTCACTGATTACACAGCAGGCTGAATATGTCCCTTCCATGGCTGGCAGTAACTCTCAAAGTTGAACAGCTGAAGTTACAAGCCTTGTCTTGGAAAGAGTATTAGTTGTTAATGTGTATGATGGTCGGCCTTGATGCTTTGCAGCACTGTGTTTAATTGCACAAATTTTGTGCAGAAGGAGCACATGGGAAGAGCTTCTGGGGCCAGCTCTATTAATACTGGCATCACTCATGGTATAAGGTGATATTCTGAATCTGAAATAGGTTTTGTGTGCTATGTATATCTTTGAAACTGCTTATAAAAACAGGCTTTCCAGAGGATTGTCTTCAGGGTTGTGGGTTCTTTTTCTCAGAACAGGGCACAGAAATGTGTGTAATCCACCCTACTCCATTTATTCACAGCAATTTTACCCTTACACTTAAGTGTCTTTAAGGAAGGGATTCTTTCTCCTGTCATAGCTATTAAATACACAGTAAAGAATGGCTCAGGCCCATATAATCAAGGATAATAAAAATAAATAGACCATAAAGGTCAACAAACAGAATTCTAAAAGGTATTTCCAACACAGACATTTTATTTGTAAAAGAATTTTAACCATGATGTCATTTTCAAACCCAGAAATTTCAATTGCTATAAATAATAAGGAAAGAAAAAGCAAAATAGCAAGCATTGCAAATTTGAAATACCTGTCCTGGCTTGGCATTTTCACATACAGATGTCTCATATGGAACTGAAATTTCAGGAGCAAACTCGTTGACATCCAGGACATTTATTATAACGTTGACTTTGCTGGTTAATAGTGGGTTACCTATAAATGATTTTTAGGAGAAAAGCATTAAGGAATGCTATTTATGTTTGTTGTCAACACCAGTGTCCATGAGCTGTCATAAACTGTTTTGATCCCTTCTTCTAAAAGCCCTTGACTTCTGTTCATTTCTGATTTGTACTAAGGAGAAATCAGAAGCATACTTATTTTGTACCAGACTTTGATCCATTACTCTTCATGAGATAAGGAATCAATCAACGTGATTATGTTTATCAGAGCATAAATTAAAGAATTTGAAGTTGTACCTGTAATTAAAGATGCAAACTTTTCTAAGATCACTTTGCATGGACTATGTGGAGAATGCTTCCAGTGATTAAAACTGAATTCTGTTTTCCACAATGGAATGCAGAAAATCAATATTTATTACTTAGCCACTGTTTACATCCTCAGGATATTAAGGACCTAAGTGGAGCATACACATTTAGAAGATGGAGAAAAGTAAGAGAGAAAGATATAAAGAAAAATCTTGCTGAAAGCCAGACAGAGTCAGTGGTAAATTTAACAGTGAAACATGTAGAGCTAGCACTCAACTTGTGGTTAAACCATTAGGCTATGTTGTAACAGATATTTCTTTAACTGCTTAAGTATTTGCAAGCAGCAAATACTTTCGTGCAAAAGAAATGCTAGAAACCGGTACACATTATGCTTCTTTCCATTGTCCTACCAATGCAGATAATCTTCATCAGTCACTAGATGCATTTTATAAACAAGTTTACCCCCAAATGAAATGTCTGACAGAAAGGAGACACAAATTCAATACAAAGCAGACAATATTCTCTTTACTTCATGCTGAGACCTCTTGCAAGATAGCAGATACATATAAAACAGTTTAGCTGGTGAGTCAAAAGGATAATTCTTTTATCCTTTTGCATTTCAGAAGAGTGGTGGCCAGTATACAGACGCAGTTAGCTATTCAAGAAATCTATGCTATGAATCAGGGTGGTGTAGGAGTGACAGCATGGGGTCATGGTTAAGTACAAGAAGAGTTTTCTTGTATCTTCAGGCATAAATGGACCCTTCAAATTATTTGCATTAGCTGCTTACTTCGTAGTTTGTATAAACCTTTGCATTTCTGTTGTTTATAACTAACACAGCAAGGGGCAAAGTCTCTTCATGGTGGCACTGTAGAAATTGTACATGATTTCTTTCTTGTTCTTAGGAACTACTAAATGCAGTGTTCTCAAGAGTTCTCTGTCAAAGCCAAAAGGTATTCCCCAATGATTTCCTAGTTAAGTAGGACCAGCTGCAAGTAGAAGTGTGCTTTACCTGTTTACAAGTAGTGGGTAAACAATCATCCTACAAACTCAGGTTGGAATAAAAAAAAAAAACCCAAACCCACAAAAAAACACTACCCAAATCACACAGTATTTGTAGTTCCTTCCTATGTGCATACCTAATTAATAGTGAACATATGTAATAATATCTCTTTGAATCCTCATTCACTTCCAATTCAGCATCATCCCTACTTGCAGAATGTCTCTGCGGAGGAAAGCACTGTGCGCTATGAATGAAGACAGAGGTTGGTCTAGCAGCTGGGAATTAGCCAGTGATTCTTTAGATGCCCAAAGAGCCAGAAGAAATCTAGATCGCTTGCTCACAGTTGAATTGGTTCCTTTGTATAATAGGACACAAAAAAGTACTAAGAGGTTATTTTAGTCAGTAGAGGGCAGGACTCTGACTGAATATATGCAGAGATCAGAAAAGC
Organism: Sagittarius serpentarius; assembly: GCA_034782735.1. NCBI lineage: Eukaryota > Metazoa > Chordata > Aves > Accipitriformes > Sagittariidae > Sagittarius > Sagittarius serpentarius. The sequence continues at coordinate 7,330,908 of JAVKLA010000028.1, forward strand.
CCCGAGTAAGTCAAGTTCATGCAGTTACTGGCAGAAACAACCTAACTTAAAACTTCCCTCCTAGCAGTACTCGCTGCAAAGAACTCAGCAACTCACATGGAGCAACTCAGGTTTTCCTTTAGTTTTTGTGTGTTTATTTTAAGATACAACGCTGAACAACAGGAGTTCAGGATACATTCTTCAAACACATCAGAGATTAATGCATTGCCATGAAAGTACAGGCATAGATGCTACTTTGTTTCTTTTTAGAAATATGTTAACAATGCCTTTCCAGTAAAAGAATGAATGTATTCAAAATTTACGCATCATGTACATGGGAGATAGCTGATTTTGATAATTTCTATTAAATATATCAGTTTCTATAAGAAGTCTTTTTAGGCTTTTTTTTTTTTTAAGTATCTTGCATAAATTATTTTTTCAGCTTTTTGGAACAGCGTACATATTATGGGACTGTATATTTTTAAAAAGAACAAACAGATTTGACGTTTTACCTTCCCTCAACATCAGGATAGGACAGCATGCTTTGGAAATATAAACAAATATAAGTATACTTCTTAAATTCGTTTCTCACTGATGGTCTATGATTTATTTTCTATGATTCTTTGAAAGATACATTAGAGGCCAAAATCTTTTCTTCCTAAGTATTTTAGCAAAGTAGTATTTTACCTTGCATAAATGGTCAGCAAAAATCAAATATGACAGTAAACAGAATTGCTACAGCATGAGATGGACCTACTTCTGGGTTTCACTTAAATAAAGTGGTTGATTTTCTCTCTGATTTGTGCTGATATCAGTTTAACTATTCATGTATATACAGGAAGACTGCAAGAAGATTGTGTACAGCTTTGAATACATATATACTTACAAAGACCTGTAATACTTGATGTGAATGAGGATGATGAATCGCATTTCAAATGCCACTTTGCAGACTTGACCTCCATTTTCTCTGTTTTTGTTTTGTTTGCGCTCTGTCTCAAAATCAAATCTTTTTGAGCCCTGTGAGCACAGTAGTGATGTGCACGCTGGTATCAGTGAGTGAGTCACTGAAAACATCTGCTTGTGCCTTTTAAACCAAGATTACACAGATGAGAAGACAAGTCGGTTAAATCATTAGCCTAGGAATTAAGAAACTGATTTCAGGTTTCAATTCTGCCTGTAAGATACAGACAAATTAATGAGCTTCTTCCTTCCTCAGTTTTCCTGTCTGTAAGACAGTGACAACGCTGCTTCCTTCTTTTGCTTGCGTACCATCATCTGTTAACATCTTCATGGTTCAAGGATATTACAGGTATAGAAAATACTTAAAATACTTTGGCTAATGAACTTGTGAAAAAACAAGATATTTGAGAAAATAGATACTGACCATTGAGGAGAACTGGTGATTCCTTAACCCCAGTTATGGTATGCAGGAGAAGATAAACTCCATCTTGAGATTTAAACTGAGGTTTCTTTAATATTTACAAAAGTTGGGCCTAGACTTAGAGGAGCTGGGAAGATGATTTGGACAGGAAGGATTATGTTTACTTTATATTTATTTTCAGCCTTAACTAGTGCCTTGATGACGGGAAAGCAGAAATAAGATCTTATGCATCTTATCTATTTCCTCTTTTCTAAGATGCAAAAACCATTTCCATACTAGGTAATTAAGCAGCACACTGGGGAACTTTTTGAGCACTGGACTGTGGTTTTTTATATCATTATGTTCTTACAGCAGCCCTTGGCACAGTTTTAGCCTGGGGCAACTAGTGATGTTGTGGACAATTCACATGCATGTGCTGGGAGTTAGTATGGGCACAGGACCATTCTCAAAGAATCGATTTACATGTGGGCACCCTGTTTGGAAGGTAAGAGTGTTTAATGGCATAGAAATAGGCTACTCAGTGCCAGCTGGCCTTTGTGCTTGAAACGAAGGCAAGCCATGTATAATTTGTTAGTTTGGACAGAGTCTGTGGGATTAAAAATGTTCAGAAACAGCAACCATGGAGGCTACTAGGGTGTTGATTTACTCTAAGACAGAAAAAAAATATAGTCAGGGAACAAAAAGAAGTATGGAGAAATTGGGAAGTGAAATGGGGGTAAAAAAAAGTGAGTCTGAAACATCCTTTCCCTCTTCATGCACTTTGTTCTATATAAAGGTGATTTTTTATTTCTACAGATGGGTAAGGGACCTTCTGCATTCAGCTGCCTTCACGTGTGTATCATCACCCACATCTCAGCAGAACAATCATCCACCTCCCACTTAAAAAGATCTCTACTTTGGAACAGGCTTCTTTAACAAGAGCGAGAATAAAGTTATGGTGTCTTGTGTTAAGTATGACAGTAAGGCTACCCACCAGTCCGTGCTGGGTACACCTCTGAGATGTTCTCGAGAGTCAGGTGTGCTGCTATTTGGAGACAGATTCCCAGACAGTGTTTAGATCAGATGTTTGGAATTTTTTCAGGGTTAGAAATAAAGATCACAGGATAATGATACATGGTCAGAGTTGGTCATTGCATAACTCGAGTAGAATAACTTCCGTTATCCCAGTTCCCTATGTGGAACCAGCAGCTACTGTCTGTATGTAAGATACACTGTGTTATTGCTGAGTAAGCAGGACTTCCCTGGCTGTGAGTGTACAAGTTGACACAAGCAAGCCTAGGACAAGCAGATTTCATAAGTATAACCGTTTGCTAAGGGTCCAAGTTCTGTCTGTTCAAGCTGCTAACCTGCACCACGTCTGCTGTAGGCAGGGATGAAGGGGTAGGACCTGGAGTTTAGGGAAGAAAAATCTCAGTGTATATATATATATATCTTTATATGTCAAATAAGTGCAGAATGAGGACACTGGATGTGAAACCATTTACAGATTCCCAAGCAACTGAGCTTTTGACTAAGACTTTTTTTTTCCCATCCACAATAGGCAATGTCATCAAAGATTACTTTAATAAACACAAGGTAATTCTCTTCTGCCTCATTTTTGAAATGTATTCCTTTAGTAATTATAACTTCTGGTGCTTTAGTGCTAATAATAGTCAGATGTATCAGCTTGTAAGAAAAGTCTAAATGGTACATCCATATCTACATTTACATTTATCAATTACTTGCTGCTATATTTATCTATCTAAACTGCGTGCCATTTATGCCATTGTTTGATAAGTAATTCGATTGCTCAAAAGTCATAATATTACTTCAAGACTTTAGAGGCTGTGAGAAAATATGTAACACAAGCATCTGTGATTCATACAGGGTTTCATGTTGAAGCTACAGAAGAACAAGGGGGAACAATCACTTAGAAGGCCCCAGGGCTAAGACACAGGCAGGGAGTCCATGCAAGCCTGCCCATGGCATCATTTTCCACATACAGGGGAATGAGGCAAGGCTGCTTTAATTTATTTTTCTCTCTGACTTGATGGCGATAAAGCTGGTGGGCTTTGTTTATTGGCCTGTTCAAGAAAAGACAATTTGCAGAATGACCATTAGGATGTGTCTAAAAGGTGGGGTTTTTCGTTGTTATTCTCTCACACTGATAAAGCAAAATACATATTTTAGCTATAAAGTTTTTTAAGTAACAGAATTTAATATGACTATTACTAGTTTGGAGTCTGTTTATTTTAAAGAGATAAGGTCTTGGAGAACTGAAAAAACAGTATCGTCTGTTCCTGAGGCAAGTTTATGCAACTAATTGCAATACTGGGCCACTTTCCTTAGGTAATCATGTATACGTCAAGGCACTGTTCAGTGCGCTTTTTCCTCTTACTAGAGATGGCAGTTTCAGTGTTTCTATGTCAGCACTGAACAAGAGGCAATTTTTTTTAATAGCAGTAATTCTTCAAATATAGTATCCCCCCCCCCCCCCCCTTTTCCTTCAGATGTTTTCTTCTCTTCTCTTCTCTCTAACCTTTTCTGGCTGTGTGCAGTGTGTGATCCCTCAAACCCCAGCCTTTATTTCTGTGCTAGCCCTTAGTCAGACAATGGCACACAAAGTTTAGTAGCTAGTATACCTCAAATCCTCCAAAATATTGCCAATTACTGGTGTAGTACAGATATGGCAATTGTTTTTAATGCTATGGATAATGGTGAATGTATAATATTTTGAGGTACGCTGAAATGAATCACAAATATGTCGTAGGTGTAGATTCTTAACTAGACAGGTTAAAATTGGGAATTTCATAATATAGCCTACCTGCTACAGCTCTACATAAACATGATTTTACTATGTATGTGCCAGGAAGGTGCACAGACAAGTAAACTTGGAGGTTTTAGCCAGCTTTAATTACTCTTGGGAATAATAAACAGATCCACATCAAGTTTACTAAAACTGTTGCCTTACTGCAAAAAAAATTTACAAATCTCAGATGTACTTTGTCCACCAATAAATCTAAATAGTTAAGCTTTACTGAAACATAGACCATTACGAGACCTCCCCTCTGCATCTACCTGCCTTTCAGTTTCTCTGGAAACAGCTTACAGTTCTGGTGGACTTTCTGTGAATATACACATGCACATGTATCTCCACGTACTCAATCATTTGTGATATTTTAGTTTCCTCTGTTAGTGTATTCCTTTTCCAAGACACAGATAAAACGCAAGTGTTCATTTGACTGGTGTCCTCATTATATTTTCAGGTTCCAGGGAGTAAGCCCATAGTTCTTTCTGGGATAACTGCAACTAAGAATTTATTTTTTTTTATTTTCAAATAATGCATACCTTCTCTGCTTCCAAAATCTCTCTTCCTGTTAGTAGCCTGTATTACTTTTTGGAGACTCAGTGCCAAGCAATACATTGAGGAAAATATGTTCTTTGCTTTAGAAACTTGCATTTCTGGACACATGAACAATACAGAATGAATAAGAAACACAGCAGGGGTCCTCTTCTACAGCCTGTTGATGTCAACAGAAAGATTTCTGTGGCCTTTACACAACTGCTAAGTGACCAAAAGACTTGTATTCAAAGGGTGGTATATGCCTACGAGAGTTTCAGTTTGACAGGATCATGAAGGAGGAATGCTACACAGGACGGCAATGAAGAAAGCTGCAGCTACATAATATAGTGGAAGAAGAGAGTTATTATTAAAGCTATGTAGGAAAGGACACAAAGGCAAGAAATGAAAAAAAAGCCCCACCACAAATCACAGAGGAAAAGAAAACAAGTGGTTAGGCATGAACTCTTGGGCAGAGAGAAAACACAAGAGCAGAGATGCAGCACACAGATTCATTCATTTAGGGCCTTAGAGCTTGACTCAGTGTATTTTTGCCTGAGAACTGAATGAGTCTTTACATTTTTCTGCCTTCAGAAAGCAGATTGAGAGACCTGTTATTTGACTAACCTAATTTCATATGGAGTGAATTACAAAATCACAAATAAGAACTGGAAGGCCTCCACACAGATCCTCATGCCCTTCATGCTGACAAAATGTTTTTCAGCTTCTGAGGGAACTGTGCCTACATGAGGGCTACTGGAACAACCTTACTATACAGGGCTGTTTGAACATCACACTTAGCCTCACAGTGAGTCTGGCAAAATGATATGTATTGAGCCTTCTTAAATAATCTCTTGGCAATACGTGCGCTCTTCACAGTATATTTATGCCTGAGCACTACATTCTGGAAAAAAAATACCACATTAGCATATTAATTCAGTTTGTGTCATACTTACTAACTTTACTTGCAATTATAGAGAAATTGTACTGTGCTGTGCTTTCTCTGTCCAGTATTTCATTAGTAGCAATGGTTCCTTCAGTAGCATCTATTGTAAAGTAGCTGTCCACATCATTCTTCCAGTCGATGAAGTATCTGTATGTGAAAAATATTAAACAAAGTAGATGCAAATCTCAAAGATTACTCATTTATCATAACAGCAGTCTAGCTAGCTCAAGTTTTGTTATTTTTCTCTTCCCTGCTATTACCATCCTTGCAGGAAGAAGACAATAAAGAATGATTTGTTTATTTCTTTTTTGCAGAGTTGGAATGCTCAAGGGAAAATGGGATATAATAAAAGATTTAGTACTTCTGGTGTTCAGATTATTTGAAAACTTTGAGCTCCCAAGAAGTTGATGCACAGCTTCTGTGACCCTGATCACTTATACCAGTCACTTTGGAAAGCACTAGATAGGCTTAGAGGGAAAAAGAGAAAAGTTATGTGAAATACTGCTTAAGGTATGAATAGCGATGAAGAGTGGATCAGATCTGGTCTCTTTACATCCGTTTGTAGCTGCAATAGGCTGTAAGTAGCCTCACTGGGCTTGCAAAGAGCTGTCCTAGTGGACATATACAGGCTGTTGGCACAGCCTACCCAAAGGTCCCTCACCTAAGGGATGTTGGCAGAGTCACAGTACAGGAGATGGAGAAGAGCGTGCTTATTCCCCCATGTATATAGCAGTAATAAAAGGCTCTTTGCCTTCGGGAAGAACAGGCAACTTCCACTTTCAATGGAGCTGTGAGGAACAGGGCAATACCATATTTCAATAAGGACATGGACCTGCTTGAGCGTGTCCAAAGGAGGGCTACAAAGATGATCAGAGGGCTGGAACGTCTCTCCTATGAGGACAGACGGAAAGAGTTGGGGTTGTTCAGCCTGGAGAAGAGAAGGCTCCGGGGAGACCTTATTGCGGCCTTCCAATACCTAAAGGGGGCCTACAAGAAAGATGGGGAAAAGCTTTTTAGCAGGACCTGCAGCGACAGGACTAGGGGAAATGGCTTTAAACTAAAAGAGGTCAGATTTAGACTAGATATAAAGAAGAAATTTTTTACAATGAGGGCGGTGAAACACTGGCACAGGTTGCCCAGAGAGGTGGTAGAAGTCCCATCCCTGGGAACATTCCAGGCCAGGCTGGATGGGGCTCTGAGCAACCTGATCTCATTGAAGGTGTCCCTGCTCACCGCAGGGGTTGGACTAGATGGCCTTTGATGGTCCCTTCCAACCCAAGCCATTCTATGACTCTATGATTCTATGATTGTTTTTTTTATTCTCCTGAGCCTTTGTTTGTCAAGAAGTATGAACATAGAACAGATTCAAAACTCAAAATGTGTATTTATTTATTTTTCCCTAGCAAGGACTTAATAGAAAGCAGAGATGCACTTGTAAACATAGCTGCTTAAAAGCAATCAGATAATTATTCCAAACCCATTTCCCTTAAATGCTAATTAATTTGAAAGTCTGTTTTCACATTTGATGCTATTGTTTCTAGTCATAACAGAGTAATAATTTTTCTGATGCAGTACTGCCAGCTACTAATTGCCTTTTCGTTGGTAGTCTCTTCATACCTTGACACTGTTTCTCAAAAACTAGGCAGGATGAAAAATTGAGAAAGCTATTTGTGAGCAGTAGGCAATAAGAACAAAATGGCACTCAACAAAAGTACATTTAGAAAATTGTAAAGGCCAGAGGACTGTTCCTACGACACCTCATTGCATGTAAACCAGCAATGATAAGAATAAAAGCTAGTATTTCCTTCTCTGATTAGTGTGATTTATGGAAAGAAATAGAGGTAATGTAATGATAAACACTGTGCTTACTGCTGTAGAAGGAAGCAACGGTAGAAAGGGGTATATGGCATATTCCCAAAGAAAATGTCTCAGATTGGGACTCAAGAATGCTAATACCTCAGGAAGACTTGAATAGTAAAAAAAAAAAAATCACAAATAAGGTACCACGCTTCTTTGGAGACATTTTGTTTAATCAAAATCACAAGAAAATCCTATCTGTAGATTAAATAATCGGTTATTTTATCAATTGACAAGCATCATTACTAGTTCACTGCTTTGTTTGAAAAGCCTCAGAAATTATTTGCTAAAGGCAGCATGTATCCTTTGACACAGCTGAGCAGGCACATTTTCTTGAACATGATAATATTGTCTACCCACATTTGTAATTTCAGTTTCATTGTTCAAAATCTGGTTGACATAAAAATGATGAAAAATTTATAAGCCATTTATTAGAAATATCATTACACTGAAATACTCTTTCAGGAACAGTAAAATTACTCTTTCAGGTTTGCATGTCTAATAGATTATAATTTCTTCCAAAATTAAATATGTAGCCACACACAAATAAATGGGATCAAAGCACGAGAAAGTAACTTTGCTTATCTTTCCCCTTCTGAGGATTAGCTTTGTCTAAGTACCCTACACACCACGGTATGAAACAGTGAAGAAAGTACAGGACCTAACTCAAAGCACAGCGTAGGTGATAGCCTCCTTCACCAGCAGGCTTTGAAACTACAGAAAACATATTCAGTTTGAACACTGTTGTGTGTGAAGTTGAGTTCAAGCATGAATATTTGTAGGATCAGAAACTGATAGTCTATCTGCAAGCATTCACGCAGGTGATTAACTTCATGCGCAAGCCCAGTATGCCTGCTCCTAAACAGAAGGATCAGCAGGATCGAAGTCCACAATAAGCACTGCAAGACTAGCACTACTCCTGCCGATACTAATGGCAGAATTCCTCTTGGCTTGTGTGGAAGTGGGATCTGTGGGAATTGAACAGTTTGATAAAAACAAAGCTGTAGCACTTCTTCCAAATTCATTGTCTTCGCCTCTCTCAACACTGTGGAAACTATTATGCCAGCATTGTTAGTATTTTTATTTTTTTTTAACTTTGGCATTATCTTTGAAGACATCCCTTCCTTCTCTCTCCATGTGCTGCATATATGGTAAAATCAGGGGCTGAACAGCCAGTCATTTCAGCTCCTCTCATCCTAAGAAGGTATATATTCAATTAGACTACAGAGGGAAGAGAAGTAGGAGGAAGTATTGGAGATGTGTTGCCTAAAATGTAGATATTTACAGGAAAAACTGCAAACAAGAAGCCATTCTTCCTCCTTTCATTGGCTGTCCATGCACAGTACCCTAGAAAATGTATCTGGCAGAAGATCCTCTTACAGACAGCTCTTCTGGACATAGTATTGCTCCCAAATACTTCCATAAGTCTGTAAGGCTTAGTAAAAGAGTGAATGGGACCCCACCTGGCCGCTTTTCAAAGGGGAATTCTGGGGATATCCCAAAGGGAGGTCGCTTTTGAGGCAGGCCCTAAAAGAAATGTACTTTCCTTTACAGCCCCAAAGCACTCTTTCACACAGTCTGATGCTCACTGTGAGATTCTCTGTAAGCAGCACAGCAACAGTTAGTCTCTTTTTAAGGCCAACAGTATTGCCTGAGTTCTGCCTTTTACCTGGAAAAAATGCTTTCAAGAACAGAAGAAATGGGAAAAGGGTCTTCAACCAGAAAAATCAGCAACTTTTCAGAGATAAACCCAGGTATCTGGGACATAAAGCCTGACACTTCATGTTAAATTGTGACACAAAGAGGAACACTGTTGAAATACTGGTATCAGGACAGCTGTCCAGATCTTCTAGTCATGGTCTAGCAGTTTGAAGCAACTGAGGTTGGTTTGTCTGACTGCTCAGAGTGCCTGTAAGACAGATCATGGATAACTGCACTAATCTGAAGAGGCAGCTCCCTCCTTGAAAAGTTAGGGAGAACTTACTTGTTGACACAGGACACAGCAGTAGTATTTTTCAACCTGAACAGGCCTGCCTGGCAGCTCTGAGTACCAGAACATTGATACATAGTTTATATTCACTGACAGGGAAGAAATTTTGAACTGTATGTCTCCCTGAGTATTCTTCCCAGCAGAAGACCATTCCAGATTATGTTACTGAAGGCAGGGGTGTGTGGGGTAAGTGTGGAAGGATATACCTTTGCTAATGTTGTCTGAGTCTTCTCAAGAATAGCTATATTTGTACATCAAGTAGGATAGAAGAGGCAGAATGGAAATATTTTGATTATAAAATGATGAGTCAAGTCTGTAGGACTCTCAACCAGAGTATTCAGAAAGACACACACTGCTCTCTTAGGAGCCCCAAGAACAATTTGCAGTCATCTTGGCTAAATGATGAGGCTCTGCATAGCCTATCGGGCCTCACAGAGCACTCCCCGAAAGAGGGCTCGTCTTCCGAAGAGCAGAGGACAACGGGGGAAGACTGTGTCAACTCTAGCTGCAGCACAGAAGACAGCAGAATGCTTGATGGAGCGCTGTTGAATACATGAGTGACAGCAGATCACCCTTGTGAGGATAACAGGACTCTGAGCCGTCAAGCAGACAACTGTAGTTGCTTCAGACTGTTATGCCATGAATAAAAGAACCGGACAGCTGTCCTGCTGCTGCTATGGAAACATGCGTGACAAGATACTTAGGAGGGATGGGATGTGGCAGGGTGCTAAGGAGGCTGTGAAGCTCAGGACTTGGGGTGTGTTTTTTGGTCTTAAAAATGTGGACGGGAAGACTTCCTCTGCCTACCATGGATGGCCTTGGGAACAGTGGGGGTCCACCCTCACCAAAACTTTAAAAACCTTGCCAAAGTCTTTCTTTGTTCTGTCTTGATAGTGACAGCAGTGGTGACACAATGCAACAGAGGAATCATATAACAGCGTGTAACAACTTACGACATATTACCATCTTTTTTTTTTTTTAGTTGATGCTTAAACACAACCTATGCAGGGTATGCATTTCTGTGCCCGTGCATTGGTCCTTAGTGGGGATTTCACCAGCTGTTCCCAAACTTGCAGAGGAAGGCATATTGCAGCTTGGACTTCGCTCAAAAAGGGGAACTTAGGAGAAATTTACAAGGTCCTTTACAAGGTAATAACCATTTTTTCTCTTTTCCAAAATTCAGCTGAGTATTCCAGTCTTGCTAGTATTACCTTGATAATGAATAACCTATACTGTTACACTTTCATACTCAAATCTCCATTGCACTCCACTTACACACACACATACATATAAAATTTTCTGTTGATATTTCCACCAGCTAAAAAATATTACAGCCACCACTGGTGCTCAGTATCATTCCCTCTTCTCAGCTCTCTTTTGACAGGGTTTTACTGCCTCCAAAGAGCAACAGTCACAAAGTACCGGCCTAAGTATTTTGTTCTATGCTTTTCAAGAACACAGGGACACCTTCTTAGGAAGTGGTTGTTGTTGCCGGGATTGCTCTAGTGACGGAAGCACTCTCAGGTCTTCTTTTGAAGAGGATGCCATAAATGTAAAGTAAGTAAAACTAACAGAGAAACAAGAGGTACTAGAAAAAATTTGCCAGTTGCACAATGTTGGCATGGTGAAAGCTGGGTCATATCAAAGTCTAAGTGCTCTCTTGTGCATTCCTAGCCCAGATGCACCCCAGTGTATTTATCTTTGCTTTTACTCTCATTGAGCTGACAGCTACATCCATCCATACTGAAAAGCAGCATCCAGGTCTCAGAGAAGCCACTTTGACATCATTTTAGACTCAAGGTCTCAGAGACTAATTAAAGGAGCAGAGTTGCAATACCTTGCCCATATACACCCATACCTGCTAAAAAGTAAGAGCACAAGCAGGAACAGTCTTGCATAGCTCTGCCATATCACCACCTGTGAGACACATGAAAGGACTTGGGAATCTGGAGAAAAAATATTTGGTTCTAGAAAGTTTTCTTTCTGATACTGGACCTGAAAGATGAATAGATGGAGCATTTGGTAATGGCTAAACTCTGACCCATCTGAAATGGAATATGCAGTTCTTAATACTTGTTCATGATATTACAGCCATGCAATTCAAGTGAGGAAATGAGCAAGGTAAGGCATAGTGTGTATTTTAGAGGAAGAGAAGATTGCTTTAAAGATAGACTGGGAGGATTAAGGCCAAATGCCACAGAAGTAAAACCTTAAAGAGTGCTAAAACACAGACGATAGGTATGGTGCAGTGATAGCAAGCATGAGGAGAAGAGCTCTGACCTGCCCAAGCTGCTGAAAGGAACAGTGAAGAAAAGATAGTCTACACCCTTTGTCGCTGTTTGTATAGTAAGCAGGGAAGGGGAGCACGGATCATGCCCCTAGAGATACTATTAAGCTACAGGCACTCAGACCAAACTTGCTCCTGCTGCGACAGCATACATACAGAACATCATCTGAAGGAGTAAAGCATACTATTCAACTGGAATTGGCATGAAAATGGAAAGGAATCATCCAATTCAGTGAGCAGTAACGCATTTAACATTTAATTACTGGCTTTCCCTTTTGTTTTATTGTTCCACAAATAGGGAACAGTAATTGCAACAAGCCTCCTAAAGAAGAAAAGAGAAAAAAAAACCCAACAAAAAGTGAGGGGGGACATTCCTTCAATTTTTATGGTTGATATAATTGTCCTACATCATCTGTCCTAAATCAGCATAAATATTCTTGTCTGTATTTCGATTTCTGTGGTGAAATTGTACCTTAGGCACTTAAGCAGACCCAGATGGTGAATCTAAGAAAACCCAAACCACAAATTTTCTGTGTACACGCTGAATGATTTGGCTGCCAACCCCACTTTAGAAAGCATCTTATTACTCCAGCCACAGCCTGTCAAACCCAAGCACTGGAATGAAGCATTTTAGATGTAAGATAATTCCTGACGCAATGGGACCAAAAGAAGTATCATTTCTAAGAGAAACTATGCTTTCAACGATGCTTTTCCAACCCACTATTTTTCCCAACTTCAAGTATGTACTTCACGCCTTTCCCTGTAACTGAACCGTATTGGAAAGAGGAAAGATCCTTCCGTTCACTTTCTGTAGTTTCTTGACTGGCTGGGCTCTTTGTAAGTTCCCAGAAGGTGCTCTTCTCTTGGCTCACCAGTCCCTTCTGGTCTCCCCCAGGCACTGCATCCTTGCCCAGGCACTCTGGAAAGCCCCCGTTGCTGGTCAGTGGTGGGAGGAGGAGGTGCCCGCAGCTCTCAGGTGGGCTGAGGCACCTCCGAGAGTGCTTGGGTCACCCCGCAGACACCTGAGGAGCTGGCTGTGATGCAGGTCTCGGTTTCAGCCACTCAGTCAACTGAGGGACAGGCGACTTTCTCAGCCCAGGCTGAATGGTTGGTGTATTTTGGTGCTTGAAACTGGGTTAGCATTACCCACTTGAGAGGTTTCAGATTGACTTCTTTGAGAGAACTGCTACTGAAAGTAGTTCTGTTGATAAGGAGCAAATGGGCAATACGTATAAAATGTTAATATATGCAAATTAGCTACTCTGGACTATGAATCTTAAATGATTAAGGGAATGAAAGAATTTACAGAAACACAGACTTTTTCTACTTTGAGGGGGAAAGATCACGGGGAGAAATGGGAACAACAACTGTAAGGCAAAGTTAACATCGATCTTCAAAGCGGGAGAAAGGATAACTGTCCTGGTAATTTGTCTCCTGTAACGCAAGGCTACATTTTGTATCATGTGAAATATCCGATCTGTAGACCAAGATCCTCAGAGATAGCTAAGTGACTGACTTCAAAAGATATGGACTTAAGTGACTCCTCATTTTCTTACTGAATTGCCTCACTGCAAGGAGTATCCTCAAGTTAAAAAAGGCAGTGGCAATACGAGCTCAGCACCACTGGAAATAAGGCATTTGAAGGTTAATGGCTTCTGGTCATTGTGCCTTCGTGCAGAATAAACATTTCCTCAAAAATTCCTGTTGATTTTTTCAGTTTGAGAGACAAATAACCTGGTTGATAGGGGTGCTTTATAAAAATATCTCAACTTGTCTCAACTCACACTCTGCTGAAGTAAAGCACATTCGTTACTCTGGTACTTCGTGAGACAGAAAACCGGTTTGGGGGAGAAAAATGTTGCAAAGAAAGGTGAGGGATGAAATAACAATTTTCTGTAATGTGATACATCACTATTTGCGTACATGACCTTAAATTGTTGAAACTATGTTCACTTGAAGTTTTATTTAAATATTGAACTGTGGATAAATGAAATTCGGAGCTCATGACAACTTGGGACAGTTAAATACCACCCATCATATCAGAAATAATAGGTGGGAACCTAAAAAATCAGAAACATAAATGAAAGATAATAAGTTTCAGTGGGGAATCGTGATCAGTTAGGATTTTTTATAATTCCAGTACACATATAATTAAAGAGATGAAAGAAATATTAAAGCAGGAGTGGCAAAAAGGGTGAGGGACTGGAGGAATACAAACGAGGCTTTAGGTGTGATTTGACTACCTGAAAGTTCAAAGGAATTTTCATGAGTAGAATAATCATGTGCTGTGGCTGGAAATTAATAGAGCGCTGTATATAACTAGGTGTCAAGAAAATGACACCTCTACAACAGAATTTTGTCCTGGGCATAGTGTCACTAGATAGATACCAACAAATTGGAGGCAGTTTACAGAAGAGCAAGGAAAACTGTCTTGGGTCTAGGCGTTCTGGGTTATACGGAAAGATTAAAAGAACTGAAATATGTTTAGCTTGGATAAGAGATGAAAAAAGGGAGACATGATAATGGTCTACAGACAGCTGAAGGGCTTAAACACTGAGAAAGGAAAAGTATTATTTTGTTCAGCACAGAGAAGCGGAGGGGCAAAATTAAGAAAGGGAAAATTTATGTTATGCAGCAAAATCTTTCTGGCAGTGATGTATATTATGCCGCACACAAGAGTAATAATACAAGTTCTGTCACTTGGTACTGCAAAGCTAAGCTGGGTAAAGTAATGGAGACTGTGCAATAAGGGAAATTTCTAGAACAATGGACTGAAAAATCCTGGTAGTCCCTGTAATGGTAAACTCGGATACATAACAGGAAACAGTATCATCATGCTAATCATACTCAGTTACCAATCTGCTCTAAGGTGCAGTTCCAAATATTTTAAAATGTAACCATAAAAGTTTTTTTTTAAGATTGCAGTTTTTAAAAAGTAGAGAAACAGAAAAATCACTCCTACAATGAGAAACAAGAAATTCAGACTTCAAGTCAAGCCTGAATAGAGATTAAAATGCTAGAGAACATAATGTGCTGAAGCATGCAAACAACTTTGTCCTCCAAAATCCCATCCTACCACTGAAATTTCCTTCCTGCAGTTCTTAAGACGATCCATTCACTGAGTTATCGTTGTGTAAAACTCAAAAAAATTGTATCACCATATGCACATAGGTACAGATTTGAAACACTAAGTCAGTTCTTTATTGCTCTTCTCAAATGTAAGTGCTGAACTCTTCTGCTGAATACTGGAAGTATCCTCCATTCCAGTTAAGTCTGAGGAGTGATTGCCATAATTTTGCTAAAGGTGCAATCAAGAATTTTATAAACGAGTCCCCTGTAGACCATGCATGTTTAGAGAAGCCATTAAGTCCAAACAAGTATAATTAGATGTAACAAAACATTTTATTTTCCTGTGCTAAATGATAGTCCTCTGAGTTATCTGCTTTTAAGGCTAAATAGGATAGTTAGACTTCCAAAGTCTTCCTCAGGGCTGCAGCACTTGAATCAGTATTAAGTTACTTTATTTTCTTTTTCATACCTTCCTTTGATTTAAAGATTACACTTGATTCTGAGTCTTGTGGTTCTCTATTAACTTAAAAATGCTGTCTCACGAGGTTTTACAAGAGCAGCAATGGTAAATACCTTTTTTTTCTCCTCTGTGCAACACAGTGATGTGAAATGAGGTGTAATGCTCTACTTGCCTAACCATAGCAGACAATAGTCTTTGCATATCATTCATGTTGTCCTGTGTTAATACAACCACAGGGTTCCTTCTCATATTAAGTGCCCTTTACACTGTACAACCCAGCAACTGTTGTGCTGTATGCATACAAAGTATTATATATATAAAATATTAGATATATTTAATAAAAGAAAACACTTTTTCTTGAATAAAACTATGTTAATATAAAAAATATTTTAAAAAATAAATTTCTTTTAATATAATGTAAAGAAACAGGACCTCTCTTGGTCAGATCTCCTAGTTATAATAAGCTGGGTTTAATACTGTGATATTCTGCTTGGAGGAAGTAAATCCAGTCAAACTTATCTACTGTCACATAGAAACATAATCTGATATAGTCATAGTAAGAGTTATTAGAAAAATCTAATGCTAATAACAGCAAAATAACGTTTGAAGTTTTGCTGTAAAATTTTCCTGTCATTAACCAACAAATGTAAAGGACGTGGTAATGTTCCGAAGTGGCAGATGCTGTTCTTCTAGGTTGCCTTTTTTTTGTTTATATGTTTAAATAATTTATTAAGCCATCTCCCTTAATGGGAGTAGAAGCTTTCTGTACCTTTGCTGAGTATCTTCACAACACTGCTGAGGTGTTAGAGGTCAAACCAAAGGAAATTCTGACTGGTCTGCTGTCAGATCTTATCCTTTGGGTAATCCCATGGATACCAGCTGGATCCCAGAAGAACCCTACCCATGCAGATACCTAATAAACTCTACTTTTTTTTTTTTTCAGGGGGATACTAGGAATCAAGAAAAAAAACCCCAACAACCAACCAACCTCAACAAACAAAAAACAAACTCTAGCTGAAATGTGAAAAGGAACCAGCACTGCCATTCACTACTACTTAACTATTGCCGTTAAATCTTAACATAACATCTCTCCTAAGTGCCCAGTCAGACACAGTCACTGGAGGGCTTCTGCTGCTGTTCCAGGTTAAGTGGTTGTCTCCTACCCCTCACCTCCCTCCCTGCTTCCCAACGGTATTAGTCCTACAGTTCTCCCAAATGCAATTTCCTTTTAAAATGGCATAGGCCAGTTTGTAAAGAAGTAGTTTGGTTTCATCTGGTTTCTAACCCAACCTGTTTCACAAATCGGGTTAATGGGCAGTTGCGCTTGCAGAACCAATGCCGATAACCCTCTCATGGGTGATGCTTTGAAATGAGCATCTCAAGGTTGCATATTCAGATGCAACTAAAAAAAGAGCAGCCAATGTAGTTGGTCTATCTTACTCTATGTGCCTTTACTGGCATATAGTAACACAAAAACAACAAGGTGATTGTAGTTAGAAAGGGCTTAGTGGCATTGAGAAAGGTGTCAGTGGCATTGCTTTCTTCACAGGTAGCAAAAACTAAAGATGTCTGTGTGGGCGATGCTATATAAGTGGCAGAATTGTTACGTCACATTTGCCACACCTAAAAATAAATACACCCCTCAATTTACTGATCTGTTAAAATATTTCTGACAGTTTTACCATGACTTTTCTTTCATCATGCCACTCAAAATGCCATATTTCTTTATGATTTTGTAGAGACTTTTGAAGGTACTCAGCACTGATGTAAAGCTGTTGTAATAGACCAAGCTGACTGTTTTTGAAGAGCTCACTGAAGTAATGTATCTAGTCTTTTAGTGGAAGGATAACTTTGTATTTGTTAAAATATTTTGGCTTAAAAAGCAGAGACTTTTTTTATTATTTTGATAGAAACCCAAATAAGTTGTTGTACTCCTCTGTCCCCTTTTCCAAAGGAGTTTAGCAGTATAATTTCTCGGACTAATATCCTGTGAGCTGTACTCCAGCCTTCCCAGAATGAATCTTACCTATACTGCACATCAGGTAGTGATGCTTTAGAGAAGGACAGATGGAATTGCTGCACTTTGGGAGAAGGAGCAAACACTTCTTGTAAGAATGCCCCGTGCCTATCAGCTTTGTGCCTTTCATATAACACACGATCTTCCACATGAAAAAATACAGTTTGAGTCTTCTGCATACTACATGACTGGGTTCACAGTCCTTCATACATGGCTGCATACTTCTGTGTTTTTAATCAGGAGGGTGAAGGGTTAGTGATTTTAAGTCAGTAGCTTACCTGATCTGGAATGAGTAGCATCAGTGCAAACAAATAATACTTTGCTCCTTTGGAGAGAATCGACCATTATGCAGAATTAATTGACAGGGAAGCAGTGGCTGCAGACAGCCGGACTCTAACGATGAGTCAGAGTCAAGCAAGGGAAGCTGTTAAACTTTTCAGAAGCCTTACAAATCTTACACACAAATTTTAGTAAAACATGCTAGGCAATATAGGGAATAAAATGTGCTGCAGTTCAGTTATCAGCCCTTCCAAACTGCCAGTTCTGCCTGTCTACAAATTCCTGTGCTTCCTCCCCCCTCTCCTTTGAAAGGTTTTGTTCATTTGCTTATCAAACCCTTCAGTCAGCTCCATTGTCTGCTCTGCATTTCTCATTACCAACTGAGTATCTTATCAAAAGCCGTTGTCATTTGAAAAATACATTGGTTTTATTCAGTTTTAACATAATTTTTCCTGCCTTATTGAGCAGGCAGAACCACCAGGCAAGACAACCAGGTGGAGGGAAAGCTTTGTCCTGTAGTTTAATTAAGACTCAGTTGTTTGGACTGTGAGCAACAGTAGAAGACACGTTGGACTTAAGCCCCTCACTCCAGGCTTAGCAGTCAATATTGCCACGGTGGGAAAGAGGTAGAGCACTTTTTCTACCAGCACAAGTTATAGACCCTGAACACCATTTCACCCTGATTTTGAAAGGGTGCACTGCTGCCCACGGTCTGTTCCTTCCACCTTTGTCCTGGCCATAGCACAAAGGACCTGCCACTTGCGTTCACTGAGGCACCCAGGCTCTGGAGGGTGCATCTCGCATTTGGTGAAGAGAACAGGGCTCCTGCTTTGCTGGTTTTAGGTGGGGAAAGGGCGTACTGGGATGGGCGTCTGCATGTGTATCTGTATCTCTGTCAATGGGCAAAGGGAGTATAGAAAGACAGGGGAGCAAATAAGTCTGAGTGGACCCCTTCAACCTGTAAGAAAGCTGAGGGGGAAAACAGATGTGATGACTCTGTCGGATATTCAGCCTCAGTAGAAGTTGAAACTTTTTGTTTTGTACTTGGGTGCATCTGACCTAAACACCAAGGGATAAGGCAGAGATGGTTCCTGGGCCTCTGTTCCCATGCCTGGTCTGAAACGCTTTGTCTTCTGATAAAGTGCTAAAATAAGCAGCAGAGCTGCTATAGAGGAGAGCAGGCCTAGTGGCATAAATTGAATAGGAATAATCTTTGATTGCTTTGCCTTTGCATCGTGTAACTATTATTAGCTCTGTTCTATATCTTTTGGATACTAAAATCTGAACAAATCTCTCATATTTTTCCCCAGAAAAAAGCTGAAGTAAAATGCTGAGACAATCAAAGAAAAAGCAAATAACAACAATCATGCTGACTCTAGAGAAAAACCGCAGCACACAGTGGAGGGTTTATTGCTTGCTTAGATCGTCAGCTGGGACTCACTTGGATTGCCAGCTGGATCTGCAAAAGGAAACAGTGAGGCGGGGATTGGGATTTGGAGGCTGCATTGTTGCCTTGAAGCTGGTTTGGTGAAGCGCTCATGAAGTAAGAGACACTGCAGGAGCTGCTGCATTTTCCTTTTTCGTTCCTCCTACCCATGTATAAAGGAACACAGAATCTGCAGAGATCGATGTAAGTATATGGAGTCACCTTTTCAAAGATTTTACACATTTCACGAGGGCCTGTCCCCCAGGCAAAAGTTGCTGAACAAGCACCTCCTTGCTCTCCCTTGCATGCTGATGGTCTGACCTGAGCCATGTCAGGTCCCATCATTTGCCTCTAAAATTGATTCTTCTCTCCTCCTACCTGAGCAGGAATTTCTGTGCTGTGTTTCCTCTACACTATTTTCAGTTTTACTGCCTAAAATAATCATAGAATCATAGAATCGTAGAATGGCTTGGGTTGGAAGGGACCATCAAAGGTCATCTAGTCCAACCCCCCTGCGGTGAGATTATTATTTATAATAATAATACCATTTTATTTATAATAATCTGCTATTATAAGTCTGTAGGCTTATTATTTACACGAATGCTGATAGCAGGCTTTTTAATTATTTTCTTTTGTGTTTGCACATACTGAACCTCAGCATTGTATTTAGATTTCTTTGCTCCTTTTTCACATCTTCCACATCTTGGAAGATCCTGTGCCATTATTTGCCACACTCTCTGTCCCGGCTTTGAAAAGATGGCAGTCGCAGAATCACAGAATGGCTGAGCTTGGCAGGGACCTCTGGAGGTCATCTGGTCCAACCCCTCCTGCTCAAGCAGGGCTACTTAGACACGGTTCCCCAGGACCATGTCTAGATATTCTTTTAGTATCTACATGGAAGGAGACTCCACCATCTCCCTGGCAACCTGTGCCCGTGCTCGGTCACCCTCACAGTTAAAAAGGTGTTTCCTGATGTTCAGAGGGAACCTCCTGACCCTCAGTTTGTGCCCATTGCCTTCGGTCCTGTCACCGGGCACCACTGAAAAGAGCCTGGCTCCGTCCTCTTTGCACCCTCCCTTCAGGTATTCATATGCATTGTTAAGATCCCTTCCCTCGTCCAGGCTGAACAGTCCCAGCTCCCTCAGCCTTTCCTCATAGAAGGGATACTCCAGTCCCTTCCTCAACTTCATGGCCCTTTGCTGGACTCTCTCCAGCATGTCCATGCCTCTCTTGTACTGCGGAGCCCAGAACTGGACACAATAAAAGCACAAGTATCTGAGATCTGTCTGTATCTACAGTCTCAGGATGTGACTGAAACTTCCAAACCTGTAGATCCCAAAAAGTGTGTAACTCTCAAACCCCCTGTTGTTTAAACTGCATTAAAAAGCCTGAAAGCAAAAAAATATTACCAGATATGTAAGAAACTGTATATGCAATCATTACTTAAACATCATAATAAACTTGAGCATTTTAGGACAGGAAAGTAAAGCCAATGTTTACAAACAGACTTGAAGGAGAAATTCAGATTGAAAGGACTTGGAATCTGAGTAGGTTGCAATGATTAAAATAGTTATTCTTCTGGAAAGGGATGTAAGACCTTTAATTAAAAATGTTGGGAAGCTTAATTTTATACTAGGACGATGGTTTCAGGTCTGACTTTGTGTACCACTGTGCAGAATAACCAACTAACATGCTTCCCTGTAGCACGTAAGTTTTTCTTAGATGTTGCTTTAAGTCCTGACCTTTAGTAATTCTCTTAGTGTCAAGCCCTGAGAAGCTCACAGATTGAGGTGGTATGGCTGCAGCCATTAAACCTCTGTTTTAATCTCACAGTTGCTTTCTAGAATGCTTGAGAAATCCATTGCTGGAGAAATTTGGAATAAGAGCCCTTGATCAAAAATCAGGAAGATTACTATTTGAGCTAAAGTAAAATTACAGTGTGTGCCCCTGGGATGCGAACTGGCTTTGTAAAATCACCTTACCAGGTGGTACAAGTGCTGTGAGGTACAAGTGCTGTGAAGTAAACCAAAACTATTATGGTCATATTGTTCCTTTCCCCTCACTCTGGCTTCTTAGCTATTCTCAATTAATTTAAAAGCTTTCCCTGCCAAGTTGTTCTTTTCTGCCTTGGAGCTGAATGCACACATCTTGATTTTCAGCATCCACTTTCCTCACAAACAGGTCATTCACTGAAAGCCGTAGTCCATAAACTTCTTGAATCTACACACACTTTTAGTTCTGAACGTCTGACTGACATTTTACAGCTTAATATGATCGCATATGCCAACTGAAGATCACTTGCTGTTTTTCACAAGCTTCAGTAAGTTGATGAATTACTGACTGTAAATAAAGGTTACTGGCCTCTCTTGGTTTTAAACTTTGTTTTCAGTTGCTTTTGACTTGCTGGACTTAGGAAATATTTCATGCTGCAAGTGCTTCCAGGAGTTGAACTAGGAAAATTTACGCATGTCAGATGAATCCCAGCAATCTTTTATTTCGGAAGGTCTGACTTTCCTCTGGCACAGGCTTTCTGGCTTGTGCCAGAAAGTACTCACCTTTGCACCATGTTCCTGCCAGTCCTGCGAAAACCCACACAGATCAAAAGTCAGTCTGCATGTGCCCCAAAATGACAAAGAAGGGTTTTTCAGCTCAAGTGTCTGGTTGTTGCCAGTGAACACCCTGCAGCATCACAGAGGTCTAATGAGTGACTGTACATTTACCTTCCCCACCGAAGAATGGTGTGTGATACTTCCAGTCTTAAGTCTATAGATTTAAGATTAAGGTTAAAACAAATCTGCACTTTTTTTTGTAGTGGCTACTTGTAGTAGCGCCAAGCTGATCACTGGAACCAAGGTACCAGAGTCCTCGAACTAATACAACCGAGTCACTTGTCAGCTGAGCTGTGGTCACCGTCTGCATGTGTGCACCTAACCCGTTGCAAATGTGAAATGAAACATATTAATTTAAACTACCAGGAAGGGGATTACCATAATAATTTATTATACGCATCTTGCTTCACGGTAAAGGTAAAGCAGAGACATACAGTCAGTTGCTGTAACTCTGCTGAAGAGCAGGAATTCATTAAGCTGCAAGAAAACAGTTCTTTTTGAAACACAATTTGTACATAGAAAAGGAAGATTTTTCTGCCTTTTGTGGCCATAAACCAGCTGTGGGAGAAAGAAAGATGGACTGTGAAATAGGAGACTGGTATCAGAATGCCAGAGCAGAGGAGAGATAGGAAAACAGTGGGTTAGTAGAAGGACTGAAAAAGATAGCAAGGGATGTGCAGCAGGAACTGAGAGGTACTGGTGCAGGGGTTTGAATTGGTTAGCCTGGATAAATTAGAACTTGGAACAGAGTCTTAACAGCCGCTGAGGACACTGGGACGTCGGTACAAGGCAATGGATGGAGTAGAGTTAAAATTGCGACAGAAACAGAGAGGAGGTAACAGAGCAAGGAGTGTGCAAAACTCACCAGCGCAGCTAAAAACTGTTAAAAATTCCTGAGTCCCACCAACTTTTGTCTGTGCAAAACCAACTGGCAAAGCATCTTGTTCCCCTCCAGCGTGATACCATACACAGAAAAATAGCTATCACTCAAGCTGTTATTAAATGAAGAGGCTTGAGTTACTGGAACTAGATGTCCCAGTCTTTCTATCTATGTATGTAACTATAAGATACATTTTGATGTCACAGGATGGGACTTTTCTTTCTGAGGAAAAAGCAAATTCAAAAACTGTACACACAAAAAAATCAGAAGTATTATGGGATTGGAAGTTCAAGCATTTTCCTGTTACATACGTAACTTCAAATCATCTTGTTTGTGCTTGTACACAAAGATGAAGTGTTTAAGAATTCAGGAAGAAACCTACTGTTTGCATTTTCTTGATCTTTACATGACAAAGTATTGGACTGGGAAAACAGAACCTATCCATAAAAGTTTCTGTACCATTGTGAACTAGTTCAGAAAATAAATCAGGCCTTTCCTTTCAAAGCACCATGCAGGGAATAGAGTCTTGTCCCCAAGATATTGAGAGCAGGATTGACCTGTGACTAGTACACATGAATTTTTTCTTTCTTTAATATCATGGTTTCACAACTCTGGACTTGGACCGGAAAACGCACAGTCCCCACAGCCTTCCTTGCCTTGCGTGGTTCTTGCGGTTCGTAAGGCAAAACTCCTGAGTCAAGCAGAAAAGATCTGAAGGGCAGTGTTCTGGCACAGAATATGAAACTCATTGTAATTGGAGTCAGATCTGGGATTCACACCAGGGACAACAGTCCTTTCATGCTTTGTGCCAGAAGATCATCTCCAAGAAAAATCTGAAAACTTCAAAGGTGTCAGTGCAAAGTTGTTGGACTTCACACACACTATTAGATAAAGCTCACTATTCTAGAAAGTATTGCAGATAACTCAGTCTTGCCATCCATTTGCATTTTTCTTGTTATTTGGACAGCTCTGCCTATAACATTCATGCTGTATGGACACATGTAAAAATGATTTTTAGGAAGTCCTAAAATTCCTTGTACGAGAATCACAAGGATCTTTACTAAAATCTTGCATATTTACAAATTACATACATTGTAATACGCTGCAACACAGGTGTTTTTTTTTTTTCTCCCAGACAGCTTGTAACCATCATAAACTAGAGGAGTCTGAGAAGAACATGAGATCATTGTTCTTTTCAGAAGTGCTTTGGGATTTTTAATGGCTACAAAGTACACAGGACTTCATCTTAACATTTATGCTGAGCGTTTCTTGCAGCACTATGGATAAAATGGGAATAGGCGAAATAGCTCTCCTGAGACGCATAAACTCCAGATTTAACACAGTTTGAAAATTAGGTGCACTGGGGTAATGTTCCAAAAGAGCTTCAAAGGCAGTCACCCTTGCAGGTGTTGAATACCTGCGGCCCCTTTTCTCCTTGTGCTTAATTTCCTGTTTCTCACTGAATGTGTGCTCTGTGCCCTTTCATTTCAACATCTCTAACAAATATCATCCCACTAAACAAACCTTTTAAAATTCCTGACTTGTCCAAAAACTTCATTCCAGTAACAGGAGAAAAGAGAAAAATAATATAAACCTCACCATTTTCAACAGCCTCCAGCGAAATATTTTTCTTTTTCTAACAGCTGAATCCAGTCTTCATTCTTAGCTGTTATCTCCTCCTTCCTGATGTGTCTAGCACAACTGAGCTGAAGTTTTGTGTGATAACATGGATTTAGTTGCTGTGACTAGTGCTGCTTCCTTTCATGTGAGCTGTTCTAGCCTGCTTTGTTCTCCAGAGTTTTGCCTTCTGTTGCATACAGTGCAGATTGGTCTTTTATCCCACTCTCTATTGTTTGGCAGGTTGTTGATTTTATTGTTGTTGTAATGGACATCTTAATGGCCAAACTGCTCTAGGAAAACATTTCAGAGAAAATGAATGAATTTGTACAGAAACTGTGCCACCAAGCAAATTGCATGGGCTGTTGCCTGAAAGAACATTACTTGCTTTTCTGTGTTTGTTTAGAGGGCATATTTACTCAGAAGATGCTCAGACTCCCTCTTTAAAATAGGATGAAATTGGTGGAGCCATTCTTTACATCTATGAGACTATCTAAATCTTACACAGCTGAAAGAGCATAATTGGTTAAGATACATTAAGAAGTTGTAATCACATGTAACTCTTTCAAACTAATTTATGCTTTTCTTACTTCTGGTCATGTACTTTTTTTTTTTTTTCGGTTAGAGGATTTAAAACTTATGGAGTATTGAACACTAATACATCCGTAACTAACAATTGCATATCATCTCCTTTTTCTGCTTGGACTAGTCAGCATTTGGATACAGGTAGGTTCTTCCAGAGCGTAAGAGCATTGACAGATCTCCAATAAATTAGTAAGAATCTTATCATTAAATTCAAAGAGCTGGAGATCAAGCTGAACACAGAGAATCAAATACATCCTCAGGTAAATAAGAGCCAAGGAAGAGATGTCAGGACTGAAACATGAAAATTGATACAAATAAGTGATCTTACAAAGCCAGAAGAGAGCTGCACGGAGAGGTTTCCAGCTTAATCTTCTCAGCATGTCAACTGGCATACTGGAGCACACCCATCTCCTTAACGCAAAGTATCTCCCTCCCAAGTCCACCGAATTCAATGTGTGGCTTATTTCTGGGTAGGAACAGGTCCCTCCAAGGTATTGGTAATACTGGGACACAGTTTGTGTTTTTCCCTGGGCATGAACCAGCTGGACCAGTTCATAAAAAGTGACCCTGGGAGCACTTCCGTAGTTTGTCGCTGTAAGGGGTCAGCAAAGTAGAGCAGTGAGACTAAAATGTAAGGGTATTTTGTAATATTCCTGATCTTTTAACTGTAGCTGGGCATTTGGAGACCAAAGTAATGATTTCAGGGTTAAAAAAGGTAGACATGGACACTTTAAAGCAGCTTAGATTCAGTATTACAGTGAGCGCAGTGTATGAAGAAACCATCATGAGATGATGATTTTTCTTGTGTAGTTGCAAATGTAGGATCAGTAACTAAAGCACTTGAGTCTCCTAGGAGGGTTTATGAAATAAAATACTCTCACTGAGGAGTGGTTATACATTCAAATGATTCTGCTGTCATATGAAAAACTGCTCAACAATTTGATTAAAGGCTTGCTATCTGGTTGCAAGAGAGTATGGTTTTCAACAGAATATTGACTTCAGTGGCTCTATTTTCATAGGCTACCACCAGGGAAAAAGGTTCCCACTTCAGTCTTTGTTAGTGAAGGTTTTGATCCTTTGTCAGGGAAAGAATGTGTCACAGATTCATGAACAAACACATTTCCGTATTGGAAAAGAATGAAGAAAAAGTAGTGAAACAACATCAGTTGTAGTTTTAAGCAATAATTAACAGTGAATTGACAAAGCAGGAGCTAAACAGTCACTGTTACATGTTAAATATTTGCATACAATTAAAACGTATCATCTAGCACGTTTATTGTACATTTTGAGAATATAAGTAGAATCAAAATACACATAGTTAATAAACATGGATTAAAAAGTTTAAATTAAATTTGTAGTAAAATATGTATGAATGTGTATGCACTTGGTAGACACTAGTGGCATTTTCCTGTTCCGTCATAGTCCCATTTGATAAACATTAATATTTAAAGATTGATGACTTCCATTATGTCCGCAATATTTCTCATGCAAGTCTGGGAATAAAATTATTTCCTGAAGTCAGGTAGGTCCAGCATGAATTGGTACTGGCAGTATGTGTAATGACTGCCTACATCTTAGACCGTGTCTGCACAGGAGCTTCCGTATTGGTACATGAGTCTGGTTTACTTTGTAGTTTCTAATGTGGCTGGAAATACATCAGCAAAATCAATATATTACATTTGTTTAACAGCTCCCCTCTCCCTTTTATTTCAGGAAAAACAGCTATACCAGTAAATGAGAGGTTTTGCTGGCAGGGGTTTACTTGTGCTGAAGTCTGCTGAACACAGCCATGTCGGTCAGCAATCACATTCGCACAGCCTCAGCCAAGACAGATGCAGAAATTATTTATCAAAGCATTTGTTCTTTGCCAGATGTGGAGAGTAAGTGGTTCTTGTTGAAAGGGGCAGTGCTCACTGTATAACACAGGTGTAACACAGATGTAGCATGTACAACCTCCTTTTTCACTACTGTGCTTCAGAGCCACTTTTGTGGAAGCCCTAGACACTAGGTAAAACAATGTTTTTATTTCTTTAGTCCGAGTACCACATCTCTGAAGTCATGTCAGTGCATGGTAACTTACATGATCTGTGTGATAAGAAGCTGTCAGCACTTAATGTATTTTTCCAGATAACCCACCCAAACTAGCATCTCTTTTCAATATTTTTCAGAGCATCAGTTATCTGTTACAGCGACACACTCGGAATATTTTATATCTTCTTACTAAGCTCTTTGCCACCGAGTCTCACCATCAGCAGCACTTTGGGTTGTCTGAGAGTTACTGAAGGAGGAAAAGCTTTCTTACCTAACTGAGCTGCTGCCAGCATCCAGGTCTTGTGCTGTCACTGCACCTATAATGGTCCCCACAGGCGTATCCTCATAAACCTCCATGGTGTACATAGGCTTGCTGAAAACCGGAGGTTCATCCATGTCCAACACATTTATCTTCACAGTGGCAGTATCTTTGAATGGACCCACTGAGTGAAATCGATGGTCAAGATGGAGATTGGAGGCCTCGACTTTAAAGGTGTATGCCTTTTTTGTTTCAAAGTCTAACGGCTGTAGAAAGAACAAAAGCAAAACATCAGATTTGACTAAAAATTAAATATTGCAAAATCACTTTGGTAGAATTAATCTGACGCAATTTAAGATGCCTTCAGTGTAACCTTCACCTCCTGGGCTAATATCTAAGCTTGTTTTGCAGTTCATCTCATGCTAAGGTGGTTTCTGAAATAGGCCAGATGAATCATACCCAGGAAATGACTGTTTCTCCACATCAAAAAATCTGGATGACTGGCATGGATGTAAACACTTACACTGTAGATGTCTGAAGTTAAATGAGTGAGATTCATCTCTTGCAAATGAGCTGTGTGCAGGTTAGCCAGAGATTTGCATTCACAACTCCCACGCACAGGCAATCAGCTGTCTCCGGCTCATCCAGTTCCTTAAATAGAAGATTTCCATTTCTTTTAGCAGGGAAAGCTTTCAAAGGACCAAGACAAAGATGGAAATGAGCCCAAATGAAAACTCTGATATATAAGAATGGGTCAAACCAAACTTCAGAAATTTCAGCATTCAGGCTTGGAATGTGAATTCAAACTTGATTTGAACCAAGTTTTTCCTGTAGAATGTCTGTCTTAGCAGTGAGCCGCTATTCATACCGTATATTTGAGCCGCATGTACTTTGAAAAATGCAGACTTTGACTCTGCCTTATGATCCTAGGTGTAATCCATAAGGTCTTGAAGGTAGCATAGCAGCTTTTGTGTACCTATCCGGGTTTTTGATAGAAATGCATCCTGCAATCAGGTTGTTTTGGTGTGGTTCTGTCAATGTACATCAATTTAGTGCCTTTCAAAAACCTTAACGCAGTCTTATTTAGTTGAAAAGACAGAGAAGCTTTATTTTCAGTTAAAGGGTCAGCTTTCATGTAGTTTTTAACGTTACTGACAGAGTCTTTTCCTGATGTCTGCGTAACACTGGCACCTAGTGGTTTCTGTCTATAATTGTCAAGTTGGAAATTTTCTAAAGGGGAGAGGATATGCTATCTGGAAAAGAGAGCAAGATCACAAGTGTATGAGCAAGAATATTTCAATGCCTGTCATTTTTTTTCCCACAGCTGTCATTACCGCAGCCTTTCCAGTCATTTGTCACAGCCAGGATAGATTTAAATTCTGCCATTTTCTGTCCTTATCACAAAAGGACATAATTGGCCAGATGACTGGTTGGTGTAAATTGAAGTAGCTCCATTAAAATCAGTCGTGTTACCTTGACTTACATTAGCTGAATAGCTAGCATAATGATTTTAAATCCTTATGAAAGACTTTATAATTTTCATAGACTAGATGGTCAGTCTTTTCTGAGCTGGGGATTTAAAATTAACCATCCAAGTCCATATGCTATAGAAATAATCAGGCTTGAAAGCCAAGTACTACTAACCAATTCACTACCACATGCAACTATCCTCCTACAGACAAAATTCCCAGTAAAAGCCAGTATGAGTTGTACCTTCATGACTGGACTGACAGAAAGAAGAAACTAAGGCTAAGAAGAAACAAACGAAATTCAGTGTGGAAGATCTGGGGCCCCAGTGGTGAAACCCTAAGCTGTTGCCTTGACTACACACGGACATGCTGCTTCAGTCTCCAAATTGTTGTCACACTGTCTTTTCAGTTTCCATACTACTCACGTTCACTGTTACGCATTGCCAAAAAAAATCCCCCCACACACCAAACAACCCCTCCCCCACAAACTTGTCTCCTGCTGATTATATGAATTGGTAACACGTTTTCAAAAAATATGTTAAGGGGAGAAAACCTGGAGTTTAAAGAACCAGTCTGGAGTGGAAAAAGCCTAAGTATGAGGGGTTAAGGTAGAGATAAATGATTAAGACAGAGCGCAAGAAATCTAAGCTCTCAATTAAGTAGTAATTCTGACGCCTTGTATGCATCTTTCATACCCCCAAAATTTCATTAAAACTCTTCAGACTGGCTCCTGTGATGCATGAGTGTATTTGCAGACAGATGTACTGATGGAAAGAGCCATAATCCATGCAGCCCTCGCAGGCTGTCATTCACTGAGTTAACTCTTCAAGGCAGGCGTACCAGGTCATGGTCCTTGGCCAGTGCCTGGTCACAGCTTTCACGATGCAAGGGGAACAGAGTGCTTGCTTGGGAATGGACAGAGAGGAGCAAGATTTCAAGCGATTCTGTGTATTGGTGTGCTCCGGCTGGCATATTTTACTGCACAGCTACCCAGGAGATGGATAAAGTGGTTGCATTACTTCTCCCCCCAGCACTGTGGGGCAATGCTATGGTATATTTTTGAAAAGAGAGTTTGACACTAAGAAAGGAAAATATTTTCCCACTGTAACCTCAGAGCAACATATTCTCTCTTCCTGCCCTTCTGTGGGCCTGATGGTAAATATAGTTAGAGGTTAAAAAGTATGTGGCCAATGCAAAGCACAGATGGCACTCAAAATAAGATGAGACAGGCTGAAAGTGCTGAGCCATCGTCAGAGAAAGAAATCAGGGACAGACTCCCACAAAATAGCAGAATTTAGCCTTTTAATGTAAGTGAGGCTGAACTGCAACAGAAATGTCTGTGGAAAGATGGGAAATGTTGCAAATGGTAAACCTAGGATTTAATTAAAAAAAAAAAAAATTTTGTACAACATATATCATGCAGCAAAGGAGTATGGCTTTAATGTACTGTATTTATGGGGAGTCCATGCTGCAACCTGCTGATCGGTTCTGGTCTTCCCAGTTTTGCAAAGTTGAGCCATACAGATAGGTAGTGACAGTCTCAAGTGCTGGCATTTGTCTCATATGCCCGAAATCTGCCTGAAAACAGAACAGCTGAATGTCTGTCTAACTCTCAGGCAAAATCTGTTGGATTTTTAGTTTTAAAGATGTTAAAATAGCATTTCTTTGTACTTCTTTTTTTAGTGGATACCACTAAAACCTGTGAAGGAAATGAGTGGACCACATGATATTTTACTTGCCTTTTTTTTTTTTTTAAACATCTTTTACTGTTACATAATAAACGTCTGACAGTGCTCAGTCCTATTTTCATTTCAAATCTGGAATGCTGGTAAGGGTACAAACAGCAGAATGTTCGAATCTTGCAGAAAAACCTGTAAGATTATTGAAACATCCTTCATCGTTTAATTAATCAGATTTTAATGGAACAACTTCATAGAGGGGTTTTTTTAAATAACCAATAGAAATATTTATTCCTTCTACAAAAATAATTACATTCAGAAAGCTAAGTTTGAATAAGGCTTTTATTTTACAAAAGTTTTTCCACAGTAAACAGCATTTTTGCTAGTATTAAGGCAATGTCTTATTAACTGTGAACTATTCAACAATTAGAGGAATATTTCTAATTGATACTCTAAGTACCAATGACAGAATAGATGTATTTGGCCCCCGTACAGGTTCTTAGCTGCCTTTTCCTATTTTGCCATTACAACTTGCTCCATATAGTTGCATGGTAAAGCACTATCAGCATATACACAGCTGTGTGCAGCAAAGGCATTCTACCAATCCTAAAATCAAACACATACTGACAAATCACTTTATCTTGCTACCACGAACAGACTTATTTAGTATGACTAGGAAAGCACATAAACAGCTCTGTGTTAGAAATAAACATATTTTGAAATATTACCGTTTCCCATATTCAAGGTAGAAGTTAAGAAATACTACTACATAGATGTATCTGTATCTGCATTTATATATTAGATAGGTAGATGGATAGATGGACAGATAGATACATATAGAGAGAATTAAAGAACTGAAAGGAAAAAAAATGGGCTGAAAGATATAGCGAATTCTGATGAGAAGCACAGCAAAGGTGGGCAAAGAACTATCCTGTCAGTTCGCTCTGCTTCACAAAGAGGCAGGACCAGAAACTCCAGAAATTTCTGCCTTTTATCCATACGTAGGAGATACAACAGTATTGTTTGTGATACAGGCTTTAATGATCCACACGTACAATGATGAAAAAGCCGTATTTTGGGATGAGACTGTAAGCCCCAGGACATACGGATAGTTATGGACAGTAGCTCTGGGTTGAGAGGAAGCACATGTTAACTTAGTCTTGTCTTCATACTAGTATTGTGCAATTGTAGAACAACTCCGTGTCACACGTGCCCTTCTCAAAACCTGGCAACACTTTCCCCTTGATGATGGGTTGAGCATCTATGTATTTTGTGAAATATTGCCATCAGACTATTTGCTGTGCATTGACACATTTCAGTAACTGCACTTCTGCACTGGATATTAAATAGCATAAGGAAATAATTGGTATTATAGAGCAGGTTAATTTATTAAATCAATCCAGATCAACTAGGAACATTCATTAATTAGATGAGAACGCGCAGTAAAAAATGAGATCTGTAGGCTAAATGTACAGCAAGTGCTATAGATTTGACCAAATCTGCAGTGAGTTTTTCAAGATTTGATGGGAAGCAGGCAAACTATATGTATGTTCTGTATCTGCAGAAGGGGGGAGGCTGACGAATGATGTCAGGGGTTTGGCTGTTTGCTGCTCTCAAGCATCCTACCTGTTTCTGCAGGTGCTTTTCACTCTTCCAGGGAAAGCCAAACCCAACAGCTGTATCTGCAAACTGCAGAGACCAAAGATCTCCATTTCCTCACTCTTCCTGTCATTCTTCTCTGTGGCTGCCATGATCTTTATGATTGTGTCTGCACCCAGGTCACCACATTCTGCCTGTACTGAAGGACTTAATATCGCCTGCTCTTCCTCCTCAAAATGTAAAACCACGATTCTCACTCACAGAAATCATGATCGTAGGCAGACAGTGCCTATGCACACACCTGCAGAGGGTATTCCCTGCCTCTGGAGAATGAAGGGGTGGGGTGGGCTGAGCAGTCTGTACAGTCTTGCTAGTAAAGCAAGTAGTAGCCGTAATGCAATTCTGGCAGAGGGGCGTCAGGAGTCTGCCTTACGCTCGCTGTTGTGGTGTACAGATGCTATCGGACTGCTCTGACATTATAGCAATGCCCCAGCACTACAGACATGGGCTGTCCCGTGAGCAAGACATTCAGCTTAGTCAGCCATCAAATTTCTACTTGCTGACTCCAGTCAAAGGCTTTTAAAAAGCGGCCCCTGAGGTTACAAGGAAGCACACACTCCAAACGCCTCCCTGCAGCTACTGGGTCTGTTCATCATCCCCCCAGTTTCTGTTATTTTATCATCATTAAAGTTACTGTTTCTCATCATGCAGTGCTACGTCCTCCCTGACACGCTGTGATTTCATGGACAGGGCTTTGTCCCCCGATCAGCTAGCAGCGGTACATGGCTTACGAAAATAAGACGCAGATGTTCCCTGAGCTTCCACTGACTCACATGGAGAAGCTCACCCAGTATAGTGCAGCAGTCTAGGATCATACAAGGTGAAGCCTGGAAACAGTTTTTTCCCGGGTTTTAATGACACTCTGCACAAATCACTACAGCAACGTCTGAGCCAGACTCAGTGCTTGAACCCTGCTCAGTTTCTGGATTAGCTCATGTTGAGCCAATTAAGAGGCTTCTGCACACAATGGGCTTATCCTACAAACTCATCCTCAGTTTAATAGGTTTAGTGCCAACTGTTCCATGAAGCTTG
Source organism: Sagittarius serpentarius (assembly GCA_034782735.1). Taxonomy (NCBI): domain Eukaryota; kingdom Metazoa; phylum Chordata; class Aves; order Accipitriformes; family Sagittariidae; genus Sagittarius; species Sagittarius serpentarius. The sequence continues at coordinate 7,363,738 of JAVKLA010000028.1, forward strand.
GATCCTTCTGTTTTCCTTTTCTGTTAGGTGTGCTCATTAAAGATTTCTTATCAGTTTCAATAAAATCAGGAGCTTGCCTGGGACGGACACATTTTCCCTCCACACCTGGGAGTACTACTCTCTGCCCCACCTAAGGCCACTACACTCTGGTACAAAGGAGACGGTCCCTTCTGTCACCCTGCTTCTTGTAGCTTACACTCACTGTAGTTGGCTGAAGCATTCAGGTAGGATGACAGATACTATACAAACATAAACCCCAATAAACATTGTATTAAATAGCACCAGACAAGGGAAGAAATTGGTCATTCTATTCCTCATAGAGTAATATTCCTTACTTTTATAGAGAACTCTATGCAGAACTATCCTAAAGCAAGACATTTCCCCCTCTTCTCACTGATACTATTTTCCCTTTTTTTGAGAGAGAGAGGAAGCTGTTACAGTACTAACCACACAGTGGTGCTAAATGGCATTTGGATCATTTCTTTAGCAGAATATAAGAAAAGCTATTCCATTTTTAATATATGTAAATAGCATAAGAGTAGTAGTAATCAAGCTTATATTGGACCATAGCACGGAAATAAATTAGCAACCAAAACAGAAGATTTAAGATGTGCACCTTGTCCAGCTGTAGCTGTTTATGCCCATTTAGTGTCTGAGAAGCAGAGAATGGCTTTTTGCCACCGCCAATGCACTTAGCATGCTGAAAAGAACAGTTTGGCTTGTGCAATTTTTTATCATCAATTGTATTTTCCACCAAAAATAACTGTAGTCCAGGATGGCTTCATTTTTCTCAATTTTTATACAGAAATGTCTCCCTGCTTTTTTGCATAACAACAGAACAAAAAAGCATCTATGCAGTGACTGACAGTTTCTGGCTGCAAGGAATTTTTCAGGAAAAATAAAAGCAAACTTTATAAATGGTTTTGAAATGGCTCAGCACTGAATTACTTACAGCATCACAATATGCTATGATACATAAAAAAGGGCAAACCTGTTTTTAAAGCACATGACACTTCTTATTAGTGGCTTTGTTTATTATTTATAGCTCATAATTGAAAGTGTTGATCCTATTCATTCACTCCCTTTGATTTAAAGAAGGGCTTAAATCCATATCTAACGTAAACATTTGCGTAATCCCACAAGGTCAAATTAGTGTTTTGAATGCCATGCAATGTGAAATTACTCCTCTGCAGGCGAACGAATAGTGCTGTTGCAGGCTTGTACAGTATGGGTAGCATGCATTTTAACAGGCGTCCACAGAATGTGAATGTTCAGCACTTCTGAAAATCTGAAAACTGCAACCCATGAAAACACATTTATATTATTAAAAGCATAGAGGATGCGAAAAGACAACTGAGTTAACAGTATCTTTAAGAACCCGGATTGCTCTTGTTTAACCTGGGATCCAGCAAGGAACTTCAGTGGATGGATTTTGGATGATTCCAAAATGTCTTAAAACACCTGGATCGTTTAAATCTTGGTGAATGGGACCTTTTCCCTGAGAAAATTTTATGAAGGGCAATGTGTAGAGTCTGTATAATGGCATTCTGTCGTTGCTGGAGGACCTGCGTGTTGGGTTTATCTTCTTTCCACACTCCTGCATAGAACAAAGCTGGTATTCCCTGACCTTCACAGCCTGTCACTGTCCCCATGCTCACTATGATGAAGAAGATTAAGAAGGGATTAGGATTACATTTTTTTCCCTTCTTGTTCAGTGACAGAGATTATCACTTACATTAGGCAATATCAACCGATGTTCTGCTGTTGTAAAAGTGCCCTAAACTTTCAGATACGACACATTTTGTTACTGAAAAGACTAATAAATACAGTGAAATACAGTGACCAACTCTAAAGTATGTGAATATAGAATTAGTTGTGTCTTTTTTTTTTTTTTTAAATTGGTGGTTCAATTAGGTATTACATAATTCCTCATACAGCAGTCTCAAGAGCAGCCAGGCATTTTGCCTGTGCTGGTCCTAAGATAAGTATATCAGGCAAATTCAGACATGAATGCTCTTCATCAGCAACAAATATTATATGCATGCTGTTTAAATCTGCATTGCCAATTTGAATGTTTTGCCTATAGAGTCTAATATATATATACTTAACCATAAGTATGGAAAAATTCCATTGCTGTGTACAAAAACAAGCAGTAAATCTGAGGCTTAGGACTAATCCAGGGGGAACTGAATCCTATCAAAAACCTGCTCTTGATGCTCAACCATTCATTTTTCGGTGGTTCCCACGCGTCGCCATTTCCGACTGGCAGTGCATACGGCGGGGCATGCAGCTGCTCAGCCTGACAGTTCCAGACGGAGCTATTTTAGAGCCGTCTGCATAGAGGGGAAAAGGTGATCAAAATAATTTTTTAAAATGAAGCAAAGTTTACAAATTCACATAAGGAGGAGTGGTACATTCAAACTTCTAGTCAGAAAAGCAGCGGGCTGTGGTGAAAAGTGCAGAGTTTGTCTCTCTGACAAATTACTTCCTGTGGGTATCGTAGCTTCCATTTTATGTCACCAAAACTAGCAGAAGAGTAAGTGACTTGACATCATCTGGTTCTTTAATGCACCCATGGATAATCTACTATTTCCCGGGTCAAGAGGCAGAAGCCAGGAGTTTCGTCGTTACAACAAGTATAATGCAAACACGGATCCATGGTCAGAGCCAGGGGAAAAGTACCTAAATTCTAAATCCTATGGGAACTAAAGCTTCTCTTTTCCTAAAGCTTGCCTTAATACACGTGTCCAGAACTCGCTCCTTCCCAGACCCTTGCAAAGTGTTCAGCTCATAGATGTGTTTGTTTTACAAAAACTACACCTACAAGCATGAGCTGTCTATAAAACATAACCCCGTCTTTCAAAATGAGCCGGTGGTTCTGATTTCTTTCTACTAAACAAGCTGATCATTGCTGTACATGTACATGCCTGGGCTCAGAAGACAACCATTGGTTAAAATGTGACAGTCCCTATTTTGGATCTCTCCTACTGAGTGATTTAATCACTAATTCATCCTTTCCACTGTCGAAATTCATAAATTCAGTAATCTTGAACTTATTCTAGTACACTAAAGCAACATCAACAGCTGAGATGCAGTGTTGCATGAATATCTGATAACCAGCTATTTGCAACACTATTAGGAGACTGGAAGTAGGACACGTTGACTTGCAACGGTTTGGGACTCCTCCACCCTGAGTAAAAACTGTTCACCACAGTACTGTACAACAGGTTCATTATTAAAATAACAACCATAAAATCAAAATTTTCAAAATAAAATGCTTATAAGTGAAAATGAAATATATTATCTCAAAGATAAAATATAGCTCTTTCATTCCATGTTCTGAACTGGAGAATTTTTCATATGGTTTTGGGTGGAAAACTTCCCATAAAAGAAAAATTATACTTTCTAGACAGAGACAACAATTATTTCTCTGCCATTAAAACTGACATTATTTATGAAAAAAGTCATACCTGATTGTATATGAAATGAAACACTACACTCCAATTTCTTTTAAGACTAAGATCACAACCACAGATTCTAATAAAGATACAAACTACCGTGTGTTACTTATGAGGTATAATTGCACAACATTTAATTCTCTTACCTAGTTTCTCACTTGAGCCATAGCTACATACACCCCATCGGTGCCACATACCTTTTTCAGTTTGATGACTCCTTCTTGGGTGTTCTCATCTGTTGTGATGTCAAACAAGTTTCCTCCATCTCCTGGAACTATGTTGTACTCAATTTCTGCATTTTTCCCAAAATCAGGGTCCACAGCTCTGATCCTTCCAATAGCAGAACCAACGTGAGAGGACTCGGGTACTTTTAAATGGAAGATACCTGTGACAAAGTGGTAGACAGTAACTTTTTGGATTTCTTTCAAATTAACATAGTATGTCTGACTAAAACCATGGAGCCTGTGCAAAACAGACAGACTTAAATCATTTAATTAGAATGAGATCAAAACAACAAAGGATTAGAAAAAGATATGCATATTTTATCCACTGATTTCTCCTAGTTTCTAGATTTGGTCCAGTGCAACTGTAAGGGCCTTAGCATCTCTGTCTCTTGAGATTCTATCTATGTTTCTATTTTCAATTTTACCCATATGGTTGACTCTTTTGCATTAAATTCTACTTGTAGACAGTACCTCCTTCTATGTTTAACAGTTTTTAGTATCTGAATTTTTATCTTGTTTGAGGATATATATCTATGCATTTCACAGTAGTTGAAAGGAAAAATTCAGTGGAAAAAGGATTTCCACCCGTTTCTGTAATATTCAGTATTATAATTACATGTACAACACCTTGCGGGGTGGAAGATCTAGAGTATTGTTTATACTTTAGACACCAGAGGGTGCTCTTACTAAAAGTTCAGTGCTAAATACAAATTTTTAGCTGTGCTCATTTTTCTTTTCAGATTATTTACTATTAGTGGAAATAAAAGTTAAAAAAAAAAAACACATGAAAATTACACACTCTTAAAATAAGCATTACCACCTATGTGTGAGGACAAAATGGTTTCATTCAGGGGAAACAGCCACGTTGAAAAAATGCTTGACATATAGTTAAAAAAGTTAAAAGAAAAAGTCCAAAGGACTTTGATTCAGCCTTGACTTTAAGGACATCAGTAGCAGCAGGCTTTAGTTTATAACACCACTGCAGAAGCAATCGCCTGCCCTTCCTGGTCAGCTGCACCTCTCCCTGGAGTTGTTACTTCACACAGCTCCCAGTGACCACCACCACGACCAGTATTTCCAGTGGGCAGGTAGCGCTCGCCTTTCTTCACGCAGTAGCCTTTGCTGTCAAAACCGCCAGCAGCTTTTGGAGCTGATTTCAGTGGGTTGTTTTGATTTGCCTCAGCCTGGCTCTCAACAGAGCTAGCATTTGCTTGCCCCACCATTTCGTTTTCCTGGGTCATCCACCAACAGCTCTTGCAGAGCAGCCCCTTTGGCACAGGAAAACGTCGGTGACGGCCTTCTCTGTTCTTCTACATGTGAACAGGCAGGAGGAAATTTACGCCTCGTTTTCAATAGTATAGCAGGACAGGCATGCGTGACGAGCGGGAGGCATATTAGGGGGATGTCTCAGAGATTTCCGCCTGGTAGCGGTTCAGTCACACTTCACAAAGTAAGGCTCTGAGAAGTTGTACATCATGCAACAGCAGGATAGATGACTTTTGCATCCAGCCGCTGAATTAAACAGCAGATGCTGTTCCCTGTCATTATCTCCTTACAATGCATGCTGTGTCAGCTTTTTCAGCTCGACAGTATTTCCAGGTGAGGAAAAAAATGACATTAACACTGCTGGATTAGGAATAAAACTACTCTTTTGTGAGCTAGTAGTTTGGGCTATGGAACCGATATAATTGGCTGTTTGATTGCCTCTGAAAAAATGTGTTTTGTCTGCTTCCTCCCTCTGTCCATCAGTATGCAAACATACCTGAAGGCAAAACTTGCTTTGGTTGTTTGAGAAAAATCCCTGTAAGTAAAGTCTCCTTGTGTCAGCATCCACATTTGGATATTGCTGTGTGCAGCTTTGTAGCACTCATTGACTGAGCTACTAAAGGTTGTGCAATTATCATTTCGTTATTTTTTACAAGGGAATATACTAAAGGAATCTTTCCTTCTTCATTTTCCAAGGGAATGTACTAAAGGAAGCTTTACTTCTTCTTCTTCTTCTTAACAGCTGGAAAGGAGCACGATGATGCAAAATATTATCAAGACAAGAACAGCCTCAGCTATTTCTTAGTTGTATTTCAGTGACTTTGATTAAAGAATAAAATTTTAACATGGTATGCAGAAGACAATCACAAATCCTCCTATTATCTAATGTCACTTACAAATACGTGTGTTACTGGATCTCTGCCATGCAAGTGTTCCAGAAGAGGTGGAAGAAAAGGGATCCAAAAGGGCTTTGCCTACACTTGAATCTTGTGTTACATTTCCCTAACACAGTTCTGGCCCTGATCCCCAGGTCTTTTACAGACACTTACACTAGATGACAGAAATCATTGCTGTAGTGTTTGCTCTTTACAGCCACAAGTTTGTTGAACGTAAAATGTAAGAGCATATGATAATGGATTTTTCCTTCTTTGCCTAGTTGATCTGTTCTTAGTGAACTGAAGAGCACTCAGATTCATTAAAACAAACATTTCTCTATAAAATATTGTACTTGGCTGTAAAGCGTATGGGACTTAGATGAAGTCAAAGAAACACTACATTACTCATTTCAGATTGTTTAGGCTTTTATCAGTTATTTTCAATGACTTGGCATTTCATCACTTCCAGAAATTCAACAGCGATAAAGATGGGGTCATTCAGATTAATTTGAAACTCTGAAGTAATCTTCAACTCTGCCAGAGTCAGATCTCTGAAGATGTAGTATGTAATTACACTGCCATCGTCCTCCTGTAATATTATCTTCACAGCATATGGAAGCTGTTAATGGTGACTGTGACAACATACTTTCAGAATAAAATAAATGAAAACAAATAATGTATATTGTTGCCAGCTCAGGGAAAAACTTCAGGAGAATATAATGTATAGCATGAAAACCTTTTTCCACACCCCCCCCAAAAAATAGTCTTTGTACAGAGGACATTTGGAATGATCAATACATGCTGCACATGAAATGTAACAGAAAGACAGTTTTGTGGAATTTATTTTTCTGTTTCTAGAAGACATCATTACTTCTTGCTGTGGACTTGCTGTGACAGTTTAGCATTATTCAGTTTTTCATTGTCCATTTTGCCTGTATACACTACTACCTCCGTTTGCTATAGAGGTATATTGCAACAGGCCCGAGTAACAGCCTTTTACTCCCAAAGGTCCTGAAAACCTTGTTCTCTGCAGCTTCTAAAAATGATGGAACAAGGAGCTCAGACAAAAACTTATGCAACAGCTGGTTACACTGCTCGAACGGTTCTGACAAATTTTGTAGATTCTCTCCTGTGACTTCTCCGCCTACAAAAATCTTTCCTTCTACTTGCATAAATCTCTTTTAGATGGGTTTTCTGAGTTTGCTGCTGGCTTTTGTAAAGCATGAGTGATATGGGATGTACCAAAGGAGCAACCCTTACTTCCCTCAGACTGCACTACAGAACTGGACTCTGCAACTAGTTACCCTTTTGCTGGTTTCAGTCATGTGTATTGCATGCAAGTCGGAATATTTTCACATATAGGAAAGCCAGCAGCAATGCATATTGCCTGGTCAAGATTTTTCACTCTGTTGTAAATGGAATTTTAAGAAAAAATTTAAATGTTATTTTTAAGGCTGAAAGTCATGTGCCATTTGACATGCTTAACTTAAGAAACACTTTGCACTTAAATTACACTTAAAATTCAACACAGAATCCAAAACTAGAGAAAGCCCAGTGACTGTGTAGCTTAGCATAAGCGTTCGGGCATTCCCCTATAAAGCCTGCGTAGTCTCTACATGACTCAAGGTGCGAAATTTCCTCGGAGTTTCAGGCTGAGCAGCATCAATGAGGATGATAAAAATAAATGAGTGACGATGCTGTTGAAGCTTTTAGGCTGAAATGACTGATAAGGCTTATTACTCAGCCCCAAAAGCATTCAGGAACCAAGGTGGAGGTGAGCTAACAACTCATACACGCTGCCTCCAAGTTTCTAAAACAAAGATGGTTCCAAAGCGCACAGCGGGAAGAAATCAGAGCTAAGTGACAGGTAATCAGTCATATCGACTGAAATTCAGCACACATTTACAGTTCTTTTGACATGATTAGATTACTTTTAGTTTTTAAGGCTCAAAAGCTGTTCTAGGGTTTGATTTTTACTTAAAAAGGGTTTTTTTGTTTTGCTTCTCCACACCTGCAGTTTATGGGTACACCAGCATTTACCAAAAAGGTTTTCAATTCTGATGAGAATAAGAAATGAAAACCATCATTAGATCTCATCAGCAAAGCAACCATTAAGAAATAACCCAGGTTAGCATCTAAGGACTTAAACTAAATGCATAATAGCCTTGTAAATGTTATTTTAGCTTTTTTCTAACCTGTCACCATACACGTACTGTGTGTATGAAAGATTATCCTCTCCAGCTTTTTCTTTGTCTATATTTTTTTCAGTTGTCTTTGGCAGCTGCCAAAGTATCGCACTGCAGTTAATCATGACAGCATGAATCTTATAGGCAACAACACTGAAATAAAATACTTTCTTTAACTTTGATCTAAATCTGTAATGTTTTCTTCAGGATATTATAATATTCTTGTTAGCTTAAATTACCCAGGTGTTTCAGTTTTTATCCTGGCCAGGTTATAAGGGCACTGATTTCTGTCTGTTTAGGAAGAATCCAAAGACAACAGTTCGTATTTACTTGCTGGTGTTTCAACAATACTTTAACAGGCAAAAGAAAGGATACTGTAAATACAAGCAGATATTAAACCTGTTACATCAGCTACAGCTAATCAGCCTAATAATTAGCGGCATCTGATGTACATGCTCCTAAAACTGGGAAGATGTGATCTAGCACAGCAGCGAGATAGATTCCTGCCCGTCCTAGCTGCAGCTCTGGGCCCTCCCCGCGGGCTGGGACCTCACGTCGGGCTTTGCCACCATGTGCCCTGAGGCAGGTCGTGCATGACCTGGCATAGGCTGGTAAAACTTCCCTTATGGCGAGGCTTCTTCCATCCTCAAACCCACTGTTCTGAGTTAGGGTTTATGGCCTCACTAGACATAGCCTAACCATTCTTAAAAATTCCTGGTTCTCTGCTGTGGATCCTGAAGTCCACACCTAGCAAGAGCTACATCTCCCCAGACTGCAGAGATCCTGGATGTCCAGAGGTCCTCAGATCTTCAAGGGAAAATGAGCAGAAGCAAAACCCCTTTTGAGTCTGATCCTGCCCGAGTTTAGGGTAATCCACGTGATGGAGCTTCCCCAGAGCTGGCTGCTGCGGAGCCAGGACTCCCAGCCCCTCAGGTGAGCTAACGGACTGAGTTTTTGAGGCCGTCCCCTTTCTCCCTTCCCTAAAGGGGAAAAAAAGTTCATCACACCTGGTATAATTTTTGGACACTGAAAAATTACAGTTTAAGCATTTGCTGGGTTTTCCACTGATAAGCTGTTGTCAGAAAGCTTTCTAAAAATAAACCTCCCCATTGCAGGTCGGAGAGTAATTCCACAGAGCAAAATATCCCCGTTGTTGGAGGAAGGGTTCAGGAAATGGGAAATGCCAGTTCATTTTCCCAGCTAAAGATATTCAGACCCACAGCTTCTGTCTCCAAAGAGCGCTGGGTGTAGCAAGGACAATATTCTGTTTAACAGCATAATGTAGAAATAATTCTAGAAGCAGTTGTTTGGAGCCACAGACACTCAGATGTGTGTGTCCTAGTACCTAGGCAAGAATAATAACTAATCTTCTGTGAAGGATCTTAAATTTTCTTTTGTATGGTGGCACAGGAAGGGAAGAAAGGGCTTATTTCTAGAACTTCCTCAAGTTTATAATTAAGGGTTTCTCCTAGATGATATGGAGTTGAATTCTGACAAGCTGAGGGGACCAAATCAAGTTCCCGAGTAACTGCTTTAATCATGCTGTTATTACTGTACAGGAAAGATCCCACCGTTACCACTTCCCCTTCCACTGATCTTGCTATATGGAAAAGTGGTGGCTAAATGGTCGTCTATGCAAAGTCTGACTCTGCCAATGCGTTCATGTGTTAGACAATGTGCCTCTTGGATCTCTGAGGGCTTCTGTGGAAAATCAGTTCTAGATGATCAGCTTTATTATGTGTCATGACCAATAAAGAACTGCTCTGCTAACAGCCAGCCTACTGATAAAGAAATTATTACCAAACAAAAAAAAGTCAGTAAAAAAATTCTAGAATACAATGAGAAAAATAATTTTTTGGGGGTATAGTCTAAAAGCTTGAATCAGAAGGTTTTATGTAAGTTATATAGTGGTTATAAAGAACTATCAAGGTGTAGCATGCCTTACGGACAGTAAAAGGATAGTTTTCAGGAGAAAATGTCTTTCCTTTCTCAGAATCTCAGGCAGCATGTAATTGGCATTCATTAGGTAGGTCTATTGGTAATATTCTGGTGATCACACCATCACCATTAAATAAATCAATACACTTATTCCCTCTATAAAGTTTAAATTGCATGATATATATGAAACGTTAACATGATAAAAAGTATATTGCCGAGGATGGGACACAGAGTTCGTAATGCTCTGCTTAACATCTCTGCTTCTTAAATATCTTGTGGGAGCTTTTTCATATTTTCTTTATTACTCTGGCACAAAATATAGTAACACAATTTTACTGCAATTCATTCATTCTCAAGAATGTGGTCAAACCATTTACTTTAGGATCTAAGCCAAGTGCTCTAAATCATCTGTATTGGAAGAATCATTTTTCTCTCCATCGACTAAGGAAATGAGGTCCCTATCTTTAGTCCTCCAAGTCACACCTAAGTTGCGTGCCTAAAATCACCTAAACAAAACATGCTCAACATCTGCATTACTCAGAAGACTCCCTATGAAGCTTTGATTTTCACATGCTTATTGGGTACATTTTATGCAAATGGTTTTCCCTAAAATATACATTACTTTTCTTCACCATGTCAGCACAGTCTGAAGCAGAAAATTATTATTTTTAAAGATAAAAATGTGAAACCATCAAGTACAAGTGCATAATAGTTTACTGTACTTTAAGTTCTGGTTTACTGTATGCAGTTTCCTTAAAATACTTGTGATTTAGTGTGCAATACAGATGAAAAAATAATGATACAATAGGATGGCAATTGGCTGCACAGTTGTAGTCTCTTACACTTTACAGCAAGTATGATCAACTTATTAGAAGTGATGTTTATGTCTTCCAATTTAAGTGTTTAAAGGTGAGATCTCTACGTAAATACTATTACTTTTGCAATGAAATCTGTGTATAGTGAGTGCTTAATTACAGATCCTTCTCTCAAGAGCACTGGCGATCACATTTATAAGATCAATAATTTGCTGTGGAAGCCATTGAGAAAAAAATACTTGTCATGAATTTGAGAGAAAAACTCAAAGAGTTCCTCTAGAATATTTCTGTTATTTTCTTTTTAGTTTTATAGCATTCTTTCTGCAAAAATTCAACTAAACATATATTTTGGACTCAGAGAAGACAGTTTCAAAACTGCTTGGTATCTGCAGCTCCTCTTGCTGTCAGCAGGAACGTTGGATGGTTGCAAGCACTTTATGGGCATCCCATTTAATGCTTTTACAAGGAGTGGAGCACTCCTGGAAATCTGACTACAACTGTGGTTGCCAGCTTTTTCTGAAAATCATGAGCCTAAACTCTTGTGATTATAATTAGATAATTACATATGAACTGCTTCACTTCACATTGCCCTGTAGCCTCTAAATTTTCAGAAAGCAAGCCCACCATGGTCAGAAGCGGAAAGGCGGTGTTGATTTCTTACTTGGATGGAAGGCCTTGGGGAAAAAAAGGCAGATGCTGCCAGAAACGACAGTGACGCAGCAAGTGGCATTGTACCCTGTGAGTAACTTTGCAACCAGTTCTCAAAGCATTGCAAAGCAAACCCATGCTGTTAAATCTGTAGCCCCAGCTACTCTTCAGTATCAGAGAGCAGGTGGAGATGCATGGTGCTTTCAAGCCATCCCAAGGTTACCGTGGATAATTTCATGAATCCAATCTAAATACTCTCTGTGTTTTGAATGAATAATTTCTTCACCGGTCTCCACAGAAAACACATTGGGGTGGAATGAATGTCATGATTCCTGCCAAAGGTTGTTGAATTTCTATGAAGCGTATTTGTTTACATCTTCAATACAGAAGGTAGCAGATGTAAAATACAATTATTAATGATAATAATCTACTATGATGATAATGATGTGTTTAAAAATAATTGACCTATAGATCTTGCTGTTAATGATCAATTACCACTTAAACATGATGATGGGGAAAAATGAATTCGGTAAGTGCAGATTAACAACAGAATTTTATGACCAATAGATAATATTTAACTTCTAACCACTATTGTGCTCACTTGTATTTCTTGGACTATTGCTTACTGTGCAATCAGAGCATCACATTTTACCTAGTGACAAATTACCTATACTTTTCATTGGTTATGGAATAGCACCAAGAAATAGCTATATTTTTTTCATGCTCTGCTTTGCAACTGATGGTTCAGTCTCTCTCAGTTTAGAGCTTTAAAAAGGTTTTTGTTTCATTCAATCAGTACTCCAAACAGTCCTCTAAGAACAGCTTTTGCTAGTTATACATTCTTGACAAAGTTAAAAACCAATATAAGTGTAGCAGACAAAAATTTACTAAACATTTAGTGTTTTGAGAATCTATGGTAACTGAGTATTTCTCCCTCTGGTTTATTTCTCAGGTTTCTTTTCAAAATATTACTCTTTAGTTGGATTTTGTGTCACTGTTCAGTCTGAACCAAATGATTCACTCTTCAAGATGCTTTATGATCAAGATCATGCAACAGTGACAGCTACCAAAAAAAAAAGAAGTTTCTAGGAAGCTCTTACTAAGACTGCATCCACTTGTGAGGGCAAACCAGCTCTTTCTGAAAGTGCCTGAAGAATTCTGATGTGGAAAGGAATCAGGAAAAAGTAAGAGAAAGTTAGCTTAAGTGTAAATAGAGATCTGTATGGATGTGGAATTTTTATGTTAACTCCTTTATGTTGCACACACGCAAATAGTAACAGAAACCCACTTAACTGTCAGGTGCTGTGACCCAAAGCGGGCTGCATGGCCTGGATTGCAAAGCATAGGCTCAAAAAAGCTACAACTGTACAAAGAAATTTCATGTACCAGCTAGCCAGTATAGAATGGCCTATTTCCATGTTATTAAATTCTTTTACCCACACCAAAATAGGTCAGCTTCATGGAAAGTGACTGCAGAGAATAGGTCCTGATCTGTGCTAATTTCCCCAAATGCCCTGAATTTGTGTGAGAAAGCTTTGCTTGGTGTGGGTCAAAGCCGCGCCCAGTGACTGCACTGAGGATAACAGTGCGGATGATTTAAATGTCCAGGAACCTGTCCCTGACAGTCTCAAGTCCTTATTTAAGTCTTCAAAGCAAAATAAAATGAGCCGTTTTATACCTTCTTTTAGTCTATGTAAAAATGTCTATAATCACACTGATTAAGCGGTGGTGTAGAAGAAATAAAAGTACAGAGGCTTTTTTATGACTAGCTGTCAAACTTGGAGCTAACTCAGGTGGGTCAAACAGAAATAGCAGGCAAGGGTCACTGAGCTGTGTGACAGTGTAGCGGCCAAACCAAGCATGACGGAGCTTATCTGGGATGGTGAAGACTCATGATCTCACTATAACAAAATGTGGAGATACTCAGAGCTGGAAGTGAACCAACAAAGGATAAATTATTTTAGCAGTGTTATTACTGGGGAGAAACAACCCACTATGGGAGGAGAAGGAGGAGATGGCCACACTGTAGTTGTAAGATGAAAATGAGATCGAAGACAAATTTGTGTCTCTTTTAGGAGAAGGCAGACGAGTGCATGTTGAATGTAAAGATAGACGGAGTGAGGAGGAAAGAGAAGGCCGGAGGAGGGGGACACAGAGATGCAGACATTACAGAGGTGCAGACATTACAGAGGTGTGAGATGTGGAAGAAACCTGGATTAAAGAGGAGTTACCCTAAATCCTCCTCTGATTCCTGAAAAAGCACTGTGCAAATACTGGTCTGCTAGTACTTATTCACGTACTGATTTTTGTTTTGATGGTGTTAAAGCTGTAGTTAAGTGACTCACTGGTATTACAGTCCAAAATTATAATGACCTTTGCATGGCTGCTGCTTCCATGATTGGCTCACCAATGCATGGGCCCATTTCTGGAGTCTTTGCATTCCTGTCTTCCATCACTCCTTGAAATGGTTGGTTAAAACATATGTTCAACTCAAAAATACAGTTTTAGTTTACCCATACTCACAGGTAAATGGAAATCAGACTTGTTTAAGATTTTCTGACATTAAAAGATTTAAGCTTGGTTTACAAAACCAAGCTGGTGCTTTTTTCCCTTTATGTCTTATGGCATAGTGGTTAGAAAATTAACAAAGGCGGAGCAGACCAGGATTCAACCTTCCCTCCTTTTCTGATTCAAAGCAAGCTCTGACTCTGTCTCCCACCTAATCACTGCCTGCAGGCTAGTCTGCAATGAATCTGTCCACCTGTCCCGTGTAAGTATCTCCCATTTGCTATAACACAAGTAATTAGTTGCTGGAACTGAATTAAGGCACCTTGTCTGCCAGGCAAATTCTTTAATCAATGAAAGACAGACTCATTTTCATTCCAAGAGCCAATGAAGACACAAGTGCTGTACACAAAGCACAACAACTTTTAACAGGAGTAGTAAGAGAAGCCATACTTCCCTATCTAAATTGCAGTGGGTAGAATAACTTCCGAGAAAGTTGGGCGGACTTGTTAAAACACTTAATTAGGCAGATCGGAGCTCTGAACCTTAATCTCAAGTAAGTTTTCTAGCAAATTGTCCAAGTAGGGAGGGAATCAATCTTGCTCATTTTTTTTTTATCAAAACCTCTGCTTTCATTATTTCAATTTTTTAGGTTAGTAGACAGAATAATTTCTTAATCACACAGTCCTTTTCTGTAAATGTCTAATTTACTACTGGGTGGGATCTGTGTTGTATTCTTCTGAAATCTTTAAAAGCAGATACCATTATCTGAGGAATTTCTCTCTCATAGGCCACTCATCCAAAGCAGTGGATTAAAAGGTTTTTCTTTCTATCTCACGCGGATTGGATGACCTTTTACTTGCACTCTGCATCTGAACACCATTTGGCAATAAAATCGACCTGCTTTTATATGGTAAATCTTATGCTAAATAGTGTGTGTGCAATTTCTGTAGTGTACTAAGCTTCCCAGTATATATAAATAAATAACTACGATAAGAGTTTTCAGTCCAGAGAGTGTGTATGCATAAGTATGCATAGGCAGGCTGTTCCAAGTTCAGCACTTGGTTGTCTTTTCTTTCAAAATATTTCTACAGATTTTAGTACTTGAAAGTAAACCTATTAAAATACGCTATGAACCAATAAATAATCACTGAAAATAGATGCTGTCTAAAGGGTAATAATATACAAACTCTATTCCTAATATCAGAATTGTGAAATAGATAGTAGATCTATATAACAGATCATCCAGATAACAGATCATTCAAGTAGCATGCAAAGATTATATAACTAAGAGAAAAAAAAGGCTAGCTCTCTTTTATAAAGGTCTTTTTGACTTGCACTGAAATTCCTCAAATTGCATCAATGAAAGATTTTTTTTTTCCAGTTCCTGATTTGTCTGGTTTGTTGACTTTTCTGTTTGAGATTGTTGTTTCCTCTGCTGTCTCCAGTGGAGGATTTAATACATTCTGTGAAATGCACTGTACTGGCCACTCTTGAAATCCAAATCCATTTAGCTGCAAAATTCTACAACATGGACAGGCAGATGACGTGCAAGCTCCTAGGAATGATCCTTCAACGTTACCTTATTTAAGGTGTCATTACCAGAAAGATGAATAGTTGCATTTCTGCTTGCAAGCATGTTAGCATTTCTGGAAATTTGCCATGCTCTTTTATGCAAACTAACTTGATGGATTTCACTGGGATGCTTCTGGAAAGACCAGTGACAGCAAAAAATGGCCCTTGTGATGTCTAGGCATTGCTCTACAGCCATTTGAACCCTTTAAATGTGGTTGCAAAACAGCCATGAGATAATGGTTTCTGACCATCAGAGAGCTGCTTTTTTTAAAGCCAAGACATGCACAAGTAGACAAAATTCATCTATCCAAACCTTAATTCTTTTTTCTTCTATTAAAAACAGTTTTCAGTCATTCCCCTACAATATTGACTTCTCCTGTGAGTTGGAAATAATAGGATAAAACAGCTTTAGCAAAATAGTTCTTTTGAATAAAAAAAGTAAATTCAGGGAGTGTCACCTTAAAAATAAACCCAAGTGATTGGTGACTTCATAAGACACTTGAGGATGGTATTTTATTTGCTAATATCAGAAAAAACCCTGTATAGATTCTAAAATTCAATTGCATTTCTTCTGTATCAGTGCCTTATCTTCTAAAAGTATGTTTATGTCCTATTAAAATAAAAAGACGTACTATTCCTTTGACTAAAATGATTCGCACGTGATTTAATTGCTCAGCATATAAGGGTTTATTTCTCTAAATTGCTTTCACAGTCACTCTTGTCATCAGTGAACAAAAGAAAGAGACAGGAAAACTGAAGCACAATAACCTTGCAAAATATGAATCAACCACTTCACTTAATTGGTTTGATTCCATAAAGTATAATTTATACCAACTAATTATACAGTTTTTGTGATTTAAATGCTGAAGTAAATATAACCTATCCATCCTTTCTTGCAGCTTATTTTAAGAGTTGGAAAGAAGCCACAGCTGTCTTTGCTGCTAGCTCCGACTAGTCTAACGCTTGATGCATTAAGGGTTAGCCCATTAGCTTCTAGGAAGGACGTGCTGAACTGTCTTTTTCCTTACCCAGCTATCACGTATGTGAGTAGCTGAGAGAGAAAGGCCATCGGTTCCCTTCTGGACGCTTTTATCCTCTCTTCTCTGTTCAAAGGTAATGTTGTATTATACCAAATATTCATTTAATTGTTTGAAAATCATTGCTATGATAGAAGAAGTACTTTCCCTTTCAGTCTTTGCCTTATTTTTTCTGGTTTGGCAAGAATCAAACTTTGGTATGAGACATTTATTTTAATATTTACGAAAAAGGTCTATCTTTAACAATGAAACACACAGAGTAATGCAGAATATCACTGTACTAATGAAGAGTCAGGCAAGACATGCATAAAACACTTTTGGAAATAGATTTCTACTAATAACATCATTCAGATTCATTTTTCCTTCTAGTTATAAAGAAAATATCAGTATTCTGAAATGTCTCAGTTTTCTGAAATGTGGGCCAATAGATACCTGCAGGTCAAACAACTCTGACAGAAATATATAAAGTTTAGAGGTTTCCCCTCTGTTACACTCCTCATTACCGTGAGACATGCAAGGTGGGAGTTCCCCACTGAATATGTTCAAAAGCACAGGTTCTAAATAAAAAATTCCATGTTCAGCAGGATAATCAGTGGGTTTTCATCACTGGATGCTGATATCCCACCTGAACCTGTCTGTCTCCTTAAAGGATCCTCGATGAGATGAAGGTGTTCTGTGATACATTTTTTTTGCAAGTTTCTAATGTATTATTTATCAATGCAGCTTCTTCCAAGTATGAATAATATATGTTCTCCCACTTCTGCTGTGAAATCTTTTTTTTTTCAGCTTAACTGAGTTCAGAAAATAAACTTTATTCTGTGATAATTAATATCTTCTTATTTGAAAAGGTAATCTATAGCATGGCATCTTTGGTATAAGCCCTTTGGGAAACTGTGGTCCCGATTACGTGATGCAAAAACATTTACCCTGCAGCAGTTAGTGTTAAAGGACCTTCAGTCCCTTTTTTCAGTCTGAACTTGGACTTCCTGGCACTGCTGACCAACGATGAGTAATGGGATACTGGAGGTCTCCGACTCCCAGTAACAGTGAGGGCTCTTTAGGTCTTGCCAGGCCTGAACTTGGCACCTACCTGGACGTGATTTTATTTTTCACATAACCTAAAATTTTGCACAAGTATCCTTTTAGATATAGTAGTCGAGCAAATGACAAACTCCATTTCTTGGCAGGTAGATACTCTGAATCATTGCAATGTTTTCAAAGAGCAAAACTGAAAAATACAGTTACTATATTAGAAATAAAATTCATAAGCAACTTTTTTTCTATCAATTATTTTTTATTAGCTGTAATTAGCATTGTGTCTCTGTGAATTTCATCTCACATACCACTTAACCAAATGGGACTGGCTAAGTAAATCCCCATCGACCAGGATTTTTGCTTTTACTATTTTGATTAAGCAGAAGTCCTCAGTTTATGAGAATATAAATATGTTGCCTTTAACACATCCCCCCCAAAAAGAATGTTTCCAGTAACTGCCTGCCTTGATTAAGCTTGTTCCAGTACACTGGAGTCCCCATACTGACATTCGAGCTTGTAAGCCATGCTAAATGCTTATTTTCAATATCAACATGAACTTCCAATATTATTCTCTTCTGTTTTGCTGAGAGACACTGCTATAATTCAGCTTCTGTGACATTTGATATAATAGAAAGAAAAGGTTTTCAACCCCATTATCATGCAAAGCATAGGACAAGCTTGGTCTCTTGTGATGTTTTTTTGCTCCTTCATAGCAACAATTGGGCAAAGACGTCATAACTACAGTGCATGCATTAAATGAGACCTCAAGGCTATTCTTCTTCAAAGAGGATGATATATTCCATGATTTTTCTGTGTCATGAAAACTGTCTGACATTTTGTGAGACGTGTATTTTTGCAGCAACACCATAGTAGATGCAGGCATACAATAAACCAGAAAATTACTAAGGCCCTTAACAGCAAAGAAAGTAAAATACACAACTGAAAATCAGACATGGGAAAGAGCACTGGGCCCAAGGAGCTTGCCAATGCACTGAGTTTTTCAGTTCCTAGGCAGTTATATTATTTCTTCTTGCACCTGTGGTACCATTCCAGCAGCAGAGGTTCCAGCTGAAAGGAAGGAGCAGACTGCAGTGGTGGGTGGTTTAACAAGCAGTGAGGACGAGGACAGTGGGAATGTTGGTTCAAACAGACTCTCTGGGATGATTTGCTCGTTGACCAGATTTGGAGCATCTCAAGTGTTTTGAGAGGATGTCAGGAAACACAAGGAGATGCCAGTGGCTGTAGTCCATGGGAGCTCTGACAAAATAAGGTAAGACTGGACAGAGGTCTTAGGAGTGAAATTTAGGCTGGCAAGTGAAAGCTGAAGTTAAGGACATTCATAGTAGCACAGTCTGAAATTGTCTCGCTACGTACAATCAAGGCAAGAAAGATGGAAAGGCAAAGCTATAAATGCCTGGCTGAGAAAAAGGTGTAAGGAGAAGGGATTCACATTACTGGAAAGTAAGGGGCACTTGCTAAAGAATGGGTTGCTCATAGAGAAGAGGCAAAATTCATTTTGGCCATAGCAAAAACAGGCTTCAGAAAGTTTAAAAACTTTTCTATGACTATTGTGATTCTAGGTGAAAAGTTCAGGAAAATTTGCAGGTGTTGGAAAGCACACAATTCAAAAAAATGCAAAAGCGCACAGTTCAGATAAAGGCTGCAGTCACCAGAATTCTGCATTCTTCACTGAGGAATGCTACAAAAGGTGATGGTAGTCCAGGAGGAAATGCAGAAATGATAGATCACACAGAATCAAACCAGAGTCCAGTAAAGAGGAGAAAGAAAGCCACAATATAAAGCCAAGGGGTAAAATGGGAACTAGTATGGGTAGCTTTAATGCCTAATGCTAAACAAGAATATCAACATAATAGGCATGTTTGAAATCTGTGGGAAAGAAGGAAATCAGTCAGGCAGCGCAGTACCAAGGAGCAAAATACACACGAAAGGCAAAGCAGACCTTATCAGTGGAGGAATAATGATGGTTGTTAAAGGAAGCTCTAAGTCAAGTAAGACTTAAAGAAGAGAACAGTATTAACACTAGCTAGTCAGGAAAAATTCTTTAGTTCTTCTAAATTTTACAGCAACCATAATGAGTTTAAATGCAATATCTGTGCAGGAGCATTAAGAGCCAAAATTACATGACGGTTGTAGTCAGTTAAATAAGGAAGTGGAACATAAATAAAAATAAAAATGAAAAGTGGAAATAAATAAAACTGAGGGATATTGCTATAAAAAATCTGAATGGGATAGCTGAGACAGTTAAATCACTGTGGGTGGTGTGGATGCTATCTAGGGACACTGTTTTGAAGACCCACTGCAAATGCACAGCATCCATTAAAAAGCAAGTCTGTAAGGGTAAACAACATAGCTAATAAAAGCAAGAACACATCCTTCAAAAAAATGAAGTTGTGTCTCAGGGAGGACAATAGACAGAACCATAAAATCTGCTTTATCTATAAAACCACAATAAAGAGGACAAAAAAATGAGTTTGAATAAATCTCTGGCAAACAAGCTAATAATAATTGTCTCTTAAAGACATCTGGAGGCAAAAGCCTGAGAGGAACTGTGTAAAGCCAACCCAAAACTGAGATACAGAAGTGCTCAGAGAAGATAAGATCACAAATGTAAAACTTAATACATTTTTTTCTTTGTGTTCAGCATAGAATAGCTGGGGAATTTTTCTATCCTGGAACCCTTCTTTATGGGGGCTCAGGAGAAAGTTTAATTAGCTATAGAAGCAGCTGTGGAACAAACAGACACACTGGTAACAAATCATTGGGATTAGCTGTTACATGCCCAAGAGCCTGAAGGATGAAATAAGTGAACTATTATGATGTGTAATATTTTGCTTCAAACTACTGCAGCACAAGAAGGCCTGGAGGTGCTAATATAACACTGATTTTTTTTCCCCAAAGATTTCCAGGGAGTTCAGAGGAGCTAAGGATAGATATGACTGACATGCACAGGGCAAAACGGTAGAGGCAGGATTAATGGACTCATGGGGAATATCCCATACTGAAAAAACCTCAACACAGGTTTTCTAAATAAAGGTCATATTTTGCAACGATTTCTGAATTCTCTAAAGAGGTCAACAGGCAGGTAGATATGTAGGGAGGGATTCAAAACAAATGAGGGGAAGCTGTTGTGCGATACATGATTAATCTGTGCATCTCACTAACACTGAGGCTTGTTAAATGCAAAGACACCATCTGGGCTAAAAATTGTTAGGAACCGAGGAAATATTCTGGAGTATTATTTGGCCCGTTCTTATGTATATGTTCTAGATGTCAGTGTAAGAGACAGAAGGCAGGGCCAGATGGATCTTTGTCTTAACATGGTCATTCTTACTTGCGTGCAGAAATGCAATATATTTTCATACTGAGGAAAAGAAGAATAATAATTTTTATATGAGAGGAAAGTGTGACGTTTCAGGTATGGTTTGGTACCTAAGGAGCATTTATAATACACGAAGTGGGATTACAATTGATGTGCAAGAAAAGAGATACAAAGTAAAAAGCTGCCATGATCTCACTGCAAATTCACACAAACGTTCTAATATGAATCTGCCTTACTAACAACTTTTAGCAGCTAATTGTTTTGGCATAGTTATCAAGGTTTATGCTTGATTAATTTCTGCATTTCAAAGGTGCGGAATATACAAAACCAGTAAATTTAAGGAAAGCAGTAAGTGACAATCCTGCTAATTATACAGACTATGAAACTCTCTAAACTAGCATACTTCTGAAAAGCCTCATTTAAACTAATTGATATGAAATGTTATAAATTGTCAGTGGATGATCACTGTTTGGAGGGTCTAAGTGTTTTCAAAGACAGATACAATCTTCTGGGCCAAGACGTGTAAAAAAATCTCTTCCTGATTATCATAGCAACAATGCTTAGAGTAAGCCAGTTCTGCCTTTGGTACCCGAAAGTCTCAGGTTACAACCTTTTGTCATTTAAAGGTCTTCCAGTTTCCCTTGACAAAACAGTATTTCCCAAATAATTTTTAAAGTATAAATGAAATGAACTCTCAAGCTCAGGCTGGTCCTGTGAAATGATGATATATTTCCTTTTGAACATTCAAAACTCATACTTTCAAATTGAGCTTTATATTATTAAAAAAACCAACAGTATATTCTAAATTTACTCATCATATACTGGTCTTCTTCCTGGATCTCAATTCCTTATCTAAAGAATTTTTCACATTAATACTTTCAGTCATGCTTATTTGAAAATTAGTGCATTTGGAATACAACATACTCTTAGGAAATCTGGGTGGGTTGTCATTGACATCCGTTAGAGTAATGTTTACAGTGGTAGTACCAGCTAGTCCTCCCAGCTGTCCTCCCATGTCCTTGGCCTGGATTAGAACTTGATACTGTTCTTTCACTTCTCTGTCCATATTTGGCAAAGCTGTTCTTATTACACCTAAGAGAAGAAAAGGGAAAGAAGAAGAACAAGTAAACAAAGGGCTGTCATTGTCTACTATTACATTTTAATACTGGATCTCTTGGACCAGGAATGGAACTCTTCCTAAAGGGTTGATAAGAGAGGAGTTCGCACAGAAACATGCAAATCACTTGGGCATTTCAAAAGTGTGCTTGTCAGCTATTCAACCATTCAAAATGACTGCTGTGTCTTTTCAATCAGGACATGAACGGCTGGAAGAGAATGGCCCATGTTCACGAGGGATGTGAAGGGTGTGAGCATAGGTTTGCCACATGGGGACGGAAGAACACTGCATTGTGCAGAGCAGGGCAACGTAGGAAGAGGTGGCAATGCATTTCAGAGCCTGCATCTTCAATTGTTTGCAACCTGTCGCTTGTCATCGCAGTTAAGATACTGTAGGCCAAGACAATATTCCTTCTGTACAAAAGGAGGTCTTTATTAAAAGACTCTCCTCTGCTTGAGAAAGTTTTCTTGATATAGCACGTAGATGCAGTGAAAACTTTAGGACTTCCCTTAAAGAAATGTAATTAAAATACCAGGGTAAGACATTACCCAAATGACTCAATCTTCAGTGATTTTGGATAGCTGATGTCTAAATAGGTATGCCATAATCTCCTTTCTGATATGTTAAGAATGTATATAATAAAGGAAGGCTTGGGGAGAGAGAGAGACAGAGAGGTACTACTGATCACAGGATTAGCTGATGAGGTTGTAAAAAGCTATAAGGTTTTGGGCACTCAAGCCTTTCTCTTGAAACCAAATGTATAGGAGAAAACGCATTTCTTTGTCAAAATTTTACAAGTGCATATTACATTGCAAAATGCTATATATTCCGCAATAGTTTTCAGAAAATGGCTAGGTGCAGATTGGTGCAGATAGCATGCACAATTGAAAAATAAACCAATTGGAAGCATGCTTCTGCTCTAAGTTATTATTGTTTCAGAAAATTATTTTCTAGTATTAAACTATTTGGGTTTAAAAGCAATCTTTTTTCCCTTTGGTGTTATAATGTGTCTGGAATGACAAGAAACAAACTTTAAGGTTCATTCTTATCTTTAAAGCAACTAACCACTGCTGTGTTAACAAGTAAGAATACGAACCATTCGCTTATAGTACTTGTTCAGAGTCTAGAAATAACTTTGACCTAAATTTGCTATTTCTGGAACCTATTAAAAATTCCCGTTGAACTGAATTGTGTAACAATTTCCTTTCTCTCCACTTGCTACACTGATGATGATAATGACAACTTTAATAATAACTACTATCTTCTACCTCAGCATGGCATATGCATAGATCTGGAATATGACTGGCAAATACTTAAGAACATTTAGATACTGCAACACTATGCTTTTGAGTTTTTGAAAACAATCATCGCTGTTCAATGTTTTGTTTGATCCAAACAGAAATTTTGAATCTTAAAACTGTAAAAATTTGTTCATATTCACGTGATATTCATGAAAAAATCTTTCTGTAAACAGGATGAACATTACTAGGCTTCCTCTTGTATCTCTTAATCCATCTTTTTGCATCGTGGAGACTATATGTTCCACAGTATTTTACAACATCCTTGGCATGCTTATTCTAAGGAGAAAAGAGCTATGAGAATTAAAGACTTCCCTTGTTATACTAGCAAAAAAAATAAGTAGAAAACCTGAAAATGGGCAGATAGTAGGTTGTGAGTAGGAGATGCAGTTCATCTGATTGTTATAGCTGTTTTAGGTAGAACTGAGTGGCTTTCTCAGTTAGAAATATTCCAGATGGTCTTCACAAAATGAAGAACTGGCTGTCACTGTAGTAGTAAAGTTCCCAATCACCCACTGTTTATTCCTGTCTGGAAGTATAAGGGCATTCTATATATTTTTCTGTAAAAAACCTTTGTCTCCAGCAAAAAAAATCAATGAGAATAATTTTCATGTCTAGCAGTTCATAGGCAATTTTCCCTTTTCTACCTACTCCATTTCAAAAGCATAGAAAAAAACCTGAAAAATACTATTTCTTCCAAAATCATTGTTCATATGGACAGGACAAAGGTGATTTAAAGTTATCTAACCAGCAAAATAGAAAAAGAAAATGGAGGTAAAAATCCATGGGAAAGAAAGGACTACAAATTTTGGTATTCTAGCTTCAGCTTCACAAAGAATATCTAAACTTTAAATCAAAGGCTTATTATAATGTAGAGTCCTTATGCGCATGTAATGGTGTTATGTTTTTAAATCCTTCTACCCTAAGATTTCACAATAAAGATTGTTCAGCTCCAGAACTGAATAACTTCGATTTTTTTTTCATTGCAAATGTCATCAATATCAAATGTGCAGAAAAGTATGGTCTTGATGAGGCTGCTGAAAATTGAAAATAGTATGTGTGGGACCTGGGCCAGAAGATACACTCTGCAAAGTTATTGAGCCATAATTCAACAGGAGATGATCCACTTATGTGCAAGAGAAAATCTAGGTTCCGTGAAAAAAATCCTGAATAAATATTAACATCAATACTCCTGCTGACACCAATTTGGATTTCAAGAATATAACTGAGGTCAGAATATAGACTAGAATACTGAGTCTAAGAAAAAATTGGAGACATCTAGCCATAAATAAGAATATTGACCTCATAAACACATTAGAAAATTGGGTAGAAAGAAGTTCGTCAAAAGGACATTTTAGTAACAGAACAGAACATACAGAGGAAAGATAAGCGAGGTTATCTGTCTTAAGAGAAGTGCTCCATGTTAAAGAAAACTCACATTAAAATCAGAAGAGCAATTTCATAGCATCAAGAACTAACCCCCACGTACAAGATTTGAGGTCTTAAAATCTGCCAGTCCAACTGCTGCTCTCCAGCAGGGACTATAATGCATTCAACCTTCCTGCAAGAGCAATAAAAGCTAACTCTCCCGCTTCCACATAGTTTGCTCACCTCCAGCAAAGCACTGCTAAAAATTAGGTCAGTAAAGAAGAGGAGTAAAGGGGCAGCTGTGACATTCAGACCCATAAAGCTTAAAAACTATTTAAGTGTACCAGATTCATATCAGAGCAAACGTTTATCACCTATCAGGAATGATCTAAGAAAGGAGTATGTGTAATGTCACGTGCATGCCAAAGACAATCCTTATTTCACATACAAAGTCATGGTTAGTGGTTTCACCATTACCACTTTGCGATGAGATCTTGAGGTAGTAATAGGAATTTCCACAAACATATCAGTTTTTGTGTGGTCGAAGCTAAAAAATAAACAGAATGTTTGGAACTGTTTGGAAAGGAATAAAGAAAAAAAGTGTTATGATTAAACCATTTTATATATCCATATGAGCTGCCTTCTTGAATACCGTGTGCACTTTCTCATCCTGAGAAGGAGAAGGATGATCAGTGTTGTGGAATGGCTTCCGTTTAAAGAAGTCTTCAATCTAGAAAAGGGGCAACTGGAGGAGAATATGGGTCTATAAGGTCATGGGGAACTAATAAATAGGAATTAACTCTTCACTGTCTCATGCAATGTAAGTGTGAGGTATGAAATAAGAGGTGTCACATTTCAAAGAAGCAAGAGGACCTGGTTCTTTGCTCAAAAAAACTTTTGCTGTGGAATTTCTAGTCACTGGGTGTGCAGATACTGTCTTCTGGACAAGTCAATTCTACTGGAAAGTGGACAAGTTAAGGAGAAATCGTTTCAGAGATTTAGTTATACGGACACTGCAAATCACCTATGAACTTCGTAAGAACAAGTTGTTGAAGACTAGAAGAGTATTCAGGGGGTGCATCACTAAACACTTCTCCTTTTATCCTTCACTAGAGCTGAGCAGGCCATCACTTTTGGAAACGTGATACAGGGCAGCATGGACCTTTGGTCTGACCTAGTATGGATGTTCTTAAGTTCTTTAAAGAACCACAAGGGAATGTCTCAAAATTGTCACTAGAATGCAAGAGACAGCAAAAAAAGCCAGTAACAGCAACCCAAAAAATGCTTTTCCATCTGCCAGCAGTTCTGAGTTTGTCTGTCATTTTGTACCCAAATGGCTTTCTTCCCCTTTCCTGTCAAAAACACTCAAGGCAGGTGTCTGGTGGTAAAACTCTGCAGTGAAAAACTACTGTATCATCTCCTCAGTTATAAAATAAAGAATTGGAAATGCTAGATCTGTAGCACTGCCCAAGGCTCCTGATTTTAGAGAAAATAATTAAGCATCATCCTGCGCATTATTATTCACATACTGTTTATCTCTACAGTCATTGTTAGACCCACAGGTAATTCTCATATTGTGACCTTTCTAATATAAGCCAGGTTACAGCACATTATTGTTGCTCATAGAAGCATGAATCCATATGCTTTTTCCTGGTATAGAATTTTAAGCTATGCTGGGCTAGATGTTTCATGAATCTTCCCTTACAGCTGTGTCCATTCTTTTACCACTGTTTTGGGTTTGAGTGGTGGGGTTTTGGTAGTGGCGGAGGGGCTGCAGGGGTGGCTCCTGTGAGAAGCTGCCAGAAGCTTCCCCGGCTCCAAGCCAGACCCGCCTCTGGCCA